>JAHZTW010000001.1:17325022-17566658 GCA_020283515.1 Alliaria petiolata
AAAACCAAAAAAGAAATTTGATTAACTAGGATATATTCCAATTAAAAAAAATAAGATGCTAATGATATGGCATTAACCGATGGTGAGCTCAATAAGGAGGAAGGTATCAAGAATCATGTAGAGATGCTTTTGATGCGAGTCTTGAGAAGCATAACTTCTCTAGAGACCAGAGAGATTATATAAGGGAGATGAATGTGAAGAGAAAAATAGTCTTTATTTGCTTGAAGAAAGTTAATGGGGAAATCGTTAACATACTCGAATTGCATACTCAAGATTTAAACGCAACAGAACAAGAAAAAGATAGTTGATAAAGTGTGTGAACTATATGAGAGGTAGATTTAATGTTGCTTAGGACCGGCCACATATTATTTGTTTTGAATATTTTAATTAAAAATAAATGAGAATTAAAATAAATAAATAACTCTTAGGTTTCTAAATTGTGTTTTTCATATATATTTTTCAGTAGTGATCAGATTTTCTTTTCAATTTTCTTAAAAAAATATTTTAATGACTTTTAATTATTATTATTATAAATCTGCGTATACACGGATCTTAATCTAGATTTTAATTATGATAAATCTAATTAAGATAAAAGAAGAATAATTAATTCGTAAAAAATTTAGAATAAATATATATATATATATAGATAAATCATTATAATAAAACATAATTCATATAAGAGTATTAAAACATATATATCTGGAAATATTAATAAAAGTAAATTTTACTTTTTTCTTTACAGATTATTCGATTTTGTTTTTAATTTATTTTTACGGGCTTAAAATATTTTTATTAAAAATCCGCATATATGCGGATCCAATTCTTATATATATATATATTAGTGTATTTTGTCAGCTAGTTCATGTGTTTTATAAAAAAATGTTCTCCTATTTATTTTCACACATATATTTTTTTTTTTTGAATTTTTATTTTCACATATATTAAAAAAATATATTTTAAGCCGAAGTTGTATCACAACAAGAAGAGATAGCACGGGAGATTGGTCGACTGAAATGTAATATTGGCTTCTCATAGTCGAAATCAAAAACTATATATGGTGCTTCAAGTTCATAGGTGGTTCGTGGCAAATGCTGGTTATAATCTAATCCACGGTTGAAGATCTTTTTCACAAGTCCTGTCATGCTTTTATTCTGAGTTATAAGAATATTTTAGTCGATGGAAATAAATAAATAATCAATGCCTCTTAACAAACCAAACGAACGGCTAACCTTCATAGAGAATATTGAAATGTTATTAGATCTGACAAAGGAACAAGTAGAATGGAATATTTTGTTCGAACGTCGTATGAAGTAGTTCAAGGTTGTCCACGGTGGATGAGAAAACAAAAAATTGATAAGAAAAAACCAATTACGATGATGTAATTGTTGTCCTTTTATTGGTTTTGATTCGTGTAAGAACTCAAGTCACACTTTTAGAAGGATAACAAAAAGTTTGTGGGTTTAAGAAAATATTAAATCGGAGCTCGGAAATTAAATTATCGGAAAGAAGATCTAATTAGGATTTTTATTAAGTTATAGCTGAACCTTAAAGAAGGATGTCTACGTACCCTTTAGAAGGGATCAAGCCATTCGTAGTTCATTTACAAAGGGAGTTTACAAGGTGATTTTTAGAGAGAATTTAAGGTTTCTCTCTAAATGGTGGCACTTTAATTTTCGGATCCCTCTCTTCAATGACTTGCCCCTCTATTTATAATAGATGGGTGTTGGTTTAAACCGGGCTCCTTTTCCTTTTTAGAAAAGGAATCCTTCCTTTTTTTTTAGAGATTCTTCTTTATCTTTTCATGTTTCTTCGGGATTTTCCTTTATCTCGGAAATTACTTTTTCCGATAAGCTTCTAGGGTTTTGATGGGCCGATCTCAATTTATGAAGGGCTTTTTAGAAGGGTGCTAAACCCATCTCTAACAATTAGTCCCTCCCTAGTTCGGCCAGCGAGTGACATCGAGCTCGGCGAACTAAGAGAGAAGAGTCGGTTCGGCGTGAATTGAGATCGACACATTGAAAAGTGATAGAAACTTTAAAATGCTCCCTCAACCAGCGTGTTGAATGACTGAGATCAGATGTAACAAACTAGCGTCAATGTAGTTACGAGGCGGAGCTCGGCTTTGAGTAGTTGTGAGACTGAAAACGACTTCAATTAAATGCGAGATATAGCTCGGGCTTGACTAATTGCGTGTAGAGCTCGGCTTGACTAGTTGCGAGGTAGAGCTCGGCTTTGATTAATTGCGAGGTAGAGCTCGGCTTTGATTCATTGTGAGGTAGAGCTCGGCTTTGATTCATTGCGAGACAGAGCTCGGCTTGACTGAATGCGAGGCAGAGCTCGGCTTTATTGATTGCGAGGCAGAGCTCGGCTGGACTGAATGTGAGGCAGAGCTCGGTTTTATTGATTGCGAGGCAGAGCTAGGCTTGACTGAATGCGAGGCAGAGCTCGACTTTTATTGCGAGACAGAGCTCGGTTTGATAGATTGTGAGGCAGAGCTCGACTTTTATTGCGAGACAGAGCTCGGCTTGATAGATTGCGAGGCAGAGCTCGGCTTTTGTGTAAGAAGTTCGAATACGAACGTGCGATGCGATATCGGCTTTAAGTTGTTCGTATGACTTAATATTTCTAAGTCGAATGCAAACTTGCGAGGTGAGCTCGGCTGTATTTGTTTGCATGACTTAGAAATTTCCTAAGTGCGAATGTAAACGTGCAAGAGATTTGCTCAGCTCGGCTTATTTAATGTTTACATGACTTAGGAATGTGCGAGACGGATCTCGGCTTTAAAAGGTAAGTGCTAATATGACCGTGCGAAACAGGTCGGCTTATATGGGTCATACGACTTATTCCCAAGTACGAATACCAATATGCGATCAGGTCGGCGTTTAGTTATTGGTACGACTTAGGAATTTCTAAGTTCGAAAGCAAAGGTGCGAGCAAGGTTCGGCTTATATGCTTTGCACGACTTAGAAAGATTGCGAGAACAGGCTCGGCTTATATTGTGGATTACTTCACCACGGCATCCATAAGGAACGCATGCAAGACGGATCTTGGCTTTTTGGGGTGCTGAACTAAGTTGATCAAACTTAGTTATAGGCATATCTAACGTCTGGCCAGGACGCTGATGTGGAAATAGCTCGGAAGCGTAAGAGAGTCGACTAAGTAATAACTTAGACGATCTTGCTGACTTGAGAGCTCGTGTATGAGCTTATTTTTGAGAGAGTCGAATGACTTGTCGAGATATCACCTGAAAAGTTAGTAGGCTTGAATATAGTAAGCGTTAAAAAACTTACTAGCGAGCTGAAAAGCCGCCGAGCTGATAGTGTTGTGAATTTCCGAATAGAGTCAACGAGCTGGCGCACTAATGAGATTCATACACCTCTCCAAGTTGACGGAATGATATTTTTGGCGTAAAGTAGCTTGGTATGGCGATCTATTACGAGCTGTGATGTAGCTCGGTAGAGAAAACGAACTTTAGTCTTGCTCGGTGGCGAAGACAAAGTGTAGTCTAGCTTGGTAAAGAAGACGAACTGTGACATAGCTCGGCAAAGACGGTGCCAAATACCAAGCGTCAAATTGATGTTGGATGAGTTCGTGTATGAGAGCTCATGCTTTTGTAATAGCTTATGTAGCTTGGTAAAGAAGACGAGCTGTGTCGTAGCTCGATAGCGATTACGTCAAAGACCGAAGAAACACTTGGATAGTTTGGAGTGGAGGCCACGTCGGATATCTTGACGTGAATTTTGGATCAAGAGAGATCAGAGAGACTGGTAGCATTCTTGCGAGATCGGATATTTTCTTCTAAAGTGAGATCAGAGAGATCTGTGGAGATGCTCATTGATAGAGTTTGAGCTTGATCTAGCTCGATAGTGTGAGCCTATTATTCCTTTTTTTTTTTTTGTTGACGTTAAGATGTCGGATGCAGTTTTGCCGAGATGCTTACGTTCTAGCTCGTCTTGTTGAATGATGATACTGAGCTGTCTTCTTCGCCTCTCTTTTTTTTTGGACTGTGTCGCGGTGAATTCTTGATTATAGTGGAGACGATGTTTAGGCTTGGGGGGACTTCGAGTAGTACATTTATTTTTTGATCAACATAGAGATCAGAGAGATCCGAGGTGATGCTCGTTGGTTCGGAGCAAAGATGTGATTATGTCGACGAACTCCGTATAACAATGGGATTAGGCCTATGAGCTCGGTACAACGATGTGCTTAAGTCGACGAGCTCGGTACGGTATGAAACGGTAAGGAGATCGGGAGTGACATCGAACCCTCCGTGCTTCTGATTTTTCTTCTTTGTGATCGTGTTTAAATCACGATCTAATGTGAGATCGTCCTTTTAATGCGACCAAGTGTGAGATAAACTTCTATTGCGATCAAATGTGAGATCGGCTTATATTGCGATCAAATGTGAGATCGGCTTTAGTTGAGTTCGAGAACTCGTTTTTCCTTGCTAGATGCGAGACTTGTAGCTCGGCTTTAAATGTGCGAGGCTCATGATGCTCGCGTGATGGAGGCTTACTTCTGCTCGGCTTTTTTTTTTTTTTTAGAGCTCGTTCGTCTCTCCTGCTAACGGTCTCGTATTTCTTAGCTTGATAGTTTTGAACCTTGGAATAAGCTTGTATTACTTCTTTAGAAGAGTTTTGGTAACTCGTGTTGTTGTGACTCGCGTATGGTGGAGTTGATATAGAGCTCGGCATGAAGGAAGAGTGGGAGTTTCTCCACGTTCTCTAGAAGATGGAGCTTGTATGATGAGCTCGTCATCATTTTTTTTGTCACGTCGGGTCTTTGTTGTTGAGGCCTTGATGGGAATCACACTTCGATCTCGGTCACAAGGTGATAATTATTTGCACGATCTTCTACCTTGGATTCATCATGCTCGATTAGTGATTTTCGTGAAAGGGGCAGGAATATAATGGCTGCACCGTCATTGAATTCGTTGTGAAGCCGGAAAATCTCGTTTTGATAATTGTAGAGAAGCGAGTTATGACGAACGCTGCTATAATCACTACGAAAGTAGTAATTAGGGTTTTGCCGATCTTGATGTTCCTATTATCGTTGAATTTTCAATTTTTCGAGTTTGATAATTCTCTATTCCCCACAGTCGGCGCCAATTGTAAGAACTCAAGTCACACCTTTAGAAGGATAACAAAGAGTTTGTGGGTTTAAGAGAATATCAAATCGGAGCTCGGAAATTAGGTCATCGGAAAGAAGACCTAATTAGGGTTTTTATTAAGTTATAGTTGAACCTTAAAGAAAGCTGTTTACGTACTATTTAGAAGGGATCAAGCCATTCGTAGTTCATTTACAAAGGGAGTTTACAAGGTGATTTCTAGAGAGAATTTAGGGTTTCTCTCTAAGTGGTGGCTCTTTAATTTTCGGATCCCTCTCTTCAATGACTTGTCCCTCTATTTATAATAGATGGGCGTTGGTTTAAACCGGGCTCCTTTTCCTTTTTAGAAAAGGAATCTTTCCTTTTCTTTTAGAGGTTTTTTTTTATCTTTTCCTGTTTCTTCGAGATTCTTCTTTATCTCGGAAATTACTTTTTTCGATAAGTTTCTAGGGTTTTGATGGACCGATCTCAATTTATAAAGGACTTTTTAGAAAGTGCTAAACTCATCTCAAACAATTCGTCTATTTAGTAGACTTTGAAGTTTGTACTCTCTTTTTTGACACTCCCCTGTTTCAATGTTATTTTAATTCATTCCGTTGACAAAAGTTAAAATGTAATGATCGAAACCAAAGGTCGTCGGGACCGAGGTCAAAGTTTTCAATACCCACTATTCAAATCGAGTTATGCTTCTGGGCTACCTAATCTCAACTACTTGAATTTTTGTTAAATTTATATCTTATGATACTTCTTTAAGCGAGAAATGTAAAACCCGTAACCAAAAACAAAAATAAAACAAATGTAAAAACCACTCAAGCCTTGTAATATTTTAACACATGATATTCATGCTTCAAGGTTTGGTACAAATTAAATCAACTTAAACAATTAAAAAAAAAATATTCACCTAACATATAGATGTATATTATTATATCCAAAACATTCATACGTTTCGCATTTAAGCAGCCATTTATTTATCAATTAATATATCTATTTGCTTTTAGCTCCGGTGGTGGATTCTATAACAGAACAATCCCTTTTAGTAACCACTTTTTGGCTAAAGTGGTATTACACCAATGAAGAAATATAAATGTATATATAAAAAGATAATTCAATTTGAGGTTTTGTATGGACACATTTATGGGTCCTCTCTTATTTGATGTTTTACATTTATTCCATCTTCTGTGTTGCGAAAAAGGCCAAAAAATAATAAGCTGACGGCATTATCATCCAAATATAAACGCCCATTTAAACATTTTGTGCAATTATGCCTCTTCATAGAGATCCACACATCCGTGGATAGTTTGAAATTAAATATTGAAATGAAATAAATAAATGGAACCTTTATCGAATTATTAAGATTTAAGACCATATACATGTTGAACTTATAAAGCGAATATCTAAGTTGTTCCGCTTTCTAAGTATCTCTCGAGTTTGAATATATATTTTTTTAAGTTAGCCGTCTTCTTTTTGTCAATTTGATTCGCTTCGATTTCAGTTGCGATTATTCGAACATGGAATAGTAAAGCTTATATAATCCGAATCAAATTGTAGTCGATATTTTATGGTAATTTCGTGTTGTTATTTTGGGTTTGATGAAGCTAACGACTAACGAGTGTACTTATAATTAAATTAGAAATGATCCTCTACGCGTGCATGAACATCAAAGGTGATGACGGTTAGAAGCGTTTTATCTCGATTCCGGTATTCCACTAACCGGTTTCCACGTGGCAATCTCTGGACACATTCTAAAACGTTTGGAATCCCGGTTAATATGGCGTGCGATATTGGACATACACGTGTGCGAAGAACGTGAAGTGCTCTCCAGTTTCTGAATCACAAACATTAATAATTGTCAATGATTCGATTCTTTCTTATCTCCTCATATGTCATATTTGCAGACACATGGTATATTTTTTTTTGTCCATTGCATGAATTTATAGATAACCTACACTACACAGTATATGGTAGAAAAAGACTTTAGCAAATACCATAATAATAAACGGTAGAACCGTAGAAGTAAAAAAAGAAAAATAATAGAAACTAAACTACGAAATCATGTTACATGTAGAGTTCAAACAAAACCATCGTTTGGATTAGGCTTGTGTATTTTTGGATCGGACCATCCGATCTTCTCTCGTATCTGTATCCAATTTAAATTATCCGAAATTTTTAGATAAAAATATTTTTTTTTAGATCATAATAATTTATCATAAAGAATAAAAGTACATATCGAGTTATTTTATTCCAAAATATATGAATTACATCACATGTTTGGCAGTTTGAGTAATTACAAAAGAGTAGCTATAAAATATACAAAATACCAGTAAAAACAACTGTAATTACTTTTTTTTTAAACCGGTTTTAACAACTGTAATTACTTGTAACCCTGCTTGTAACAATCCGAAATACATGAATCCAAATCCGGCTTGATTTTTGAAAGTTTGGCTAATGATGTCGAATGTCTTAATTACCTTTGTTTTATCCGGTAATCAAATTATATAACCCATTATATTCTTTCAAAAATACAGTTCAAATAGTAACGTTAGGTATCAAAATTATCCATATCTCTATATTTGTTAAAAAGAAATTTGAATGAATTGTCAAATTTATTCAATCAAAAACTTTTTTTTACATCATATATTTCGTAGTCTAAGAGTTTATTTTAAACATAAAGCTAAACATGAACATACTAGATTTTTGTGGAAAACCAATACATGAAGCCTTCCCCTGGCATTGGTCCAACGCGCCATTGGTCTCTTTGGAGTCGAATTGAGCTGAGCTGATTCCAAACAATCTTGTCAATAGTTTTTACAAGCTATGCATGTGGTACACTTGCTTTCTCATGTCTTCGTCTGTTTCTCTCTCGTCAAATACCATAAATCGTTGCCTGAAACACATGTAATGGTCAAAAAATGGATATGATCTGTCGCGAGCTTTGCGTGGCATGAGTGAACCAAACAGCGTTGATCCAATCACATTTCGGATGTTCCTCACGAATGAGATTTCATATGCCTTTCGAGTTGAATCTCATCTTGTATTTATCTGATTTCTGCTTCTATTGCATCACATCTTCTTCATTTGGATTTGAATTCTCTTTAGGTTGTTCAATTTATACCTCAATCATGTTTAAGAGAACAACACGATGCCGACGATGTCTATGAGTAGCAATTACTTCATCAACTGTTGCATTTATGTTGATCCCTAGTTATAAACCCTAATTTGGATACCAAATCACCATATATATGAGTTCAATATATATAGAATTATAGAATACGCAATATTCGTTCACCATATTCCTATAATGTATCGATTATGTTTACTGTTATATATTTTCTTTTCGCTGTAGCAGTATTAAGATCGAGGTTATAGTCAATCTGATATCTAATCTTTGTTGTTTCATCCATTTTGAATAGAATTAAAAATAGTGTCACATATGATCCACTACATACACATATCTAATCAGACTTATAAGACATCATTTAACACCATAAATGTAGGGGTTAACTTGAAAGATCAATTTCAACGAGAGGTGGTCGTGATTTGTTTTTTGTCTATTTTTATATGTTTGATTCGTAACTATATATATATATATATAATAAAAGAAATATGTAATGGGATAAACTATTTGATGATTGTTCAAATAACAATAGAGAGTATCCTACTTTTGTTAGGTATTGGTTCTTTTGTCGCTTCTTCCCGGAGTTTGCGTCATTACAGCATATTACGACTGTGATTACGTTAACATTTTTTTTTTTTGAACCTTCGTGATTACGTTAACATCTACAATTTTACTTTTTAATTAGTTAGATATTGATTTATTTAGCCGCCAATGACATCATTATTTGGAGGAGTTCTCTTTCTAATCAGCTTGTGTTTTTTTCCCATGTAAATTTTAATCCGGGTAATAAATGTTGACAATACTAGTATTACATTTCTTGTTTTCAATAACTTGTTTTGAAAATTAAATAGTCATTGTGTAACTTTTGAGTTGATTAGCATTAACAACTCTTACTAATCCGAAAATAATACTAGTATTGAGTAAAAAGTAATACTCTATTAATACTTGATACCAAAAATGATATTTTCATCATTTTTGTGTGTCTCCTATTGTTACGTCTTAGTTCAATATTTTTTCCTTATCATTTTCTCCTTTTTAGTGTCATCAATCAGACACTTAGACTCCTGAATGTTGGACAACCAGACTCAGTGAAATAATTGACACCACATGTAGTTTAATTAGTTTACACAAATCATCTAATGTCAGATACTTGTTTATTTTAGGGTTCTTTGAACCGGCGGTTTTAAAGGTGTTTGAACTCAATCCTACAAATATCTGAGCAAACTGATATAACAACCACTCTCTATTTCTGATGAGTGGTGTGATGGTCTCAAAAAGTTAAGCTCACTCACACCAACGACTATCCAGAACCTGGTCATCACTTCAAATGTGTAACCCACCATTACGTTTGTAAACCAAGGGATAGATATCTCTAAAGAGACAAAATATTTACGATTAAGACTTTTATATTTGAAATTATATCTATACTAATTTTATCTCATTCACCCATATCATAACAAGACTTAAAATAGATAAATCATAAATTATGCTGTATATGGTTTGATCATGTTTTTATTTTCATTTTTTCTGATTTTATTTGATCATGTTTTTATTTTCATTTTTTCTGATTTTATCTATAGTTTTTACCAAAATTTATTATTTGAATACTGATTTAAGATCTAAGAATATTTGGAAAAAAAAATTCTGCATTTGTTTTTTAATTTACAAAATACTTTTCTTCTAATGGATACATCCACATAATGACGATTTTCCCCTCTATAAAACATACTTTTTTCATATTGTTGGTCAATGTCGTTTATTATATACATTATCTACACCCCTTTCGAGTTTTCCTTTTAGAAGACGTGGGAAGCATTTAGAGCCACATAAAATGATTCCAGATATAATAATAACAAAAATAACCTAACTAAATTTATAATTATAGTGCAATCCTCTTAGCCGACAAATCTTATGATGTAATCGCATCCGACAACAATATTTTCGGATCAATTCTCATTAGCATCATGTCATAAAGACATTTGAAATGTATACAAACACCCATCGATATGTTTGTTACTTTCTTTTCTACAATTAATATGTATGTCACAACAACAAAAATATAGGATAATTAGTTTTTTTTTTCTACATATATGGTTATATCCTGTTGGAAAAATAAAATCTTTAATCTATCCTCCCCTTGGATTTATATTCACTATGTATATGATTAATTTAAGCGATGTAGCAGTAGATTTGCAGAAAGAAGGGTGTACAATAATATGTTACCAAAGTGATCTATCACGAAGAATGAAAAAAATGGTCATGCTCAATTCATTGTTCGATGTGATGTAACGATCGATGGAACACATACACACGTGTATAAGATGGTCAACGTCTGGTTATAATTATAGCGCCGGATGTGGACAATGTGAATAGACACGTGTACGAAATCTGTTGGACAGCCGATGATTTAAGACCAGATGATGACCAAAATTACTGCATGGACTTCATTTTTAAGATATGAGTATGACCGACCTGACCGACCTTTTTCCATCTTTAAAATTCGGCCTATTAGCACAAATCCAACAATGCAGCCCAAACAAATTCGGAAGTCCAATTCTGAGCCCATCGAGCAGAAGATTCAGAACCTAACGAATTTAAGGAGGTAATTTGGGGAGGTACAATATTGTATGTAATCGAACCTAACGAATCGATTTCTAAACCGAACCATTTGATTCACATTAGATTTTTACGTTGTAAGAATATCGCAAATATTTCTGTAATCAGTAGATAATTCTCCCCTGAAAAGGCAGGATTTATATATCGGTGTTCAATTTATTAAGTTGGTTCCAGCTCTCAGATGCTATTGGTTCATTCTTATATTACAAGTGCAGTGAGAGTTAGAGTGGAAAAGCAAAATACTTTTGGGTTTCAAATTACATTCTGGATCTAAAAAACCTCCACCTTAAATTATAGTATAAGTTTAGAAAATAAAAGATGGAGAAATGATTTAAATTACGTGTAAGGCTAAGAAAAAGAAATGGATATCGTAACTCAGAGCAGTCACAAAACATTGCTGGGGAACTAACAACATTGCTTTCTAAAAAATTGGAACTTTTATTTTTGGAAAGGATCATCATCATCATCATCACTTGACTTCCACATGAAATCTATCAAAAGCAAACGGTTTCTCTCTTCTTTCTAATTGGCTTTCGCATCAATCACTTTCTTGGCGAAAGAGGGCAAGCAGAAAGCAGCCGAGTGGATCTGCAGCACAAAAGATTCAATAGATTCACACACTTCAAAAAAAACCAGCCTAAAATGATTGCTCTACTGATTGAACATTGTTGTACCTCGGAGTTGTAAAACCTCAAGGGTCCGTGTGATTCGATAGAGCTCTCATCAGCATCGATTGGGTTCACTGGTTTCTTGAAATCAACATGTGGCCCTTCCGTTGAACAAAGCATGAATCCAATCACTCCACTGCAAAATGGACCACATAACACATTCAGTCTTTTTTTTTTGAAACAAGAACGAGAAAGAAAGCAAAAAAGGTTTCAACAAAGATCGATTTTCAAAGACCTCGGGTACGTTGGGACGCTGGTCCAAGCGTAGTTCACAGATCCCTTGAAGATCTCACGGCAATTAGAAACAATGTCTTCGATGATGTCCATGTGAAGCCACATGCTTTCAGCTTGTGTGCACACAACTCCACCAGGACGAAGAGCTCTGTTCACCGACTCAAAGAATGGTTTCTCAAATAGCTCTTTTGCCGGACCTATCGGATCCGATGAATCAACGATAACCGCATCGTAGCTTCCTTCTGCAGCATTCTTCAAGAAAGCAACACCTGCAAAAATGGCCCAAAACATTGGTTAAAGAACTGTGTTAGAGAGGGAATAGAGATTATAGCAGAGCATTGTGTACCATCGCCGATGATGAGGTTCACACGGGGATCCTCGTATCCAACTGCTACATTAGGGAAATATTGCTTAGCCACCTGAAGAATATCCCAGAAGACGGAAACATATTAAACTAAAGTTTGAAGTTATTAATGTCGGATGCAGAAAAGATGAATAGAATGTGACGACTCACGTCAACCACCATTTTATCGATCTCACAAATGTCAATCTGCTCAATAGAACTATGGCGTGCCACTTCCCGCAAGACTCCTCCATCTCCTCCTCCGATGACCAAAACCTGAAGAAGAGCAAGAAGAGAGGTTTCCATAAGAAAACCCCACTTGGTTACAACAATTGAATTATTCACCCTACTTTACCAAAAGTGAAACCCACTTGGTTACAACAATGTGCAATTCACATTTCTTGCAGTTTTACAGTTGAAAGCAAGAGACTTTGATTCTCAAAGCATAAAGGGTAGACGATTGGTACACACAAATGAGAGAGTTTGTGTGATACTAATCTGATAAAGAGATTTAGATTGTTCAAAAAGGATTTTTACCTTCTTGGGGTTGGGGATAGAGCACAAGGGAAGGTGAGTGATCATTTCCTGATACGCACACTCGTCTCTTTCTGTGAGTTGAATCACACCGTCCAAAACCAGAACTTTTCCATATGTCGCAGACTAAAAAATGAAATTCACCAAAAGTGAATCTCATATAAAATTATAAATTGTAAACTAAACCAGCTAGAAAGTGTCTTGTCTTTTGTTACCTTGAACACTATCACATCCTGGTAATCCGATTTCCCTTGGAATAGAGTTTTCTCTACCTTGAGAGAATGTGCCTCTCCTACAACCATTTCAAAACAACTCATATCTCAAAAAACCAGCTTCAAACAGACAATGTTGAGAAAGAGTTGTGCCAAAGGTAATGAATAGTTCAACCAAAGAGTTAACAAATTTCGATTCATATTAGTAAACAGATCAACAGAGGAAATAGTAGAGAAACAGAGCAAACAGAGTAAATTCAAACAATGGAGAAATTAGATTCTTTTGAAAAGGGTAAGATCAAAAACTGAAACTTGGGCACAACTCCAGAAAAGAGTGTTTAACAGCTTAGTGAACAATCGACACAAGAAAAAAAAACCCAAAAGAGATTCAAAGGAGGAGGAAGAAACCTGGCCACATGGGACTCATCTCGGAGAACCATCCAGGAATTACAGAGGACATGCAAGAAGGCTCCTTAGACTCTCCTCCGCCGTTATCGGTGCCGGCGGCGGAGAAATTCTCCGTTTCCATGGCAGCGCCGTTAACCTCCTCTTCTCTGGGTCTCTTCGCGGGTAAATCAGTAGCGGAAGCTTCTTGTGTCGACATGAATTATGCTCACAGAGAGATGACTTAGAAGAGAGAGAGAGAGAGAGAGAGAGAGAGAGAGAGAGAGAGAGAGAGTGAGATTAGGGTTTTAGTATCTCTCTGGCTTTGTCATGAAAAGCTGATGCGGATGATATAAGAAGCGAAAACAAATATCTGTACGATACGACTGTTAAAAAATCGTTTTCGAATATATTAGTATTAATTATTATGAAATTCCCAACGTAACGTAAATAAGGAAATTGTAATTATTTTGTGATGATAACTCGGAATAATTGAAATCAATCATGATGACACCTTTGTTTCTTTTTTATTATTTTCTTTGCTTCAAAATTTAATGCCTCCATTGCATCGGTTCATTGTAATGTCCGGTCCGCTTTATGTATTTTTTTTTCCTTCAAGATTTTAATGTCTCCAAACGCTAATTTTCTAATTTTGACTATTGTTTATAGGGCTGTTCATCTAGATATCGCTTCTATTTCACACTGTTATGATTGGGTGAAAATGGTGTCTAACCTAAAAGAAAGGCCGGCATTCGCAACACACTTAGAAAAATACGAGAGAAGCATGAAAGAGTTTGCGACCTTCTCTATCTCGCATATTTTACGAGCTCACGACACAAATGCAGATAAATTGGCACTGAGTGCTTGCGACTACTTTTATCCTATTGATTATGTAAACTCAATTCTATCGGTTTGGATTTCAGAACCGTTTTAGGGATCGATGCTCTTGATAAAAGAAAAAAAGATATCGCTTCGATTTTAGTTCGATTTTTTCGGTCTTTCGGTTTATAAAAAATAGTTACCATTTTAAAAGCATATCTATTTTGCTTTGGTTCGGTTTTTAATTTATTTGGTTTATAACCAAAAACCAAAAACTTTTTTTGGTATAATATGTTTAATTAAAAAAATTAGCAATGATAATCAAATAACAATTTAACATTAAATTATTTATATTATTTTATATTAAGATTTGTTTAGACATTTTAAGTTTTCAAGATTATATAATTTACATATACTTAGTGTATAATATTACTTTTTAAAACTAATCGGATTTTTCGGTTTAATCGGTTTATATACAAACTATATATGTATCGTACGGTTTTGAAATTATTATATTCGTACAGTTTATATAGAATATTCATATTCCAACCACATGTTCTATTTCGATTCGATTCGATTTGCTTTAATTTTACCAGATTGAACAACCCTAATTGTTTACTACGTTTTACGTTGGGTTTAATCAGGCAAAAATCACCACTGCTTTTAAAATTTAATCTAACAAATTATATTTTTAAATATTTTATCTTTATGCTTATTTATGGTAGAGAACTGTAAAAAAAAATCTTCCGAACCAAAAATTTGAATTATCTCACTAAAGAAATTTTAAAAAAAAAACAAAATTGCGTGTGTTTGGTTTTATGAGATAGTTTAACCTTTCCTTGATGTTTTTGTGTTTTCGTATATGTTTGGGTGTTTGCATTTTATATGAATATTATCATTAAAAATTTAAAATGCTTTTAATACCTATATATATATATATATATAATCAGTTACAAAAAAAAAAAAACCTATATATATATATATATATATATATATATATATTGATAAACGCTAACGCAAACGTTCTTATATAGTCCATCATGCTTCTTTAGACGAGAGTTATATCCAGACGCTCCCACACGTGTGGAATATGCGTGTCTGTGAGTGTGTGTATGTACAAAAAAAGGTGAATCAACTTGTCAAGCACCCAATTTGAGAAATGCAAAGTCACTTTTTTGGTTGCTAAAAGAGAAATGTTGTGCTGTAAAGAATTGTTCTAGCACTAGAATTCGAATCAGTGCATAAAGAAAACTTGAGATAGTCAAAGAGAAACATTATTTGTATTATAATGTCTCAGACTATTTCTATATGCACACTATACTAATATCGGCACGTAATCGATGATTCACGACAGAAAAAAATGTAATTAAATAATCTTCTTTGTGGAAGAAAAAAAAACCACCGACCTAGCTAGTATATTTGGAGAAACTAGTTCATATTGGAAAAAAGCGTATGAAAACACACATCATTATTCAAAAATGGAAATATATAATGACTTTATGATTAGAAGAAGATAGTTTAGCAATAATAAGTTTTTGTAGAGAAAAGATTGTAATGGTCGAAGTCGTAGAAACAATATTGTGATGAGTTTACAAGGATTAAAAGCCGGATACGCTTCGGTCGTAAATAATTTAATTAATACGTTTCGTACTTTTTTTTTGTTTTTGAAAAAAACGTTTCGTACTTCTCTCGACGGTAAAAGCCTGAATAGCCTATATCAATTCTTGAATATTGTGTAGTACCGCGCAACGACCTAAGCAAATCCAACTGAACATTTCACATCCAAATCTTTTACAGACGACTTTTGTGTTGAGGTCACGCTTTGTAGTGTTGCTTTAGGCAGCCAAATCATTGTTCCAGCCCTAAATAAGAGGCTAATATCATTTGAATGGTGAGAGGCGATGCAATAAATCCAAGGATGTCAAAGAAGTTCATTAAACTCATTAATTCATTAGAAAGTAAAAACCAAATAAATCCAATGTTGTCAAATACTAGTATATTGTTATGTTTTCCTGAAATTATGGCTTAATTACCAACACTTTTTTTTGGCTCTGATCGACGATTTAAGAGTTGTAAATTTTATTGGTTTACACACAGTATTATTTAATGTCTTAGTTCCATTGCACTCTTCGGCCTTGCCGACAAACTCACGCATTATGGTCTCATCGATGTTAGTGAAATGCCGAAGAGTGCAAGATATCATATGACTTTACATATATCTCTCTTTTATCACGTTTTTGCAAGTCGTCATCGCCGATAAAATGTGTTATTGGAAAACGAATATGTTCTCGACGGTTATTTCATAATCAGAAGTCCAGAACGTAATATAAGCCGAAAGATATACCAAAAGCTTAGTGTTTTTTAGTAAGAGAAATTAATAATATGTATATATTTTACTTTTTTCCTGTATTTGAGAAAGTTTTTGAAAATTGGGTATCTTCCCAAGGTTCAGATTCCTCTAGAATATCCTAAGAGTCAGCCATACCTCGGACAAGAATTAAAGCAGGTTGTAATAGGTCTACGTCTCCCTCTCTCCTGTCGGTTATCGAATTTGTAATTTTGAAAATTCTTCCATTTTGGATGGTTAGCTAGATCGGTAAAATGTGTTAACCTTTAACTCTATTAGGAAACAATACATTCGTAATCTAGGATAAGTTCGTGAGAATCAAAATGGCAACACTTATCTATAAATACGATGGAGCTTAGTAAGCAGATGACTTATGTTGGGGAGCATGTGTTCTTTTTTTCATTTGAAAACACAATGTCAAAGTTATTAAATATAATATATTGTTTCTAAACATCTTTTCATATAAAACCGAAAATGCTTTTGAAACATATAAGTATATTTTTAATCCTATAATATGTTTTTCAAAGTATTCATGGTCTATCATAGTGTTAGCAGAATCTGCTCGAGTGTATGGTAGCGTTTGCAAGGGTTTACATCAAACTATGTACATAATTAAAGACATGTACAATTTTTTTTATTTCTTAACTAAATTCAATGTATTTTTGTTAAACAAAATGTAACTAAATGATTTTACAAAAAAAAAAATTATTTCATGTGCTTTGCTTTTAGTATATGTATAGAAAAGATAAAAGATTAGTAGATTAAATAAAACATTTACGTGTTAGAAGTATTCCGTGAGATTTACGGTATATTCTTCACTGAAATAATTATTTTATATATAATAATATTTTTACATTGACGATATATTACTCTATTTAAAATGAAAAGAACATATAAAAATATTACACAAAATTATAATCGATGGAGAAATCTAGAAAGTTACTCTTAGTAGAGAGAAAAGTAAGAGTAGTAGTATACTTAGATATATTAGTTTTAGACTTTTAGTAAGAAGATTTTTTTAAAAAAATATATAAATCTAAGCCATAGACATATAGTTTTCATCTCAAATGTCACCAAAACCCTATCTAAATGCACCAGCTATTTACACATAGATAAGATGTATATAATTAATTTAGCCTATTTAAATAGGAAGAGATCTACAATAATGAAATGGCTGTATTTAAAAGTTCAATGGTCTTAATGCCTTAAAAGGTATTTTCAAAAAAGAAAAATCTCCAAAAGGTATAATATATGTATGGGGATTACAAATTATATTTAAAATCAAATAGATTCAATCATATGGCTACACGTATGAATATGCTTTTTATAACGCAAAATAATTAAGTCACTGTATAAGAAAAAGGAAAAAAATAGTCATATTCATGCATTAAACGGTTAATAACCATATTATTATACTACCTTTCATTGAATTCAGTTGACCACAAACATAAAAATTGAATATATTTTCTGGCCATGTAAATTTATATTATATATCCATATTTTTAATATCTTAAGAAAATATAATTAAATATATAATATTATTATTAGTATAATGATTTTAATTTTTACATCCCTTTATCATAATTTAAAGTAAAATAAAAATACATAGATAAAATATGTAATATTATATTTTATTAAAATAAACATATAATTTTTTTTATAAATATCTCATTAAATGGTTTTGGAAATATTTTGTTTATATTTGTCTTGAGCATATAAAAAAGTAGTAGATGAATTCAAAAAATAATTTGCGCTTCGGAAGAATTTCGTGAGATCCACGATAGGTTTTTATGCAAAATAATCTTTCTATTTACAGAAAAGTTAACGAGATTTTTTATATCCACAATTATGTATTTACATTGACGATAAATTATTCTATTAGAAAGAAAAAAAAAATCACATAAAAATATTTAAACTATTTATAATTTATGAATAAAGCTTGGGATTACCACTAAGATATATTTGTTTTCCTAGAATATATAAATTTAAATTGTAAACCTATATTTTTCTTCTCAAGTCATAATCCTATCTAAATGCTAGGCCTAGTCAAAGAGATTTACATTGATTGAATGGCTATAACTTAAAGTTAAGGAGTAAAAGTTTTAAGAAACCTAACAAGTAAAAGCACCATTTATTTACTATATAAGCAGTCCTCATGCACACACAAAAACACACACACACACACACAAAAAACATAACAATGATAATGAATATGAGAAAGAAGGTGAAACTAGCGTTCATAAAAAATGAAACATCTAGAAAAAAAACATTGAAGAAGAAGACAAAAGCGGTGTTGAAGAAACTCGACGAGCTCTCGAAACTTTGCAACGCTAAAGCCTTAGTAATCGTTTTTCCTTTGCCATCAAGGGAAGGTGTTGAAAAGGTGGTTTCAAAGTTTATGGAGGAGTTGTTGAGAAATCAGGTGAAGAAGATGGTGAATCAGAGGGTCAACAAGGTGAAAAAGCGATTGCATAAACTATACGAAGAGAATCTTTGGCAGAATGGTGAGTTCTCTTCTTCTTTACCTTCTCCTCCTCCTGATGTTCTTCCGTTCGAGTCTAATGATCATATGCAATATCAATTTCCGTATGATTATAATATGGAGTTTAACAAGAATCAGAAAGAGCCAGTTAAGTACGATCCCGCAAAAACAACCGAGGCTCTTTATGCTTTTTATGATAAACTCCCAGAAAAACTTCATGCTTTCAATTTGAGGTTTAATCTGGATACGAAGCAGAATATGATTTCGAATATGTCCAAGGAGCTGATGAGTGATGTTGGAGAGCATGGAGACATCTCTTCCATGAACGACAGCCACTACCAACCATCAACGGCTAGTCCTGTGTCCTCCCTCACCACCTCCACCGCTGATGGTTGTGCTCCTAGCATCACCGATGATCATTAGTCAACGGCTAGTCTTGTGTCCTCCCTCACCACCTCCACCGCACTTCATCATTTACATTTGTGTGTTCTTCATTTCAAAAGACAATTTCTATATGATGTCTTCCTTTCTTTAGTTAAAAATGTTGTAATAGTTAAGGGGTTTGCCTTTTAATTAAGTCATGTTTTCAATATGGAGTATAATCTGAATTCGAATCAAAGTATGATTTTAGATCTCAAAATTTTTTCTCTGAATTCAGAAACGAATATGAGTTCCAATGAAAAAAAATCCTTCATGGATATGTCGAGGGAGCACATATGGGTGATGCTGGAGAGTATGGGGACATTCTTTCCATGGACGGAAACCATCACCACACCTCAACCCCTAATTTTTAATGAAAGAGAATTGCTTTTGTGTGAGGTGTTTTATCATTTACATTTGTATTTTCTCATGAACATTAGACAACCAATCATTAACATTAAGACACCCAATCATTGTCATTGGAGATTTTCTTGCTCTTAGCATCACAATAAATATAGTGAAATATTTGATTAAATCTGGTACATCTTGAGATTGTACCGCATAATAAATGGGATTGAACTTTGGTTTGGTCGATGAAGACTTTTTCTGCCGCGGGTGGAAGTGTGCTGGCCGCGGACGCATGCTTTGGAGGCGCAGTGGATGACTCCGAATGGTCTAGTCTTCTCTACCTGCTTCATCTTTGAGGCAGTTGGACATGTCTTCATTAAACTGGTACATATTGAGATCGCATCGTCTAATTGTCTTCAAACATCTTTCATGTGAAAAGGTAACTCACAAGTCTACCTCCAGTCCAGAAATGAGCCAGATCAAGTGGTGGGAAGGCTTCTATAGGATCTAAGACTTCTACTAGTATGAATCTGTCCAAAAACCGATTTTTCTCTTTTTTTTTTTTTTTTGGTTTAAAAGACCTCAAAACACTACAAAACACTAAAATCACTCAAAACCCATTAAAAACTATTGAAAATCGAGTTAAAACACCAACAAAAAACTTTAAAATACAAGAAAATGTAAAAATGGATTATATCATTGGTATATTGCTTCATGTCCTTTCAGCAGTGTAATATAGTCTCATTGTCACATAAAACTTACCATTTTTCTTGTTCAAATTTTTTAGAAATAGTTTATGTTAGAAATTCTGCCTCTCTTACTCTGGAAGGATAAAAAAAAATATGAAATATTTGTATAATATTTTTTGTTTGTTGAGATCTCATTTACCGTATTTTAGGGAAATATTCTTTAATTTGTAAGTAATAGATCTATATATAGGCTTTACAAAAATTCTATAAATATGTTGGTGACGATAACTTACGGTTTTAGTATATTTTGATAGCAAGTTTTTTAGTTTTCAATATGGCTCTATTCTTTTGGAAAACGCTGCAACAAGACCAGCGACAAAAAATTTTAAGGAAAAGAGGGAAGAAAGAGAAAGGGAGTCGTGGATTCTCAATCGCCAGATTTAGAGAGAGGATAGGATGGGTGTCGCTATATGTTTTTGCGACATCGGCACCGCCAAATCTCTTTGATTTTTTTGATCGCTGCATTTTCAATTTTTCACTCCAGTAATAGTAGAAAAGAAAATTGTTCATACAAACAAACATGCCCTATCTAAAACCTAAACCGTAAAATTTTATATCTTTGACCCAATTTTTAAAATTCAACCTGGAGAATTAATTTTTAAACCCTAATTCCAAAAAATCATAAACCTAATTTTTGGAATTCAGAGAAGAGAAAGATTAGCATTTTATCTTATAAAACTGATGGAAAACATCATTTTGCATTGATGCAATAGTGACAATTCTATCTTAGAAAACTGATGGAGACGTTAACATACTCTGCGAAGGTTTGTTTGTGATTTGTCATAGTTTTAGCCGAGTCATGCCACCATAACCTTGCCAACATTTGTTATAATAGAATCTGCAAAAGTTTACCATGATCCGCCAAAATATGCGAGGTTATACTGCTTTTGCGTGCAAATATATTTATTTTCGACTCGTTGTAGTTGTGTTCTTCAACCTGCAAATCAAGTTTAAGATTTACTTCAAATATCATCTAAAACAGATAGACAACAAAAAAAATATAATAAAAATATTTAACAAATGCACGATACAGAGCGATTGACAAAAAAAAACTAGTAAATGATTCAATTATGCTTAACCAATAATACAAAACCACACCGTTTTGGTGATTCCGCACACATAACCATCACGGTTACGCATTAACTAACCCCATAAGTCAACAAGTTTCCAAAAAAAAGTCCCCAAATTTCTAATGGGCTCCGCCGGAATACCCGCCGATATCGTAACCGACCCGGAACCAGGACCCGAGACTTCTCTTCTCCTCAATCCTCGCCAAGGATCGTCCAGCAAAACCCCTTCCGATTCCTTCCACTTGGCTTACATCATCTACTTCACGCTCGGTGTCGGCTTTCTTCTCCCATGGAACGCCTTCATCACCGCCGTCGATTACTTCTCCTACCTCTACCCTTCAACCGCCGTCGATCGGATCTTCGCCGTTGTTTACATGGTCGTCGGACTTGTCTGTCTTCTCGTCATCATCGTATTCTACGCCCATAAGAGCCTCGCTAGCTTCAGGATCAATCTCGGCCTCGTACTCTTCGTAATCGCCTTGCTTGTGGTCCCTGTTTTGGATCTGATCTATGTCAAGGGGCAAGTTGGTTTATACGCCGGATTCGATATCACTGCCGTCGCCCTTGCGATCTCCGGCCTCGCCGATGCGCTTATGCAGGGAGGTCTAATCGGTGTAGCTGGTGAAATGCCTGAGAGGTATACGCAAGCTATTATCGCCGGAACTGCTGGCTCCGGTAAAAAAAAAAATTATACCTTTTTTATTAGAAAAATCAAATGCGGAGTTTGATGTTGTTAGATTAACTTAGAAAGGTATGGTTTTTTTTTGAAATTGTGGATGTATAGGTGTTCTTGTTTCACTGTTGAGGATCTTGACTAAAGCTGTGTATCCTCAAGATCCTGATGGGCTAAGAAAAAGCGCGAATCTTTACTTTGCTGTGGGGATCGTTGTGATGGTGATATGTGCTGTGTCCTACAACGTGGCGCATAGACTTCCGGTGATCAACTTCTATGAAGAGCGCAAGGCTCAAGCACTACTCAAGGAGAGTGAAGAGAAAGGTTCTTTGACCGGACCGGTGTGGAGGAAGACACTCTGGCAGATCGTGATGAGGATCAAATCTCATGGTTTCGGGATCGTTCTCATATACGTTGTGACACTGTCGATATTCCCTGGCTACATAACCGAGGATGTTCACTCCGAGCTTCTCAAAGATTGGTTCCCTATTCTGCTCATTGCAGCCTTCAATGTGTTTGACTTGGTTGGGAAGTCTTTGACCGCTGTGTACATGCTCGGTGATGAGAAGATCGCCGTTGGTGCATGCATTGCTAGGCTCTTGTTTTACCCTCTCTTCTGGGGTTGCTTGCACGGTCCGATGTTTCTCAGGACCGAGATTCCTGTAGCTATACTGACAAGCTTATTGGGACTCACTAACGGGTACTTGACAAGCGTCCTGATGATTCTGACACCAAAATCGGTTCCACTGCACCAATCTGAGACCGCGGGTATCGTGAGTGTGCTGTTCTTGGTTACTGGTTTGGCCTCTGGGTCTGTCTTGGCTTGGTTCTGGGTCATCTGATTCTACCAAAGCTTGTTGGTATCTGTATTTGTATTCTTTGAGCTTCATTCAATTGTGAAAATCGTTTGTTTTTACTTCAGTAAAACTCTTTTTTTTTCTTACACCAAGAACACAATAGACTTTTTTAAGCTGAAATCAGAAAAAGGCTACAACGTGGATTCAGTGATCTCAATATAACCTAAGGTAAGTAGTGTAATAAAGGTTCAAGGATTCTTCGATTTGATCCTGAGCTTTCTAGTGATCTTTGATGCGTTTGGGTGGACTATCCGTCTCTTGTTGTTGCTATCAGACTGTTCGACTTCAATCCAGTTTAGAACTCTGAGAATCAGAGATTGGGGAACCTTCTTAACGTCTGCATCTTCAGGGCCTCTAGATTTCTTCATACCTTTCTCCAGAGCCATTTCGATGAACTCCATGAACCAGTATGCAGCTTCGTCCTCGATCTCCTTCGCCAGCCTTATCGTGTTGCCTATTCCGCCACAAGCCGGGTTCTTGTTCTCATCATTTGATCTCAATGTCTTCCCTTCACTCTGCTGCTTCAGGATAATCCGCCTCTTTGTTCTGTTTTTCCCCTGATCAATAGAATTATGAGCGATTTCGTGCAGGATCGAAGACTCTTCTTCTCCTGGTTTCTGATTTTCGGTTCTTGTGTTTATGTTCTTAGCACCCGAAACAGCTGCTTCTATGGATGTAATTTCGCTAATGGTTTGTGCCATCTGTTGTTGAAACTCCATGAACTTCTCAAAGCAAGCGGCAGGGCAATCAGCTTTTGCTAATTTGCTCAGATTAGCAAATGTCCTGTCCCAAGAAAACCAACATCAACACATCACAACTCAAAACTCAAATCCGGTTGAAAATATAAAAGGAGGATCTTTGTTTATATACTTGATATGACGAACGACTGTTTCGGTAGCTGTAGCCTCTCGCAATGCCTGAAGGGCAATCTTCTGAGCTGTTTCCTGAAGCTGAGTTGCTTCCTGTCACCAGAGTAACACAAAAAGAAGATTGAGTCTCAAGAAAGATGGAACTTCAATCAAATCACTGAGTCACAACTTCGAACCTTGCTTAGTGTGCTGAGCCTTCCTGGTAGATTGGTATCTTTCAATGGTTTCATCAGCTTGATATACTGAGATTCCTGTCTTACAGAAGTCTTCTTCTTCGAGGTGGACAATGGAACAACATCTCCTTCAGACTCTGCAAAAGCTGCAATCAAGAAACAAGCTCTATCTTGAACAAACCATTATATACATTGCACGATCAATAGAAATGTTAAAAGCAACGAAGAAGAACAAATGTACCTACAGAGGATTTGAATGGAGTAAGAACAGAAGCCGATGCATTGTTCCTTTTCGCTTCTCTGTCACAGACACTTCTACTTCTCGGAAACTTTGAAGCCGACGGAACAACACAACTCTTTCTCAGCATCGCCGGACTCTCTCCTCCTTCCAATTTCCCCAAAACCCCACCGCCAAAAGAGCATCTCACGCCGCCTCTTCTGATCGGAGACGCTGCGAATCTAGCTGAAGCGGTCCTCTTCGCCGGCGTGGAACGGTCAAAATCCAATGGCATTGGTTTCAGAACAAACGGAGAGGCAAAGTCGCCGTTTTGTCCCCAAGACCCTCTTCTTGGCTTCGACCCAGGTTCTTGATCGGCTTTACCTTTCGGACCCATCAACGGCTCCGGCGTCCCGAGCAGAGGGTGCCGGCCAGGGATTGGCTTTGCGCCTCTGATGATGGGAACAGGGGATCCGGGTTCGAGCCGATCGACGTAGATAAACTGACCCAGCTGCATCTTGTTGCTTAGAACGACGTCGTCTTGGTCCGGAGGAAGTGTGACGTAGATCGAGTGAGAGGAATCGGAGACTTTGAGGAGAAACCCTTTTTGGGGGACCAGATTCTTCTCGTCGAGATCGACGGGGACGATATCGGTGACCTGTAACATAGAGCTCCGGTGCTCTCTGGTCGGTTTGATTCCCGTTTTCATACCTTCGATTAGCTTCTGAAGGATTCCGGGAGCCAGGGCCGCCATTTTTTGTCGAGATTTCTGATCAAGAACGGTGATTTAGGCGAGTAATTTCAGAAATTCAAGAACTGGATACGGTGATGGGCATCGTTGAGATGAGGGAGCCAACGGTTAGAAGTAGGAGACGAAGGGGGATATAGAAAAAACTCAAAAAGGAAACTTTTTGAAAAGAAACAAGTTATGGCTTTTTTGGAACGTTTCAACGGTCGAATTGGTGGTAGATCTGTATCGTAATTATTCTATTTGAATTATGTAATTATATCCGTGATCAATTTGGTTTTGCTGTTCCCTTCAGAATGTGTATACACGGGCTTTGAATGCGAGTATGCGACGTGAGTTAGGTCATTTGATGGGTAATTAGCTCAAAGTTAGGTTATGGGTGATTAGTCAATTTGAGGAACCAGAATTCTTCTGGTAGATAATTGGTGCACATATTAACCAAATATTCATAGTCTTACTCTTATGCTTAGACCTCTATAACTGGTGTAACTGGTAAATGTTGTGAGATTCGGACTACATATATGTGTAGAATTACAAGAAAGAGAAACTGATTCAATATCTTATGTTTTGGTAATAGGATAAGAAAAACTTTAGCAAATGAATAGTTTATTTCCGGGCAGAAGATGACAATTGTATAAATGAACAGAACAAAGGAGCCCTTTGAAGAAAGCAAGGGTCTGTGTTTCTTTCGCTACTTTGATATATCTTAAACCTCTCGGAAAAACCGCAAAGCGCCGATGAAATGAAACAAGTTTCTTGGAATCTGACAGGTGATAATCCCACCTGGAATCAAGACTTGCAGGCCATGTTATAGTGTCGTTGCAAATCCTGCATATACCAAATGCAAACATTGATCAGCCACTATCCAAATTAACCAACAAAACTGTGGACCATTGGGTCCACTGGTTCAATGCTTCTTAGATATGAATCAACACATCATAAGGTTCCACTCTCTTCGGTTAATGGCAAAGAAAAGGGAAGATGATCGATCGTTAGGAAAGACAGATAGACAATGATAGGTCCTCACAATGGATCAATAGTATGATAAAAAAAACAGCTTTTTATTGGTAAAACATGCGAAGAAAAGAAGGGTTTTTTACAAAAGCCGACCACTTGATATAACTTGTATTAGCATGTCAAGCAAGATCCTTTATGGAATCGTATTTTACAAACTGAGACTACATTTACTGCTAGTATGGAAACGGAATGCAGAATCCGCTTCATTTGTTTTCTCCTCGTTTTCAATCATGAACATCAACGAAACGAGATTAAAGAGCTGTAGAAATCAAACTCATTGGAACAGAGGCGAATAAAACAGTTTGGTGAAGACAGAGGAGGAAATCAATAGAGAGAAAGAATAAGAAAACTATGTAAAAATACCTTCTGATAGGCAACCCCAGCTTTGGTTGCTCAGAGATAGCAATGAAGTGAGCAAGGCTGAAGCAGTAACACTATGTAAAGGTATAAGCGATATCCCTGCACTCAGCTCCACAGGGATCCTGGACACAGCCAATTTATACATTTCATTAGTTGATATCATTTCGATCAGATGAAAGAGGAAATATCCAGCCAGAAAGGGAATATTGATAAACCCTAACTGCATAATCAACTACCTCGCCATTGAAAACAGATCTATCGCCTATACAGAGTGAATTGCCTCGAGTAAAAGTTGTATACACTAAGTTGGAGGATTTTCCGGAGCTAACCTAGAGGATGTGAGCCTGCGAAGTGAGGGGCGAGATGAAGCAGATGATCCATTCGCGAAAGCATTTCCTGCGGATTTCCCGATCTTCGGACCAGAAGATGCCGCTGATGAACGACCCAAGAGTAATCTCCCGGAAGATGACGATAACCGTAGTGCCCTTCTCACGCCGTTGGCCGCCATGTCTACTCCCTCTCTCTCTCTCTCTCTGACTCTCAAAAACTTCGGCGACATTTGTGATTTACGAAGGTGGGGGTTTAAGTTCGGGTCGGGTCGGATCTCGAATTGATTTGTTGCCACAAGCTTAATTCGGCCCATACTGCAAACCAACCTATCAATCAATGTTATATTACTAACCGGACTGCAAAACTTTTTAAAATAAAAATAAAATGTAAATCTGTTTTCATTTAAGAGACTTTGAAAATTTCATTGATATATAAAAAAGCCATGTCTCTTGTTGATTGATGAGTGATTTAACTTTTTTGTAAATACACCATAGTTTATAATATTAATTAAATAAACTGTATATTGTTATTTTACTTTTTACTTTTTATAAATCACAAAACAAAATTATTTATTTATCAAATCTTATTATGCATAAGTTTTAATGATATTAATATATATCAGTTAAAATTAATACAATAAAATTAAATTAAATTAGTATTGTTTTAATTAGTATAATAATATTCAATATTAGGAAAGAAATCTGAAATTTACTTTTAAATTAAAAAAAAATTGACCTTTTGTTAATAAAAAAATCTTTAATTTAAGATAAATTTAACATTAAGTTAAGTTATCTTTAACTACTGCGTGCATATTTGAGAATATCCACCAGTACAAGCATTACGTGCATAGTCATGACTGTTCATGCTGTTATGTTAGAATCTGGATTCTCGCTATTCGATCATGATTCAGGTAAGCGATTTAGCTTCAGGGATGAGATACTTTCGGTATCTCTCAAGTATACTATGCCTGCTCTGATCAGCGCTAACGAACCACACAATAGAATCGAATCCGTCTGCTTGAAGTTTTAGAAGTTAGGCCATATGGATATGGTTTTAGTTTACGGGTGGTTCGGTGCGTAAGGTGTGTTTTGATAAACGTAGGTATACGGGCATTGTTGATTTGCTTATGGAAACTCTGGAATCTGGCAAAGAATATGATACTTTGAGCATCCACCGTGCGGTGTTCATGTGCTGGAGGATTGTAAAAGATGGTATTGTCACGCCTCTGTTGATTGATCTTTGCTACAAAACCGGCTTGGAACTTCCACCTTGCTTCATGCGCCTACCTAGTGAGCTTAAACGCAAGATACTAGAGTCGCTTCCCGGTGCGGGCATTGTTACATTGGCCTGTTTGTCTTCGGAGCTACGAGACTTGGCTTCAGATGATGACTTGTGGAAGCAGAAATTCTTGGAGAAGTTTGGAGATATTGAGACAGAATGCAATGAAGTGGTGGTTAACTGGAAGGAGAGGTTTGCTGCTTATTGGATGTGGATAGAGTAGAGGCAGCGTTTGTGACGAAACTAGCAAAAGGCTGAGCAATAATGGGAGCCTCATGTGAATCATGTTGAGTGAGTGTGTTGTTTGTGTTCAAATCTTGCAAATTATGCATGTTTAGTTATAGGAGGCCTGTGTAGAGCATTTGAAACTTATAAGTATACTTGTTCGTCTAGTGCTCAAAATAATGAAAATTCGAATTGGAATTTTGCAAAAAAGAGTTCTCATCCTGTGAGTTCAGGGAAACTAGAATAATACTAATAGATAGTGAATTGATAAGTTGATGAAACAGAGTCAATTTCACATGGGAATTGGCATTTAGTCTTTGATTATCCCCAGCCAACCAGAAACAGAATTTAACACATTTAGTAGAAAGATCCAAAAGTGAATGAAGTGAAGACTCTGCAAAGGACAACACACAGAAACTCTATCGAAGTTGAGTTTGATCACACAACACTTAATGCATTTTGTAGCCTCTCGTAGATATTTCACAGTTTTAATGTCATAAAAAACACCATTTTTCTCTTCCCAATAATGGTTTTGGACTAAGTTAGTTGAAACAGGTAGACTAGCTTCAATGGAGAGATGGGTGGGTCTCTCTCTGATCACACGCAGAGGTCAAAAATAATTTACTATCTCTGAAACATTGTCATAACATCTTTGACAAAACCGTGAACCTGTAAATACGTATCACATTAACCAAACGAAGAAGACGTTGTTGTATTCTTTGTGATTTACATTAACACAACCTCGTTGTATTGTGTCCCCCACCTCACTTGGCCGCTCTTTCGGTTCCGTACAATGATACATTATTATATTCACATTTTTTTTGTAATGATAAACCACGTGGTAGATCATAGATGTAAGGAAATTATGTTGACCAAGAAAACAAAAAAAAGATGTAAAGAAATTCAAAATAATTATAGATTTACGGGGGGAAAAGCAACCAAAATAATTAAAATAATAAACTAAATACTTCAGTCGGTAATCGAAAGCGATGGATTGTTCCATTTTAATGCACTAGATGACCCACAATTTTTTTTGTAATTTTATTTTAATGCATATACGCTTTGGAGATCAGAAAAGAAAAGAAAATAATTCTGCGTTATGTTTTTAAATATGAGTTAAGAGGAGGTGTGACACTTGTATGTACTAAAATAAAGCTGAAATAAAGAAAAAAGAAAGCAAATAGTGGAAGTCAGAAAAGAAACGAAAAAGACGAGTTAATTAAGAGTAGCTGTTTCAACAAATGCTTATTGAAAATCCATTTTTTTTTGCTTCCATAATTTGGGAGAAAATTAAGTTGATCCACATGCTGATTTGTCTTCAACACTTATGTCTACGTCGGAAGTTAAATTGCGTCCGATAAAGATATAATTAAATCGAAGAAGTAGGTCTAACTGCAAAAATAGCATTCTGATTCCCTCAAATTTATGACACATGTCTACGTTAGAGACAACAGTCTTAGCATATACTTAAGTTTGGTGTGTTTTTGCTTCTCCGGAATTTCATGTTATTAAAGACAAAGCTGTTCTTTATTTGGAAAATTGTGGACTTTTGGCATATAGTTTCCACAAATTTGAAACCAGCTATTAGAAAAACTTTTTGTTAACGCGTGAATTATTAGTTCCCAAGACTAAGACAAATAATATTATATACTTTTGATGTTTTAGGTAAAAACACACATATTAAAAAAAATAATTTACTTTTAAAAATATCATTTAAAAGTGGAAGGTAAAGAATAAAAAGTGGAAATATTCTTGGTGAACTCAAATAATAATATTTTTTTTTTATCAAAGTTAGATTAAAATAAATTGAAAATTTACGTAGATATGTGAGAAAATCAAATAATTTGGAAAAAAAAAATCTCTTGAATATCAATTAAAATAGGATAGAGGAAATAATATATAGGGCAAATTTTTTAAAAAACACAAAATGAAGTTTATTTTTCAAAAATAACTCTAAAAACTCGTTTGTTCGTAAATAACTTTCATTAAAGTTAGGAAATCCTTCCTAAATGTGTCTAATGTCTTCCTTACGGCTTTCTAAATTTTCATTAAAGTTAGAAAAACCTTACTAAATGTGTGTAACAGCTTTCTAATTGAGTTATGATAGCCTTCATAAATGTGTATAACACCTTTCTAATAATGCCAAAAGTGATTAACAAAAATTTTAAGTCTATTACTCCCTCCGTTTCACAAAGAGTGTCATTTTGACTCTTGATTTTTGTTTCACAAAAAGTGTCACTTTATGTTTTCAATGCAATTTTTAAAACTAAATCTCAGTTTTATCCCTACTATTTTAACCTATTAATTAGAGAGAGAAATTGATTTAGTGTATTAATAAAGGATATAAAAGAAATTTATAAATTTTTCTTAATTTGTGCGAAAAATGTCAGAATGACACTTTTTGTGAAACAGAGTGAGTATTGAACTAGAAACTTAAAATGGAGCTGTTTGAGATAATCTGTCTAATATATATTCATTAGAAATGTGAATATATGATTAACTCAAATAATAACAGCATTTGTTATTATTTTTTTTGAGCATTTGTAAATATTACATGTATTTTGCGCAAATTACATGTGATCATAATGCTTTTACCTCTGTTTCCAACACCGACGAGAGTCTATATAATAAACGATTTAGAACTAACCAAATTTTATGAAGTCGATTAAATCACAATGACAATTACAACACTTGAGAATCATTCAGTAGTTGCATTTTACACCCGCAAAACACACAACTAAAATGTCAGGATTCACAAATATTTTTTTTTTGTTCTCGAATGTTTTGAAAGAGACTCACGGGTTACAGTAATTGAAGAACTCAAACAAATTAATCTCACGAGACATGTTTAAATGTAATGTCGGCTCCCGAAAACTCCCAACAAAATAAAAACAAACACGAAAAATTTTCATATTAAAAATGTTCCGAGCAGCCACAGCGCCAAATGTGTTACCCTCATTACGCATTTGTCCCATTGAAAATATAAGCCAGCTCGTGACTCTCTCCTTTTCTCCATATCTTTATACTATTTTTTTTTTTTTTTTTTTGCATTGATGGTTAATAAATATTTTGGAAATAAAATGGTTATAAAAAATTGGGTGGCACATAAAGTCCACCTCATCTTTCTACATCCTGTGGACATAACTTAGCACATGTATTGAAGAAAACACCATCGCTGTCTCCATCTTCTTATTAATATCTTTCATCATTTTTATACACATGATATATATATCCATATCACAATCCATAATCCCTTCATTTATAGATAAAATTAATTTTCCAATCAGCCAATCCAACCAACCAACCAGCTATAATCATAAATTGCGTCAACAGACATTCACTAAAAATATATTTTTTAAAAAATATTATTCGTACCGCCACAAATCATCAGTAACAAGCCTTTACTGTTACTGAAAAAAAACTTTAAAACATATAACAATAGTAGAAAATTAACATTCCCTCTATTCAAATCTCAGCGAGAAGATTGATAATAATATTTAATTTTTTTTTAAAACGGATGGTAAATCCGGACCCCCGACCCGGTTTTTAGTCTGCGATAGCCCAGTTCATGTCGTTCTCAAATATCCAGTGACAGACTTCGATCCGACCCGGTTTTGACCCGAGAGCTAAGAAAGCTCCGTGGGTCGGACCCCATGATGACGTGTCTATGTGACAGATGGCGATTCCGTGGTTGATCTTGGTCTTACTGTTCAACTCCAGAAGATCCGCTTCGTAGACCCGAACCTTGGGAACCGAGTGGCAGTAATACAATAGATACGGGTACAAACTCTGGTGACACGAAACCGCTTTCGTTAGTTTCCCGCCGTTGATCCCGTTGACTTTCCCTATCATCACCTTCTGCTTTGACCCGGCCACGTTCTCCGTCGTCCGGAGCACCACGCTACGCCCGAGCACCGACGTGGCGAAATCGATCATATCCTCGGCGGATCCGACGCACCGTTTTGTCTCTCCGGCGCTTGGAGGCCTCTCGCATTCCGTCACCGCGTCGGAGATTATGTCCTCCATCGTCGAGTTCTCTCCGGCGTGGAAGATCCGTTTGATCTCTCCCAATTTGGAGGTGGAGAAGGGTATTTTCGAGATGATGCTCCGGGGCAAAAACGACCTTTTAGGCATTTTATCCTTAATGTCAGGCATAGGAATCACTGTTCCTTCTTTAAGCGTCGATTCCCTGAAGAATTTACCCGGCTCGATCCACTTATTCACGGTTTTGCCATCGCCGACGGCGGATGAAGCGACGGAAGAAACGTTGTATTTGGCGAAAGCTACGCCTTTCTTAGCGTAATCCTTGAAGGTGGAGTTCGGTGTGTAGGTTTTGAATCCGATTTTGCTTCCTTCAGCTCCTTTGCCGTAACCGGTGAAAGTTTCCGATCCGGGATTAAAAGATTGGCCGTAATTTACGAAATTGACCTTCTCCGAGTTCGCGTCGTTGGCGTAGGAGGAGAACGAATCGTCGCCGACGTTCGACTTGTCTCTGTAATTCGCGAAGGTGTCGACGGCAGCGTTTCCGGAGGCGCCGTAGTTTTTGAAATTGTTCTGCGGCACATTGCCGTCGCTTCCGTAGCTCGTGAATGAGTCGTTGGCGGCGTTTCCCTTCTCTCCGTAATTAGAGAAACCGGAGCCGATCACGTTGGCGGAGACGCCGTAGGAGGCGAACTCGTTGGGTAATCCGTTTCCGTTTTTGCCGTAGCTCGTGAACGATTGGCCGTTCCCGGCGTTGGCCTCGTGCGTGTAGGTCTTGAATGTCTGAGATCGACCGTTTCCTCCGTCTGAATACGCCGTGAATCGGCTCGTCGGGTTGTTAACGCCGTTTTGGTAATTGGTGAAATCTCCGGCGCCGCCGGTTCCGAAGGTCCCGTAGGAATTGAAATTCTCCTCGACGACGTTGCTGCCCTCGCCGTAGACGGTGAATTTATCGTCGTGCCCCGCCGCGCCACGGCTGTATCTCCGGAACGAATCGGTGACGACGTTGCCGTCCTTGGAGTAAGCTTTGAACTGGTCGGCGCCGCCGGGACGGGCATTGCCGTAGTTGGTGAAGTTTTTCTGGTCGTAGACGGAGAACTTGACGTCGCCGTCGTGCTTCTCGAGGCTAGGGCTCAAATCCGGGAAACAGAAGAGGTTCGCGGCGGAGCAGAAATCCGGGAGACGAGTCGGGAGCGAGTTCTGGGCGGCGAGTTTGGCGAAAGTGGCCGAGTCGACGGCGTTGAGAGGCGACGCCTTGGAGACTAGAAACTCCGATCTGAGGGATTTGTCGCCGCGGATCTCTTTGTTCCAGTAACGAACAAGAGATGCTTTGGGAGTGAATGGATTCTCCTCCGCCGAGAAACCGCCGCCGATTAACCGTCCCCCGACGAGAACAACCTGCATTGCCCCCAAAATCCCCATTCAATTAAAAACAACAAATCAAACCATAATCCAGAAACAGCAAATCGAATCAGTTCGCGAATATCGAATCAAATTCGCCAAACTGTATATAGTGATTCCAAAGAAGTAGTAGCGATTCAGAGATTATGCTTACATTGAAGAGGCAGAACAAGAACGATTGGAGAAGAAGCAGCGGTTTGAGCATTTTTGTGTTCTTAGTGAGAGAGAGAGAGAGAGAGAAATAAGATATAGAGCAGAGAAGAGATTGGTGGGCTTGTTGGTTTTGAGAGCCGCTTGTGTATTATATATATGTCTATATATATAGAAGCCAAAAGAGCCTTACACATCTTTTTTGTCGACAACACACAATTAAATTTATAATTAAACTTACTACATTACTAAGTTAGTAGTAGTTACATGATTTGTGTATAGTTGTGTATACTTTTATTATGAATAAATAAATAAAATGATGACATTAGATTTCGGAAAAACAATTGAGGAAATAAGATAGGATAATGGAGGGGGAGAAATAAAGTAGGACTAAAAAATGAAAAAGAGTGGAGTGAAAAAAGGACAGCAGAAAGAGAGTGACAAGAGTAGATTTTAGAAGCAGGAAAAAAACAAACGAAGTGGGACTTTTTTTTTATTTTTCTCCCTTGTTTTTTTTGCAATATAGTATTGGTTTGGTAACGCGTTTTCAGACCGGCTTTCGTTTTCTGCTCAATACCTATCTAATTTAACGGTTATTATTAAGATTTTCTTTTAACCGTCCAAAACAAAAGAGCAACGAAAGCTGTTTAGGCTATTTAGAGCAAGCACAATGGAGAATTCTTTTTGAGGGTCTTAAACATATTTAATATTAAATATATTATTAATTTAAATTAAAAAATTTCTTAGCTTAGACCATCCCAATAGAGGACACTTAACTTGAGTGGCTTAAAATTTTATAATAATAAAAAAAAATTTTGATTTTTGAAAAAAGAAAAAGAAAATACGATTTTTTTTAAAAAAAACAAAATATGTGACGAATCGCGTCGTGACACGTGTCATAAGACACCCTAAAAAAAATCTTAAATAAGATACTTTTTTCCCTTTAAGACACTCAAATGTTGTCATGTTATTATTTTTTTCTTTTTTGAACTTAAAACACTCAAGTGTCTCCATTGGGGATGGTCTTACGGTCTTCTCAAACCAATACTATCAGTCACAACGAGAAGACAACATGTATTCAAAACACTTTTCATCAAATGTTGTAATTTGTAAATAGCAATGTTTATTTTGGTTGATATTTAGAAGAAGAAAAACAAATGAAATTCTGTGTCACCATATATAGTCACAAGTGGTTTTAAACAAGTCATTGACCAAAAAAAGGCTACATCAATTGATTACCAACGTATATGAAGACTAGAGAGCGAATCATCTACAATGTATACAGTAACTGTGTACAACTGTTGACCAACAACTATTTAAAGGAGTACTCCAGTAAAAGCCATTTATAGTAACTTTGTGTAGGAGTCGTTGGATTGTCTGATGACGAATGTTGATCATTGGTGTGCTTCGAACAAAAAGTGTCTCGGCCATGATTATCTAAAGCATTCAAAAATTATGATGATTTCAAAGGTTCTAGAAATCAAATTTTTACCCCACACCTTCTTTTGTTTGAATTAGTTTTTCTCAAACATAAATCTCAGAAAAATCTCACTTAAATAGTCACGTATATAGTTACTATCACACATTTCCTTCAAATCAATATGAAAGTTCAAATATTTACGTTGTTTGCAGTTCGCATTTGCAGTTTGATCAATAACCAGAAGCACGGTTCGGTACAACCAGTTCCAATTTTAAAAAGGCCAAATTTTTTTGTCTGACATCACACCACGCGTCATGAACTAGATGGTTGTAACGAGACGCGGTTTTCGCCACCAGCCAAAGAAAAACATAAAGGGTACGTGTTGATGTAATAAGAGGAAAGAACCGAGTAAGATTCGTAAATAGTGAACCCGAAAAACGCATTATTAAAACGAATAATAAGATTAGATAAAAAAATTCGTCCTTTTTAGCATTTTCTCGATCTCTGTCTGATTGCCTCAGGAAATTGACAAAGCTCGTGAGAGTGGCAAATCAGTAGTACAGTTGAAGACGATGAGGGTATTTTCGGTTTTCGAAATTTGATGATTATATAGCAAATGAGTAATGTGGCCTGTGGGTATAATCTCTCCGATGATAAGAGGGTATGATAATTAGCATTATTGTTTAGGGATGCAAGTAAGTACGAATTTAGTAGCTAATCCCCAACACTTTTTTTGAGTGCCAATCAGGCGCCACGCCACTTGCAACAAAAGACCCATAAGTGGACTGATTTATGCAATGCCACCATACGCGTATATATATTTTTATGGTAAATGTGTATGCGTGACGTGATCATGACATGTACATTCTTTTGGAAGTGCAAGTTTGCAGCGGCATGCATTGACATGGATGTAAGTTCTTGTCACCTAGCTTGTCCAGTTAATAAGGTCATGCTCATGGATATGGGTTTGTATATTGTTTATAGCAATGCCAAGAAATATTCAATTCATGTCACCAAAGTAAAGATGGAATATCTGCATGCTTTGGTTTTTGTTTCGAAAATATATATAAAGATCATAACTTCTTTGATCATAAATTTACATGTAAGTTATTTACCGTATGAGTGTATATAGACATATATATATATTTGGCACTATACTTTTGATCAATGTAATTTAGTGGTTTATAACTTTATATTAATATCATCACATTTTTAAAATTTAGAATGCATATTGTTGAGAAAAACAAAAGTCATAGATTTATAATACACCCTTGAAATTTGCGATCGAGGAGCTGCCATGCATGAAGTTTTGTCCCCTTACATTAAATGCACGTTTCTCAGTTGTTTCTTGTATGTTGAGTTTAATTAGTCGCACATCGGATCAAATTGTAAAATTTGGCCTATATACTAAAATCTTATCATTACAAAACTCGAGTGCATATGAACTTGAGTGAATCTTATTATTACAAAACTCTAGCATATGAACCTGTGTGCCAAGAACACGCCTCCTTTTCGAGACCTCTAAATAACCAAATGTTTTGTGATTACTGAAATATTTTTTAAAATACATATTTACCACTTATTAATAAACTAATAATGGAATTTGATCGTGGATTTTCTTTCTAAATTGCAAGCCAAGTACGTTACAATCATAATTACATACTGATATTAATATATTACCATACCATATTGTTTAGTAACTATTATGAGAATCTTAAAAGAAAAACCGCGTGGCTTTGTGGCCAGTGGTCACTGTCTTGATGTCTGTACTTTTATTTTATGTTCCTTTTGCTTTATTTTTGATTTTTATTTTATTTGTTTTCCCCCATTTTTGAGTGGGAGATACGGGCGATGGAATTCAATCGCTCCACAAATTAATAACTGACAACAATAAACTAAAAGCAGTTTAAAAAATCCTAAAGCTGCCTTACAATTTCCTGAGGATTGATAAAATTTGTGTAAATGATTTGTTATACTTTTAAAATTTTTTATCGAACCAGTATAATAAAGGTCAAATTATGATAATAGAGAGATCCTAAGTTACTAACCATCAATAACATTTATCTTTTCCACTCGATTTTAGTGGTGGATATATAGGAACCAATTGGGTCTTACTGTTTTTCGCACTCATAAATCATTGTTGTGGCCCTTGTGGATACTGCATATATATAATCTCTATTCTCCCCTTTCGCATGTTTTTTTTTGATGAAATATTAAATTTATTAATCATTATATAAAAATATTTACAAAACCTCTCTTTCCCCTCCTCTTTCGCATGTTACTCGGTAAATTACTGACAAGTGACAACAAATTATGAATGTACGTCAAAAATATAAAGTATAAGCTATTGTTCTTCCATCAAAAAAAGGGGAGTATAAGCTACTGTTTGAAGCGGCAAAAATGCTTATTTGTATCTAATAAGATTAATTAAATTTTGAAAAAAAACTCTAGAATAAGGTTTTAACACAAAAAAACTCTAGAATAAGGTTTTAGCACAAAAAAACTCTAGAATAAAGTATTCAGCCATTTTTCTTTTCAGATACATACCACTTTTATTTCTTAATAATATGTTAAGAAATGGTTTATTATTTTTAAGAAGTGGTATATTTGGAGAGAAAAATTGTATGAGTGTTCGATATTTTGTAAATTCTACATATTCTTGTGGTATTTTTTTTTTTTTTGAAAATTATAGGATTTTCGGGATTTCAGTCCATAATCTTCCCAAGTATATGTAATCAATTTTTAAATATTTCGATTTAAATAATAACATTCCGTTTCAAACTAGATTTGAATCCGAATCACAAAATAACCAATCTCTTTATATTACCACTAGATCACCATACTTTTGGTTGTGATATGTTTGAAATGATCTCTTTATTAATTAAATCTCCTTTCTCAGATCTGGAGTTCCATTTGATGTATATATGATAGATATATATGCATCACTATATTTACATAAAAGATTGTTTATCATTTTTTGTATAAATTGGATAAAAAAAAATCGGATATTAGCGGAAAATAATTTAAAATAAAATTTTACTTTGGACCACAAGTTTTTCCATTTTTTATTTTAAACTTGGTGTAGATAAGAGCCCATAATATTATATAGGATATAATCATTATATAACATATCGCATTTTTGTTTTTATGAAGAAGCAACAACATATTTATTAAATACAGTCAATTACTAAGGAATTTATAATAAGACACAACTTGGACTCACTGAAATTTATATTCAACGCTATACGACAGACATACTCTGTCGTGAATCATACATACATGGTATATACACATGCTAACATGGATATATACATGCGAGACCAAGATGCATGTTCGCATCTATGTGCGTGTGCAAGTTGTTTGGTCGATGAGAAAATTAATTATCGAATCTAATTAATGATCATAAAGAAATTAGAAATCCACATGACGAGGCTTGTTGACCAATATGCACATATTGCTCGAGTTACTTTATCCTCACTGAAACATATTTCCATCTATAGATTCTTTTTGAACACCGAATTTTCTGTATTGAAACGTTTCATATAAACATTAACCAAAAATATCATTGAATAGTACGCACTGTATATGATTCAGTACCTTATTAATGACCGGGTTTGAAAAATTGGCGTGTCGAGTTTTCTTCGAGTACTGGGTATTACTGAGCATCCAGCTATTATACTCCACCAAACAGTCAATTATTATAAGTATAATAGGTAGTAGTATTCACCAAACAGTCAAACAGTAAATTATAAGTATAGATATTCGTTCTCACGGTGATATGTTTAGATCAAAGAGAATGTTTGTGATGTTCAAAAAACAAAATAAAAAGAGAATGTTTGTGCTCCATCACTAATTGTCGTGTAGATGATGAATTGATGATCACTCCTTCGATCAATATATAGTATAATCTGAGCGTTATAATGGAAGGATTTATCTAATAACGTAAGCTAGGCATCGAGATCCATGCAAAGAAACACATAGATTCACATGTATACAAAGAAATCGTCGATCAGTTCTTCTTGTTAATTACGGCTGAGATCCCCCAATATAATTCTGAATTACTATTTATAGCAAGTATATGAAGAAGAAAAAGAACGTAATCAATCATTATGATTAAACTAATGTCCCCAATCAAATTAACAAATTCTAGAGAGAACCATGTGTTGCATCCATCGATCATGTGAGGACTGTATACATAAGCACAACATGTGTGGGCCAAATATGCATTATGTGACATCAGTACTGTGTAGGTCGATTAATAATTATATGGGACTGTATTAATAATCATTCTTCTTCACAAAAGATTCCCCTAAATAATGACATAATCTTTGTTTGCTTAGTATTATAATTTGTTGTTGATTACTGATTGCATTTCTTGCACAGACGTATCTCACTCTACTGTTGTTACTTTCTGTTTTCAAGTTTAATTTTTTTTTTTTTAAACTGAGGAAAAAGTCACGCCATCTTAGGGTATTATGTCCCCGTACACATGATCCAAATTTTGGGATTTTCCTTCGTTCCTTTGCAAAAAGGGCACCATTGATGTAAGAGTAATATTTTATATACGTAATCAATCATATTACACATGTGATTTCTTCTTCTTTTTAATAATATTTTTGATACTGAATTATTTCTAAACACATATTTATAAGTGCATGGAAGTTTATGAGATATTCGGCGATTCTTCGAATATTTGAAACACTATCTTTTTGGATCTGTTGATTTCTGCAAAATACTGAAAAACGAGAGAATGTGGTTGCATCATTTAGATTACATGAATTTTGTAAAATTTGATTTTCATTCACATTGATGTGTAATATGTAAAAATTTCAAGTGAAAACAGTTTTTATCTGTTAAAATTGTTCTGTAATAAATAATGATTCAATTACCATTGTCTTTTTTTACTATAAATATTTTATTAATCTATGTATAAATATACATATTATAATTATCAAAAATTCAATTAAAATATATACATATACAAAGTCCAAACGGCCATTTTGGAAAATAAGTAAGTTGAAAAATGGGTATAACAAGACAAGATATTTTTTAAACGTCAAGAGCAAAACTCCCGCTCGGATAATTGCCAAGAATGTGGCTGCATCTTTTTGATTATTTGCCAATAACAAGAATATCTTGATTATTTACAAATGTTCACATGCGCATGCGATCCAACTATTTAATCAATCTTAGTAAGAACACAACTCCAGCTCGTTCTGAACATATGTATAGTTAATATATATAAATATAAATATATATATATATATATATATACTACTAGTTAAAATATAAATTTTCAAAATTACCTCTAGTTATATTGGGAAAAATCAACATTAAAAATAAATCTCAAATTTCACCTACTCCGAGTATAAAAATCGTAAAATTACTTTTATGATTTAAGTTTTTAAATATATTATGATAGAATAGTGATATTTTTAATAGGTTTATTTTTATAGTATTTTTGAAAAATGGTTCATATAAAGTAATATTTTAAGAAATTTCTCATATAGTATTAATTAAACTAAGACTTTATATGTTTTGTGTTATCATCATTTAATATTATCTATGTTTTGCAGTACAATTATATCAATGTGGGGTTGATTTTCCTCGTAGTGGAAAATTGAAGGAAAACAATTATGAGTGAGTGAATTTGTACATGAAATAATGAAGGTTATTGAAAGCAATATGTCGACTGGTTATTGAAAACCGTTTAGAAAAAGAAAAAAAGTCTGACAGAAGTATTTTATATGTATGGCCTATCCGGGGAAAAACGCATTAACGAATTAAATGCTACTAGCTCAGTACAACTAAAACAACAGATTAAAAACCAAACTAATTAGAGTTTAATATGTCTAATGAACTCGAATTCTCTTAACCAAAAGAAAAAAAATTCGAATTATCATAACTATAAAAATAAAGTATCATCATTACATTAGTATATTTATAAATGAGCGAATTTGTACATGGAATAATGAAGGTCCCCCTCGCAAACGTGGTTTGTCCCAAAGCTTTATTATTATGAGTTTTGCCACAAAGCTTCTTTGCGCCTCAGATGTTAGCTTTTTCTTTTTCTTTTTCTGCATTTCTAATTTTACAAGTCAATGTTCCTAATAATACCTACCTATAATAATTTAATTAGAAAGAAAAATCGTGAAAATATAATTACTTGTTATCATTATTAGATATCATGAAATAGTTCATGCATGTCGTAATTGATATGTGTACTGTAACGTGTTGCTTCCAAATATTAAAAAAATAAAAATACATATATATATATATATGATGTACGCATATGAAAATGAAGTAATAAGGTGATGTATCAAGTCGATGCATCGTCTTCAATAGTACAAGTGTACAACATTAATGATTTAATGTGGCTTGTGATGTTTCTTAATTTGTGATCTTGTGTAATGTGTAATATGAATGGGGCTAACTAATTAACTGGATCTCTCTTTTCCCAATGGCTTATATTTCCCGTCGTAAGAAGACTTTAATCTGTGTCAAAATTTGATCGATAAATTTTAACGTATGTTAAAATTTAAATCGATAAACTTTAACGTGTGTCGTGATCAAGTTAATTAGTAAATTTAAAACATCAAAATTTAAATAATAAAATTGTATATTTTCTAAATTATAATTAATTTTATATATTTTTGTTTTTATTTAGATTTTCATTGAAATATATTTAACTCGATGCTTAACTTAATATTTATTTTTGTTTTTATAAAGATTTTTTTCTTGTAAAGTATTTATGGTAAAAATGTAAATAAAATTAAAATTTTCTAATAAAAATATAATAAAAACCCTTAATATAAAAATCCATATATTCAACTTCTTGTAAAGTATTTATAATAAAAAATGTTTTAACTCATGCAAAAATCCTTTTTAGGAGTGGGGGATGATGGTACAAGTCTTTATTTTGGTCCGTCTTTCCATAACTGCGAATATATATATATGTATTCAAAAGGTCATAACAAGTTCAAATATGAATGTATAAGTGGTAATATATGTGTGTATATTCATAAGGTAATTGATTCTGAGACTAGTGAATGCTTTATGACTTTATCAATGGTCCTGATTCCTGAAGGATTCAAAGGTAAATAAGAGAAATATTGATTTTTTTTTTTTTTTTTTGGGTACAAGTTTTAAACAATCAAAACTCAAAAGGGATCAAAATATATGCTTCACAAGCCTAAATTAAGGCCAGGCCAAGCCAAAATTCATATGGGCCAGAATTTGGGCCTAAGGTTATGGGTATTCAACACAGTTTTTAACAATGGACTTCACTAGCTGCCTAGGCCACTCCCATCCAGGAAAGTCAACACAGGTTTTTTCATTTCGTCTTTCAATCTTTTTATTGTATGTATACTTTTTATTGTATGTATACTGTATAGGAATGAATCTACAGCAAAACATAGTTGGTAAATTAATAACCTTTTGATATAGTTTTTTCTTTCGTTCCTGATGTATACTAGTTGAAAGTTATAAGAAAAAAAATCAATTAAAAATTTACTTGCATATATATGACAATTATAAAATTATAATTAAACTATTGATTTTTTCTTAAAATTTAAATCCTTTTGAGACTAACCTTAACCTTTTCTTGGAGCATATATATATATATATATATATATATATATAATTGTTTTCTTATCTAGAAACAGTAAACATGATTTACTAGTTTTCATTTTTTTTATGTATGTGTTTATGTAATTCCAATAATATATAGTGCATGGATTCTCCTAGGATACAACAATCTTTTTTTTTTGTTATCGAGGAAGTTCGAGACTTCGAGTATCCTTAAAATAATAGAAATACTATTATATATCCAACAATATATATTGGTTTATATTGGTTTTCCTCTATTAAATTTTAATGATCAATGCTGAGAAGTTTTTGCATACACACACATACGTAGCATCAAAAGAAAGAAAGAAAAACGACGGGTCAAGCTTAATTCGAACGTCAATTAGACGAATAAAGAAGATTCAAATGTTTGTTCACAGCATTATTGTTTACATCTTTCGAAACAGAAGCAGCAAAGTTGGAAGTTTGAAACAAGAAAAGAATCAAAAGAAGTTGAGATCAGAATCAACATGAGAAAGAAGAAAAGACCAAGTCAAAGCTTTTGTAAAAAGAGAAACCTAATCTCAAAAGAGCTGTTCTTTCTTTTAAGAGAAGGCAAAAGCAGGAGTTGTCTTGAAATCGAGCTCCCAGAGATCAAATGTTCCTTTGACGAAATTGTAGTGAGCTCCTCTGATTGCAAGCGTGTTCTTCACTACTGCAGCTCTCACGAATGGATACGAAAGCAAGTTTCCAAGCGACACATTCACAGCTTCCTGCAGGAGACAAGAGATTTGTTAAAAACATCTCTTTCTTCTCACCCATTTTAGACAGCATAGCCCTAAATAAAACAGAGAGCATGTATTGTTTTGTTTTTGTTATTACCTTCTCACACTTGTTGCATTGATCTTCCTCGCTTAGATCTTTATGTTCGTCCTTGGTCTTGTTCCTCGCTGATGCGCCTATCTTCACCCAATTCTCTATGAAGTCACTGCCATTTTAAAAGAATTTTCATTGCGTTTAGAGAACAAGTCACAAGAAACAGACCAATTCTTCTCTTTCGCTACTTTTTAGTTATATGCCAAGTATATCGATTCATATCAAATCAGGTAATGACAAGACTAATCAGCGTTGAATTACCTCTTAGTTGGTGCAGCATCATCCTCAATGGACATGAGTCCCTTAATCCCACCGCAACGGCTATGGCCTATCACCAGAATGTTCTCCACCTGCCCAAATAAATTGAATATTAAAAAAAAACTGTTTGACTGTGAATAAAAGTAATTGCAACTCAATGCACTAGACCCATTTCTACATTATCCAAAAAGATTCAGTTTTTATCTAGAACAAAAAAAGAAAGATAAGTGTGAGATGCAAATTCCTAGTGGCAAAAAGAAAAAGAAAAAAAAGGAGAAAAGACTTTGGTGGATGCTACAGTACTGTGACTAGACATCAACTTTTAGTAAGGGCCATGTGGGGACAATCGAAAGAGCCAAACTTTGTGTTTTGATTACTGATTAGAAGAAAGATACGTAAGTTAACTTATTTAATTAACTCAAAAGTGCGTATCCTTAAAAAAGAGGGGCTAATTTTTATATACCTTGAGATTTACAACTGCGTATTCAACGGCGGCACCAACTCCAGAATGTCTCTTCTGAATAAATATCAAAAAAGCCATATTATATATGAAAGCTTTTTGTGTGTGAAGTTAACGGTTTTGATCTCTCAGACAAAAAGAAACTCTGTGTGTAGTCAGAAATGGTTTTTCTTTATGAACCTGGTCGAAAGGTGGAACCATGTTTGCAATGTTTCTGACAACAAAGGCGTCTCCGGGTTGGAAATTCAAGATGTGAGATGGACAAACTCGAGAATCCGAACAAGCGAATACCAGAAACTGCAAAATCAACACACACACACAAAATTCAACATCGTTGTTTCGTATGCTTTCTTTGTTCTATATAGTTCAATATCAAGAAAGTGGTCCCTTTCTCCCAGTTTCTTCTAAAACTGTTTTGCATATTCATAAAGTCAACATCACAGTTTTGGATTAAAGCTTTCACACCCTTTTTTCTCATATTATTAAATCCAACTTTCTAGTTTGTTAGGTAATTAGTCAACAAAACAAGGAAAAGTAAAACAAAACGAGTAAACGAACAGAGAGCGATTTTGGGAAAGTTGTGAAACCTTTGGGTTCTGAGTCTCGGCGAGAGCATTGAACAGAGTAACATTTTTCCTGGAAAAATATTAAATCAAAAGCAGAGATTTCATCAAAATCAGGAACAAGTTTTGAAAATCCAGAATTTCATTAAAACACCTTTTTGTTCTGCATATACTAATTGGATCTCATTTTACGACCTTTTTAAGTATAAAGCATGATCCGACTACTAAATTAGCTTTTAAGCACCTTTTAATAACTTTTTTTACCACTATCTGATTAATGATGATACAAACAATTAAAAAAAAAAACATAAAACTTAGGTAATTTGGAAAATAAAAAAGTGGATATATATATCATTAATGGGTTGCTTTTACTAAAAAGCAGAAAATGGACCATATTTTGGTGATTCCATTCCAGCGTCACGAATTTCTTTCCGATCAGAGAACAAAATTAATTAATTAATTAATTATTCTTTTTCCTTAAAAACTTAAGAGAAAATTCAGTAATTTAATTTTTAAAAAAAACTCACAAGTATTTCTCAGTTTTGAATTGGGTGAAACCGGACTTGATCCGTTCAACTGCGTCTGAGTTGCTGGAATCAAGCTCCTCCAGCTCCGTCGTCAGCTCTTTGATCTTCGCGGCGGCGACGTTTCCGAGATCTGCTTTCTTACTGCCAAAGAAAACAAATCAAAACAGAGAAAAGATAACCAAAAAAAAAAAAAAAAAGCACCCAAGGGTAAAAAGGTAAACAATGAAAACAAACGTAAGGTGGGACCTAGTGATCGACGGCTACGATCGTACGAAATCCGAAATGTCGGGTCACGATAGAAAAACAAAAACAAAAACGCGGAAATCAAAAGAAACGCAGTTTTTTGTTTTTCCCCGATTCAACGCGATTTTGTTTGCTCTGATGATGGGCGTTGATTTTTGGGGAAAAAACAGTTCAGAGATTAATCAACGATGATATGGATTCGTGAGATTGGTGAAAAAGAAGGAGACAGAGTGTTTGATCGTTGAAGGTGAATATGCCGACACTTTTTATCTAATGATTGTCCTTGAAGCAGAGGAGAGAGAGAGAGAATGTTTGTAGTACCTGAGAAGATCCTTAAGTCCTTTAATGGCGGCTTCGTACGAGTCCGTGGCCATCTCGTCTCCTTCCTGTTTACAATAAAGTAATTCAATCGGTTCAAATTCCAGGAAAAAAAAATAAATTGAAGAATCCTTTGACTCGAAACGATCAAATTCGAAACAACGAAATCGATTTAAATGATCACGATGGTTTATGATGAGCTTTGGGATCTGAGAACAGACCTTAGGGTGGGGTGTTAGGTTCAAAAGCAGAGGATGTTTCTGGAGATTTATTATAAAATCGTTGCGGAGGAATGTGAAATCACTTAATGCAGCGAGATGCTCTGTTATGAAAAATCGGTATTTATAGACCGAGATCTATATATAATGTGCTGCCATTTGGTTCAACTCCACAAAAATGGGAAGGTAAAATAATTTAATATACTTTTTGGGACAGTGACTTAATAAAACTATTTTTTTTTTTTTTTTTTTAAAGTCTGGGGAGGCGAAATGGTGATACTAAAGAATGAAAACATGCCGAGTATATGATTCTGTATTTTTTTTTTATTATTCATTTATCATTTATACATTTCTTTATAAAATCAAATTTCATTCCATTTTTTTTTTGGGGTAAAAGTTTTTGTGTTAGGTAACAAAATTTTCCTTCCTACCCAAGAATCTTGAAAATAAAACATTATTGATTACAAACAAAAATAAATTCATCATTTTGGCTTGGTACAAAACTTTTTCTAATACAAATTACCAATAACGCAGATAAGTACAAACATACATAAATGAAATGTTTCTTTAAGTAGGTGTTTTGAATAAATGTACTATAATGTAAATATTACAAAATCTTAATTCTCTTTGATTGATTTTAGTGATATTAATATTTATAATGCTAAATTAACATCTGTATCATATCACGACGTATTAATTGGACATTAGCGAGCGGATTAATAAACTATGTTCCCCAACCATATCACCATTTTAATTTAGTAAAACACGTTGTTATCGACCACAGTTAAGGATTTTTTTTATCTGTGTACCTTTTTCAAATATGCCGGACCTTAATATTGATTTTTTGTTTTTCTCATAGTCAATTGTACTGTAACTTAACCAAGGATACATGTTTCACCCTTACGAACTTAATCCTAAATCGTGGCCAAATTCATCTCAGTCTATATTTACATTTTACTAGTAGTTTTTTTTAATATTGACCACTGACCAGAACAATGATATCGATTATCGAATATCGACTCGAAGTAAACTTAAGTAACCGCAGGGAGAGAGAAAAAAGAAGCAAATGGTCATTTTTTTTTGTTTTCTTTACTTTTTGTTAAAAGCAAATAATGGTCTTCGTCTTTTCCGATGGGCCGGTGGCCAATAGCCATACCAGGATAAGTCAACGAAGGCCACCAACACGCGTTATGTTTTTAACGGTTTAACCGCACTCGCCAGCTGGCAATTACGCGTCAGCATTTTTCATTATTTTTGTTATTTCGAGGTCATTTTCGTCACTGTTTATGGGGGTGCACTTTGCACTATAGTATTATTAGTATAAAGTTATAAACTAACTAGAATATTATCCGCATATATGCGGATTTTTTATAAGATATTTTAAATTTGTAAAAATAAATTAAAAACAAAATCGGATAATCTATAAGAAACAAACAAAATTAATTTTATTAATTTTATTAATAATTCCAAATATATATGTTTTAATATTCTTATATGAATTATGTTTAATATCTTATCAATATATAAATATAATTATTTATTCTAAAATTTTAAAGAATTATTTATCCTACTTTTATTATAATTAAAATCTATATTAGGATTCGCGTATATGCAGATTTATAATAATAAAATTTAAAACCGTAAAAATATTTTTAAAAAAATATAAAACAAATTGGATCATCACTGAAAAATAGATGAAAAACACATAATCTAAATCTAAGAAATATTTATTAATTTTAATTCTTATTTATTTTTAATTAAAATATTCAATACACAAAATCTGTTGCGGGTCCTAAACAACATTAACCATATTTTTCATATAGTTCACACACTTTATCAACTATCTTTTTCTGTTATGCTACGTTAAAAACTTGGGTATACAATTTGAATCATTAGAGTATATTAACGATCTCTCATTAACTCTATTCAAGTAAATAAATATCTCTTTCTCTTCACATTCATCTTCCGTATATGATATTTCTGCTCTCTAGAGAAATAATGCTTCTCAAGACTCGCATCAAAATGATCTTTTTAATCTAGAATTTTTTATTTAATTGAAATATATCCTAGTTAATCTAATTTACTTTTTGTTTTTCCTTAAATTGAAATAGATTCTTTTATTTTATTTTCTTTTTCGTAAATTGAAATATATTATAGATAATTTAATTTAAATTTTTAATCTAAATCAATAAATTTGATATTTTTATTTTTAAATTTTTATTCTTTTGGAAATTCCTTTTTTCTTAAAAAATAATATTTTTATCGAGACACGCATCAAAATCTAAATCGATAAACTTGACACGTGTCAAAATCTTATTGATTAACTTGCCACATGTCACAATCATATTAATAACTAACTTTTACGATTTTTTTTAGTAAAATTGAAATATCTTATTTACTTTTGTTTTTATTTTCTTCTTCTTAACTGATATATGTTTTTTCTCTTTTAAAAATAGTATTATTTCTTTTTTCTTTTAGGAATAGTATATATTTTAATCAAAACACATGTTGAAATTTTATCAATTAACTTACCATGTGTCAGAGTCATGTGAATTATCCTACTTTTATCATAATTATATTTATCATAATTAAATTTTATATTAGGATCTGCGTATATGCGAGTTTATAATAATAAATTTTAAAATTCGTTAAAATATTATAAAAAATAGAATACAAAATGGGACCACTACGCAAAAATATATATATGAAAATACAAAGTCGAAAGATAAGAATTATTTTTATGTTACTTCTCGTTTATTTATAATTAAATTATTCAAAAGATAGAATTTGTTGCGGATCATAAACAACATTAACCATACTTCTCATATATTTCACACACTTTGTTAATTATCTTTTTTTGTTTTGCTGCGTTAGTAACAATCACATGCTTTACAGTTTTTGTTACTAATCACACTTTCAGAAATTTATAAAGTAACAATCACAGTTTTTACAACCAAAAGTTTACAGCCACTATCTAGAGTCACAGTCCTTACCAATCAGGGTTTAAATCTAAGAGTTATTTATTTATTTTAATTCTCACTAACTATTTTTAAGCAAATAAATCTCTCATTCTCTTCACATTCATCTCTCGTATATGATCTCTATGCTCTCTAAAAAAGTTATGCTTCTTAAAACTCGCATCAAAATGATATTTTTCTAATACCATATCATTGGCATCTAAAATTATAATTTTTAATTGAAATATATTTTATTCAACGCGTGTTTTGAAATCTTATCGATTAACTTGTCATGTGTCACGATCATGTGAATTATCCTACTTTAATCATAATTAGATTTATTAAATTAAAATCTATTTTAGGATATGCGTATAAGCGAGTTTATAATAATAAATTTTAAAATCTGTTAAAATATTTTTATAAAAAATAGAATAGAAAATCAGACCACTACGCAAAACTATATATGAAAAACACAAAATCAAAAATATATTTATTTGAATTCTCATTTATTTTTAATTAAGATTTTCAAAATGCAGAATTTGTTGGGGTTCTTAAGCAATATTAACCATACTTCTCATATATTTTACACACTTTATCAACTATCTTTTTTGTTTCGCTGCGTTAAAAACTTAGGTTTGCAATTCGAGTCTTCCGAGTATGTTAATGATCTACCATTAACTCTTTCCAAGCAAATAAAGTCTCTCATTCTCTTCACATTCATTTTCCGTATATGATCTCTCTGCTCTCTAGAGAAATTATACTTCTCAAGACTCGCATCAAACGCTTCTCTACCTGATTTTTGCTATCCTTCTTCTTATTGAGCTCATCATCGTTTAATGTCATATCAATAGCATCTAATTATTTTTTAATTGAAATATATCCTAATTAATATAATTTACTTTTTTTTGTTTTTATTTACTTTTTAAAAAATTCAAATAGTTCCTTTTGTTTAATTTTATTTTTCTTAAATTAAAATATATCCTAATTAATTTTATTTTACTTTTTAATATAAATCAATAAACTTAACAATTTTAAATTTATTATTTTTTGAAATTCCTTTTTTATTTAAAAATAATATTTTACCAAATCGATAAACTTGACACATGTCAAAATCTTTCTTTTTATTTCATTTATTTCTCTTTTAAAAAATGTATTTTCCTTTTTCTTTTCTTTTGGGATTGCTATCTTTTTTTATTTAATATATTTTAATTTTATTCAGAACACGTGTCGAAATTTTATCGATTAATTTGTCATGTGTCGCGATCATGTGAATTAGTAACTTTGTATTTTCCTTTTTCTTTTCCCATTTCTTTTAGGATTAGTATCTTTTTTTATTTATAATAGATTTTAATTTTATTCAAAACACGTGTTGAAATCTTATCGATTAACTTGCTTTGTCGCGATGATGTGAATTAGTAACTTTGACACATCCAACTTTATATAATAAGATTTTGATCAAAACACGTGTCAAAATTTTATCGATTAACTTGCCATGTGTCGCGATCAAGTGAATTATCAACTTTAACGCATCCAACTTTGTATACCTTTGTTTTATTTTCATTTCCTTAATTGATATATGTTTTTTTATTCTTTTTATTTTATTTACTTTTCTTTTAAAAATAATAGTAATTTCCTTTTTCTTTTAGGATTATTATATATTTTTCTTTATAATATATTTTAATCAAAACACGTGTCAAAATCTTATCGATTAACTTGCCACGTGTCGCGATCACATTAATTATCAACTTTGACGCATCTAACCTTATATACTTTTTGTTTTGTTTTTCCTTTCCTCAATTGATATATGTCTTTTTTTTATCTTTCTTTTTATTTTATTTATTTTTCTATTAAAAATAATAATATTTTCCTTTTTCTTTTAGTATTTTCCTACTTTATACTATCTTTCTTTATAATAAAATTTTAATCAAAATACGTGTTAAAATCTTAGCGATTAACTTGCCACGTGTCACGATCACGTTAATTAGCAACTTTAGCGCATCCTACTTTAGATAATAAGATAAGATACCATCACTATTAAAATAGCTATAGAGAAATTGCTTCAAAAAGTTGCTCGACCCTCTTGTTAATTAAAAAAAAGAAAAAGCATAGCAATTTTTAAATAAGACGACTGAGTTTCGTTTTTCTTCTAAAGTTTGGAATAACCGACGTTGGATAAATCATAAATGGAACTTTAAAGATAGTACTAGAGCCTAATTATAAACTAGCTAGTTTCTCTGATAAACATATATAAACAGTATATATTCATCTTTTATTTTTTTAAGTTTTGCTTGAAAATGTGTTGGTCGGACTTACCGGAGTGGTCTTAGCGCAGCAGAACGTGAAACATTTACCGAATGTGGGAGCCATTAAACTGATCTCTTTCAGCTTCTCCTAACGATCTGTCCAGTCCAACAAACACGATTGTTAAATCTATTAGAGAAACGTCCCATTGTTTGTATTATTGACTACATTATTATTGATTAGTCACGTCGAAATTCATTTTATTATTCATAAGTCATACCAGATTTATAATGTTAAATCATATTTGAATTGAAATTATGCGATGGCCGAAACTCAAATATTAAAATAGATAGATGATCCATAACTGGAATGGTTCTGTCGACGTACTCTTTACTTCCATTATTCGATATTAAAAAAAAAAAAATGTATACATATTTGCAAGCTTTTCTTGGCTTTATAAAATGCTAAAGAACAATCAAGCTGGCTTTTCATTAGGACCGAAGGGTCCATAAGTCTTTTTTTTTATAACATTTTTCATTTCCATGAATGATTTCTAAAAGATACTACTATTCTATTAAAATCTAATTTAAGATACAATCTACTTTGGGGAAGCAAATGGCCACTGAGAGTTCTTAATTAATCCCCACCCCAACGAACATCATCTATAGACGTTTTGAGTATTTCAACCATAAAACTGACGAAACAGATTTCATGTGGAATTGGTAATCGCTTATAGAATTAAATAAAAGTGAGAAAAAAATACCCAAGGGTTTAGGGATGAAGGAGAAGGACTTGGTATTGCTCTTTGTTGCCCAACTGATGATAGCTCCTCGAAAACCTCTACGGGCAAAGACGATAAATGCAGAAAGTTTTTGGGAATTGAAATTAAAAAAAAGTCACCCAAAAAACGTAATTTATAAATTTATTTGAGAATATTGGATATGGGTTTGGATTTTCGATGTTTTAAGGAATTATGATGACCGTTCGAGCAATGTGGGGGCGCTCCTTTACGGGATAGAGAAAGCGAAAGGTGAGTGAAGCAGGGCTTCTTCTTCTTCCGTTTTTATACGTTTTATCTAGTAAAAAAATCAGAAAATTAAATCTAAGATCTGTATATACCCTACAGTTATTGATATTAAGCAAATGTATTAATTATTAAACTAATAATAGAAGATAATCTCATTAGATTTTTCCTAATTTTATCTTTTTCAAACTACTTATTTAAGATTCAGTAAATACGTACTCAATTCTTCTAATGAACCATCAGAGTTACACAACCCAAAAGGTCCAAAACCAGGGGGCATTTGCAACGTTACATATTTCCTCAATTAGTGATAAATTTATTGGGGTTTGATGGTGTTAACATAGATTTCTTAATGGTGTTATTAGTCAGCCTGGAGCTGGAGCCCAGGCCCATGATTCATGGTTAGACCTAACCTTGGTTCAATTTTGTGTGTGTTAAACCTGTTAATCAAAGCCATCTGCCTCTAACATTGATGATGCTTGTTTCTCGGCCCAAGCATTTGCATGGGCCTTCTAACATATACTCTTGCATACGAAGGTGACACCTATTTAGAGTTTGGTGTGTTAAGTGACTCAAGTGTGATATGTTATCACCTTGTCACTATCAATTATTGGATTTGGTTGTACTTTAAAGATATATAATCATTAAACGGATTGTAATACGAATTATGAATGAATTTGAAGAATAGTAATTGTAAAACCAAACGTGGTTGTCAAAGGAAAAGAAAAATAATGTGTAGAGCCATCTCTAGAATGTTTTTTGCATGTTGAAGTAACTCTTAACCTTGCAGTGGTTAAACTCCATCATTTGTCTACTGAGTTTGGTGGACACTTGTGGGCCTGTAGTGAATGAATCTCCCACCACCATATGATCCTTTTTTCCCAAAAATGTTGTAAAACTGAACTGTTGTAGAATTATTAAAAAAGAAACGGAAAATAAATGCCTTGACCCACAAGAGAATAAATGCAATTCACTATTGCGAATAGAGATTTGCGCTAGCAAGTGGCCATCGCAGTCGATATCAAAATTAGATAGAGATCGAATACCTTAAATAGCTAAGGAGAGAAAGTAAGAAGCTAAAAAAAATGAGAGTTGGGATGAGTTGGGTTTTAGTTGTATTTTTTCTTAAATTAGTCTAATAAATTTGTTTTTTTTTTTTGTTTAGCAAGTTCCAGTAACTTTTGGATCTGTACCTCGATTAAAGATCAGTATATCTGATCCATATTGGAGGAATTGAATAGATAGTATAAAAAGCCACAACTTTGGAACCTAGCACAAATCATATGATATTTTAATAGTTAAGTATTACCGAAAACGTTATCTAACGATATTATACTCAATTTTTTTTTATAGTTTTTTACAAATAAACTCTTACTATCATTTTTAGGGTCTTTTAGCTCAATATTCATATTAGATCCAAAATTGAAAAATATAGCCATATGTAATTGATTATAAAGCACGTAACCATCACCTACATTTCTTAGACCAAATTATCCCTACATAAAAGTGGCAGGGAAAAGATATCACCAATTGTAGTCGGTGTCTTCAGATCATGTGGATCCAAAGAATTGTTGATATTTTCCACACCGTTTTATCTTTAACATAACACATATCATCTAATTAATAAAAAATAAAATTAATTAACAATCGTACGGCTAGAGAGCAACAAAATCTATGTTATAAGCACCGAATGTTTACTTTAATATTGCCTTAATTGAGAGGGATTTATCACCAGTTTTCGACACATGTGAAAACGATGGTATGTATACTATACTACTTATATCAAATTATGTAGTAGAAATTTTAATATAAGCATACGTTTGATGATTTTCATGTTTTAAAACGAAACTGAAATTAAATTACATATTATATACACAAAAAATAGTAAATACATATGTAATTGTTTTCGGTAAGCGAAACTATTTCCTTTTCATGGTAGGGCGTTGTTCTATATGATTTATAGACTACACATACATGAGTAACGTTTTCCTACATAATAACCGGGAATTAAAGAAAACCGCATTCCATACAAAAAGTAAATGGAACAACATGAGAACAAAACCATAATCACCGGTTCCATCTCAAACAAATGGACTATCATAATTTTAACAATACATCTAACTATATCATATAGAATAGTACGAATTTAAATTATAATCAAATCTTCCATTAGTATAAAAAAAAATTTATACATACAACATGATTTGAATTTGGTAAAACAAATACGTAATTCTTAAACAAGTGATCAATATCACTAATAAAGAACACATCGTTATATATAGGCATATAATAGAATAACATATTATATTATGCTAATAAATAGTATAAAACTATCTCGGATTTGAAAATATAAACCTATTGTTTGTGTCATTCAATTATTATGAAAGAATACATTCATTCTTTTCGATACAATAGAAAGCAAATTTGAACTGACCTACTAAATGATAAAAGGGATTTGAGTCTAACCATAAACGTTTTGCGAACCAACGTTCAAATATTAAAATAATCTAACCAACAAATTCACACGAATCATCTTTTTGGCGAGCCAATCTCCTCCATTCTATTAATCGCATATATGCATAGTATAGTGGTGAAGCATGAAAAATAGTATAGCACTATATTGCTTCAGCTCCATGATTGACAAAATCCATCAATTCCATGCTAACAAATTTATCAATCTCGTTGACAAACTCCATGATTTTCAAAAATCAGTGTCATTTACCAATCAGAATGAGAGGTTTAACGTTGAAAGAGGCGAAAGTGGAACTGAATCTGATCTATTCGACAACAATTGATTTCACTTTGTTTGAGACCCATAAATTGGATAAAATAAATTAGAGATTTTTTCTCCTCCTCCATAGGAACGCATCCATCGTTGCCGGAGCTCATCACTGATGTCTCTGTCATCCAATCAATTGCCAAGTAATCAGATCCGAAAACAAAATTAGAGATTTCTCCTCCTCCTCCTCCTCCTCCTATGTTCTTGATATATGACGCAGAGCATGATAATCTATTTTGCCATCGATGTGTGCTGAAGTAGCTCGTAGACAGAAGAAAAAGAGACGTGAGAAGAGGAAAGATATTCAATGTAATTTGTTTTAAAATAGTCAATGTTTTTGGAGCCACATTTGGTTTTGCTTTTTGCCGATAAGGATATTCTCGTCATTATTATAACTTATGTAGAGAATATCGTAGTTACTTTTTCTTATCGTCATAGTCTTTATTTACCACCCTTTTATGGTTACTGAGCTCAAATTCTCTTTTTAAAATCATGTTAGATAAATCAATTACATTGGACAAAAAAAAAACTCTTAAATTATTTAAGATTTAGAGCCAAAAATCATGTATTTTTTGATTACCGATCGATAAATCAATTACATTGGAAAGTTGTTAATAAGTATCATTTTTTTACTTTTAACTTACAAAAGGTTAGATACTATTTACAAACGCAAAGTTTTGTCGGAAGAAATAAAACCAATTTGATAGTAATAATTGATTAAAAGTATAGCAGAAGAGGTTTAATCAGAAAGGATGGACATTTCTGGTGAGACCATTGACGTTGGTGAAGAATCCGACATGTCTGTACGGAAGATACGATCTCCGTTTCCCTTCTTCTCTTAAAGCTCTGTTCCTCATGTACAGCCTCTCGTGTGCCGATTTCGATTTCATCTTCCTCTCCGTTCTCGTTTTCTCTTTCCCTTTCTCCGTTCTCTTCGCGCCGGCCAATTTCGCCGACGAAGACGGGCTCTTGTCGCCGCCGTTTCCCTGATGATTCAGGAACACGAACGCGTCTTTCCCGTCACTGTTGCTTCTCTTTACGAGGTCCCTAAACCTCCACAGCTTCGAAAACCCCGTGGAATTGCTTTTCCGGCAAGTCCCCGGAGAAGCTTCCTCCACCGTTCTACCTGACCACGAGCAATACGGTCCCATCGGCTCCGATTCTTCCGCCGTCGACGACGACGCGGCGGTGGCGGTGATGGCTTCCTCGCGTTCCACGAAGAGCTTCTTAAGAGGCGAACGGAGAGATTTCTCTTCCGGTTCGAAGAGGAGATTCCGGTTAAAGAGAGGGTAAACCGGCCGGATCTGACCGTCTTCAAACGCCTCCTCTGCGGTTATCGGTGAATTCTCTGCGTTTACACTTGCGAACGAGAACTCTACTCCTTCTCCTCCTTCTTCTTCTTCTTCTTCTTCTTCTCTCTTCTCATCGTTATCGGACTCTTGGTGATTCCACCACGATTTCTCCAGATTATTATTATGTCTGTTTCTTTCTTCTTCTTCTTTCTCTGCAATACCGATCTTCAGCTTGGAGCCGAAATCATTGTTTAGCTTTCCGTAAACCTCGGCGAATCTTTCTTTTCCGACGAATTTCGGCGCCGGAGATGAAGGAGAAACAACTTGCATCTTTTTTTTTGTTGTTGTCAATTAGAGAGAGAGTATTGAAGATGATTGATAAAAATAGAGGAAGCTTTGCTCTCTCTTTTATATATATGGTTGGATATTTTAGCTTTAACACCTCTCCTCTTTTTGTTGTTTTCCTATTTTTATTTAGTTTTTTTTTTCTCAAATTGATAAAACTTAAAATAATTGCCAAATATCGTCGTTTATTCGGTCAAGACTCGAAGTTGAACTTGATATATTTGGTCCACTGTAAATTACTGTAATTAACTGTTATCCATATATATCTCTAACAAAACAAATCTAAACAAGTCAATATAGTAATTTTTTTGCGTTGACTGAATTTGGTGGATTCTACAACAAATCAAAACTAACCAAGCGTGATCTTAGAATTAGAATCGATATTGAATAGTAGTACATCGTCACGTCCAGTTACAAAATAAGAAGAAAAAAGAATACATCGTTACGTTCATAGAAAATTCATTTAAATTTTGTTACAAACTACACAGCTGCTCCAATTTAGCTAAGTCGTGAATAATAAGTGTAAGATCTTTTTCGTAGATCAACAAGCTAGGAATGAATCAAAACACTCAACAAACTAAACTTAAGCAATAATAAAAAAAAATGTTGGACAGGATTTTTTTCCATTTATGGTGTCTACATAAAAGATTTGGACACAATATATCTATCGTAGAAACTCTATAAATTAATATTCGATTTATTAATAATTCGTTAAATTAATATTTTTTTGTCAGTCACAAAATTAGTTTTTCAATCAAATAATATATCTATAAATTAATAATCACTATAAATTAATATTTTTTTTGTAAAACCTCATAGTCCCAAAGTTATTAATTTATAGAGTTTTTACTGTAGTATATAATTGGACATAATTTTTTGTTTTGATTATAAGTTGAAAAAAACTCAATAGTTTAAAAAGACTTTCATCCAATCAAATAACAAAATAATGAGTCAGATTGATAACCTAAAACGATATGAAATTTTTAGCGCTAAGCTGGATCTATCTTTTAGCGGTAAGTCGAAGTGATTAAGTGGTTATAAAATAGTTGAAAACTGTAAAAAAGAGTTTTATGTCAAAATGGACAAAAAGCTGAGTGTAATAACGTTAGTAAATAGTAATGCTTTATGTACTGTTTTTGTGATTTATAACTATTAAAACGATATAACTTGTACCGCAGATTTATGGTAAAGCTTTTGGTTACTAATAAAATCAATGTATATTAAAAAAACCCACACAAAAATTATTATAATTTTGTTTTCACAAATTGACCAAAAAAGCAAAAAAAAAACAAATGAAAATAAAGAGAAGCGCGTGATGGGAAAGGAACATGAAAAGAAGGTGACCAATATGGGACAATAGAAGGATAACAGAAACAATCGTTCGAGAAGCAAAACAGGACTTGTTCAAACAGCCCTGACATGTGTAGTGACGTGGAAGGTGGCTTGTGGTCCACGTGTTGACCTTGTAGATCAAATGAGACCCTCGAGAAGCTCATCACTTGGCTTTCTTGTGTTGGGAAGTTGACCCACCGATTCGCCCTTTTGTGAACGTTGACCAAATGTGGTTATGGTCAACGCCGCGATTAGCATTCCCTGGCCCTAACGCAGGGGAATTATTCGGCCTCGGTCATGGACTCATGGTTTATACGTTTGTAACTTTGTACGGTTCTCTTTTTCTTTTGTCGAACTTTGTATACGGTTCTAATTTCTGATAATTGGTTCAACTATCGTTTTGTAGTTTAACTTTTGTTGATATTTTTAATCATTATTCTCAACAAATTATAACGAGAACTTTATGATTTTTCTTCTTTAACTCATAAATTTCATTCAGTATATTTTTCATTGGACATGTAAAACGATTTATGTTCTACAAAACATTTATTTGAAGATGGAAAGCAAAAATAAATTCAAAAAATAGATGAGGGTTATTATTTCGGTCCCCGGCAAAAAAACTCATATAAATATTTATGATGTATTATTGTTTTGGGAGATGAGCAAATTTCAAATAGCATCTCCTCCTATCAAATTCACCACGTGTTGGGCCATTAAGTATCCACATACATAAGAACAGACCGACCAAGAGTTATGAGAATGAAGTGGCAAGTGTTAGGCAGTACTGTATTGTTCAATTTATGGTGTGACATAAATGGAAGTTGGTCCGCTGTTGGTCCGCATGTGGCTCACCAATACACACACACTCTCAATCATCGTGCACTATGATTGTAGTGTTTTAGACTTTTTGTAGTATTAAAATAAAAATAACGAAAAATTAGTATTATAGTGTTTTACACTTCGACTATCTATTCGTAGAATGGAAACGCATTATTGCCGGAGTCGTGTTTCGTAATTGGTAAAGAAAAGAGAGTTTTTTTTCAGGGGAAGATGTGGATTTTACCAAATAAGTTCAACATCAGTACTATCTTTTGTGAAGTGAACCGCAAAAATAATCTTCATTTATCTGTTTCACAGAAATGATCAAACGAGTATGCTTACTTAACCATTTACTTCACAGAACAAATTATACGCAGTATAGTCTAGTTTACATTTTACAAGTAATGCACGTACATGTATTCATATAAATAAACGGGAAAATTAAGAAATTTTATAAGCCTTCTTAAATAAAGAGCTGGAGAAAGTTCTCATATATGGAAAAGAACATTTGTGCCCAAATTTATGTCGGAGATGGACTGTGTACAATGGACTGTGTACCCTCTTTTAAAGCTCTCTTTAAATTCAGATCGGTCCAAATAAAAGTTTATTAATTCGATTTTTGATCAAGGTTGGCGATGCGAAAAAAAAACTATAAAAAATTAAGAAAAATATAGGTTGGAGATGGACTGTGTACCCATTTCGAAGAAAAAAAAGAGATATGCGAAGATCTCCGAAAAAAATGAAAATTATTTTTTTCTGAAAATGAAAAACAAGTCGAACCAACCGATTCTTGCAATGTATAAAAAGAGGATCCTTGTTATCACATAAAGGATCCACACAATTTTATTTTCAAGATCTAGAGAATTAATAACGTCTAGCTTTCTTGTTTTTAGGTTTTTAGTCTTTGTTATATTTTTTAGGTCTGCGTTCTTTTCCTACGATTTAATCTCTTTGTATTTTTTTATTTCCAGCTAAAATTAATTAGAATCTCTGTTAAACTTACAACTTAATCTTATCTATATAGATAGGTAGGTGAAATTCGAGTTCAACAATTTATAATACTTAGTGATCGAGAAGATAGGTAGAACGTGTACATTATGTCAAAATCTTCTGAATTAAATACCAAAAAACCAAAATATTCACGCGTTTATCGCATTCTGTGGTCCCAAGCGATGATGCTGAATTGCTGATAATAATCAAATAGTCAAATCGGAAGAATAGATTAATCATATATTTTTTTGTAGGATCTATCGGTACGATCCTAATTAAATGGTTAAATATGGTTCCTACTTCCTACGCATCAAACAATTAAGAGATGTTATTGGTTCTTGTATTTTAATGGATTTAGAAATCCAAACCAAATCCAGTGTTATTGGTTCTATGATTTTAAAATCCATATTGAAATTCAGTGTTATTAGTTCTATGATTTTAAAATCTAGATTGAAATCCAGTGTTATTGGTTTTATGATTTTAAAATCCAAATATTATAAACACTTGATTTTTTATTGGATTTGAATGGATTTATAAGAGTTTTCATGAGTAAAATACAAATATTCAAATACTTGATTTAATCTTGGTATTTGATTGGATTTGAGTATTTTTTAAATACAAAGGAAGGCATATTGGATTGATGATTTGGATGTATTTTAAAATTTTAAGGAAATTTGAAAATTTCAGTGATTTGAGATACTTTCGCAGAATTACTGAAACAAAATTGAAGGCATTTTAAGTAATTAGTAGAAATTTCAGAATATTTTAGAATTAAAAATCTGAGAGTAAAAAATCATAAAAATAAAAAATTGACACCATGAAACAACAAAATGTTTTTTAACCTAAATACAATTTTACTCCGGCAAAAAGAGACGTGACACAAACTTTTCTTTTTTTTTCTCTTTTTGGGTGAAGTGTGAGTATGAATGGTACTGTTTATTTCGGTGCTTGAAAGTTCTTCCAATTCTCTGTTGAATTACAGTAGCTAGTTCTCGTTTTTTTCCTCATCTACAATATTAATCATCAAACTTGGATCTGTGCTCTTTATAAAATTGAACAAATCATTTCTTTTTCTTCCCCAGAACTCTATGTGATAAGAGCTAAGGAAGTCGAGGCTCTTCATATTTAAATCATATTACAGTTCGGTTATAGGAAAGGAATGAATGATCTAGAATCATTCCAGATGCTACTTTTTATGTGATTTGGTTTGTTCTGCTATTATTCTTAAGGCTGTTTTTGGTTCAGCCGTGGGAGAATAGCGTATGTTGATATATTTGTGGATCAAGTTTTATTTCAATCTTTATAAAAAATATTTGAAAAATAAAATTTGTTTGATTTATTATAATTTTCTCAAATACCATCATATGAGGTGGTATTTGAATCCACTAATTTTACACTATAAATTGACTCTTAAATCATTCGAAATTATTTGTGATATAATTTACTAACAAAATTATTATTTTTCAATAAGATGAGATTTTGATGTATTTTAACAAATACTAGATCCAATAAAATAGGATTTTAAAGTAAATTTTAAAATCACCATTTGAATAAGCTGAGATTTGAAGAAAAAACAAAATCATCCCAAATTATCAATACAATATAATCCCAAAGAGAAATTTCAAATCCATTCAAATATAAGAACCAATAACCCGTCCCAAAACATTTCATTTTTTCGAATAGAACTTTTTTTGTTTATCAAACTCTCGCATAGACCTTATATCTTAATTAATGGTATAAATACACCATATTACGAATTTGACAATTAATATTATCCGAAATAAGAATGTCTAATCAAGAAAAGCTGTCCCACACATGTGCATTCAATAAAGTCTATTAATCCGACAGATATTGTACAATAATTTGTTTTGTTTGCATTTGGTTGAATTGAAACGAGAGATACTTTCATACCCAAAGCCGCCGCAACTCACATATAAACATGTCTTCGAGCAATGTTAAAAAGTCTTTTGGCCTTTGTTATGTTGTCCATTCTAATGAGAGATCACAACAACTTCTAACAATATAATTCCTTTTATAAGCTCTGAGTCGGTTTTTTTTTTTCTTTTAGATTTTGACCCTTAATAAATTTACATCTTGCTTATTTATTCTCAGACGTAATTCGATAGGCTATAGGAGATCATTGACTTTATTGTCAACGGAAATCATTGACTTTATATGCTTGATACTCAAGCATGCACATATATAAATATGTACACTAGTCTAATCAAATATTATATGAGTAATATACCTCTGAAACTTCTCTGCGCAGTTGGACATTTGACCACACTAATCATAGGTGTTGAAGAGTTTTAAAAACCTTGTATACCTTCATGTTGTCAAAGCTTAGATTATACAAAAATTAACGTAGGTTGAAATCGATTTTTCTGTTAGCTAGATACACGATTTAGAGTTTTTGTGAGCTTAAAAAATGGAGATTTCATGCAGAAGTTGCGTTTTCTTAGCATTCATTAAACGGTGTTACTAAACTGTTAAAGTTGATTAACGGCTGATATAATTTCGGTAAAATCAACTCAAATTTTGGGATCCGTTTGGTCAATTAAAAAGTTACATCTTTTTTTTAGTTCGAATTGCGAAAGTTTCAATTCATTTTGACTTTTTCCATATGTTATTGTTCGTTATTACTTTATAGATAATGTTCACTATTGACCAAAAAAAAGAAGAAGATAATGTTCACTATGCATACATATTAGGTTAACCTTCTTTGTACAAAGGAATGGTTGAGCCGGCTGCTAGTTCCTGGTTTATTTCATGCTGAACCAAACACAAACTCGGTTTTATCGTTTTGAACTAGTTTTCTTCCTATAAGATGACAGAGAGTTTGTTATATGATTGGTAGTGGATTATTTAATTCCGTTCCAATGCAATAAGGATTCGATAAGGCAACATTTGTGGTGTAAGAAAGAACATTATATACATTCGTCCCAAGAGAAAAAAGTATTTTTTATATATGCATTTTACAATAGTTCTAGTCGACGAGCTCAATCTCATTATATAGCATCATTTGATTTCATTAGATATATTTTCTGTTTATTAATTTGAGAATTTAATGTCGGTGATCAAAACTTTTTAAATTTAGTCATTTTAGCGTTTAATAGGTGTTATAAGGTTTTATAGTTAACGACTAACAACAAATTTTGATCAAATAACATGAGGTTACAAGTAGCACTACAATCAAGTTTTTTTTTTGTTGTCACTGCAATCAAGTTTTTTTCATATAACATACAAAATATAGATCGCGACTGAGTTATATATCACGTGTAATTGTTTTCAGATATATATGTGTTCCCATGGTCTTTTTCCTTCTTTTTGTGTAACAGTCTTCAACCAAAGCTAACAAACTCATATTCACGCTGAAGACTAGAACTTTTACGAATAGCCCAGACGTTAATTCATATTGTGATTAATGGTTGATGGATTCTAAGTCAAATCTCTAAATTTTTCATTGTGATTTTAATTGTTGTTGGTTATTACTAGTATACGCTTCGACATAACATTCTCAGATTAGTAAGAAAGCAAAACTCTTCCATATGTGAAAGTTGATAAAAAAATAAAATATTCTCATGTATATTATTTTATTTTTACGACTATCATATATTTAAATTGGTAATTCATTCGAAAAGAACATAGTTTACAATAAAAATACCAATTTTTTTTTTTTAAAACACGAGTTAAACAATTTGCCTTGATGTCGTTTAACATCACCAATATAATTTTTTCTTTACCAAAAATATCTCACATGATGCAAGAAAAAAGTTTGTTGTAGTTTTGTGTGTTATATAAGTTAAGATGTCTATTACGAGTGCATTTTATGTAGAATCGTTTATCATAAATTTGTATAAAATGTTAGTTTTTTTATTGTTTATAATATAATAGTAAATTAAAAAACATATTTTAAATGATATATATATATATATATATATAACTTTCTGTATTTAGACAAAAATCATTTTAAATAAAATAGTTAAAAGTTCTATACTTTTAATAATTAACTAGGTGATCGATTCGCACCATGTGCGAACTATAAATTATTGTATATGTTCAATATATAATTATATTGTATATTGAAATTGATATATTTGTACATAATTAATTATATATTAATAATAAGAGAAATTGCCTCAAACAGCCCCATTTTAAGTTTTCAGTTCAATAATAAACCTAAAAATTTTGTTAATCATTTTTAGCATTATTAGGAAGGTGTTAGACACATTTAGGAAGACTGTCATAATTCAATTTAGGAAGCTGTTAGAAACATTTAGTAAGGCTTTCCTAACTTTAATAAAAATTTAGAAAGCCGTAAAGAAGACATTAGACACATTTAGAAAGGCTTTCCTAACTTTAGTGAAGGCTATTTATGAACAAACGAGTTTTTAGGGTTATTTTTTGAAAAATAAACTTCATTTTGTGCTATTTAAGAAAATTGCCCAAATAAGAACATTATATGAATATTTAAAAATACAAAAATAATAATATATCGAATGAAAAATGTTCTAGATTTCAATAAGAATTGAAGATAAAAAGCCAATAACCAAAGTTTTAGAATACTTCCTTAGATAAAAAGTATAAATATGATAACTAAATAAACTGAAAAGTATTAAAACATATAATAATTTATTTAATTTTTATGGTTGGCCTGCAGGCATGTGCATGTATAATTTTTTTTATAGACATAAATAGTTGTAATATTAAAATATTGATTAATTTTCTTATATATTATGTAAACGTTATATTTTTATACATATACAGTTTTAGTGTTTAACAACAATCACACAAACGTTTCATATCGTCTGGTCTTTTGTGAAACTGATTTATTTTAAATTTTATTTTATTTTTTATACCGTGTAGAGTAACATATAATTGCAAATGTAAAAGTTATATTGAATAATAAATAAATTCTTATAATATTTCTTGAATATTATATATATTATGTTTTCTTTTCTCTTTACACATTATAATCTTGCCAATATATATATTTTAATTATATATTTTTTCTTGACCTATTGCTAATTAAAACAAAATAAGAGCAGATAGATGGTTGGCATGCACGTTCGTGCGTACCAACCACCTTATCGCTCTTAAGACATATAGAGATTAAAAAAATTTATATGTATTGTTTAATAACTAAAATTTAAATTGGACTGTAATCGAGGTTAACAAAATGCACGCTCGACAAGTTCGCATGCGACTTTGACTTTTGCATAATTAATATTTATATACACACGCATATTTGTAAAAAATTTGAAGTATGCCTTTTATGTGTTAAAAAAAATAACAATGTATATGTTTTGTAATATATATTTTTATAATGTATGGTTAAATTTTAAAAAGAAATAAATATGTATATTTATGCATGTAAGTATGAGTTAAAAATAAGTGAATTGTAATATTTAGGTGTTGGTTAGTTTTTCTGATATTTTTCGCAAATGTTATGTTTTTACACGATGCGGTTTTTGGTATTTAAGAACAATCACGAAAACCTTTTCTATCGTTTTTTATTTAATCAAAATTTTATATTTTGCAATATTTTATGATATATGGTTTCAAATTAAAATTGATATTAAATATTAACAAAAATTACAAAGAATTGTTTAAAAAATTTAATATATAATATTTGACTTTATCATGAAAATAAATATAGTACATTAGATAATCTATTAGTAATTTTTCTTTTCAATAAAAATTATAAAAAATATTTGTTATAAAATTTGTGAAATTATATTTTATAAAATTCTCTGGTAGCTCTCCGCTTATCTCTTTGAACAATATTGAGGAATTGATTTGATGAAGAAAATAAATTTATTATGGTTGGCATACATGTATGTGTTCATTATAAAATTTGAGTCGCACATGCGTTTATTATAAATTTTGTTTCTTAAGATTTTTAAATGACTCCGCAAAACAAAGCACGAGAATGTTACGGAAAAACAAAACTGTAGAGATTTATTTTTATTTTTACTTCTACTTCTTATTCATATTTGTTTTATCTTATTATAATTTATATTTTCATCCAGCTACATTTCATTTTATTTCTGATCTCAAATTCTCGATCTACAATGAGACTATATATGAGTATGATATAAACAATTCATTTATTTAAAAAAGAGTAAGAGATAAAAAATGGTATAGCTTATTTACTATCCTATTGGATAATATATTATTATTTTTATATAAAAATATAATATATATTGGTTGTAAAATTTTCGTAATCATATTTTATGAAATTTATTATAAATATATGTAAAAAAAATTGAAATCATAGTAATTATTATTTTCTGTTAATTTAAATTTATTAATTTTAGTGTTATAATCTAGTGTATTTATGTTACAATTTTACAATTTATTTAATTTTAACTCAACCAATCAAAACATTTCGTTTATTTTAGGAAATTTGACATGTCACATTTACATATCATCAAAAAAATACAATAACTTTGATTCTACAGTTGACAAGTAAGCTTTTTTCATTAAAAAAAATTCTCAATTAATAGGAAGGAGTATGTTATTTTAACGCTCCGAAACAATATAAGATTGAAGCATAATATATGACTATGATTCGGAAATTATACTAAAAAATCATGATTCCAATACCATTAAAAAAATAAAGAGATATAATAAATTGAAACATAATACATATAAACATAAAATTAAAAAATAATGAAATTAAGATAAATAACATGGGAACCAGCCAATAAAAAAGTACAGAAAATTAAAAGTTAAATAAAAATAAATAAGAATAAAAATTTACTTAATGGAAATAGTAACAATGTTGGAGATTACAAAAAAATAAAAGAATGTATGAAAAAGCAGGAAAATATGAAAAATGAGAACTTAATTTACAAATGAAACTAACATTATTTTATATAAAAATTTACAAGCGGTGAAAAACTTTAAATGTAATCGCTATTGTTAATTGTTATTGTAAAAAAAAAAAATTTAATGACAAAATGGTTATTTGTTTAATAATTTCCTCAAAAAGAAAAAAAAAACATAAGAGGACGAAAAAGAGAGGATCCAATTGAAAATAGGATAGGATATTTACTAAATCAAGGTGGTGTTGTCTGGTCAAATCACAGAAAAAGCAAAATTTGGAAAAAAAGTTCACAAAACAAGAAGAAACTCGAAACTTGGATTGGATCCCTTTTCATTTACATTGCACTCCCCAAAGGATCCTTACCTTTTTTTTTCTTTCTATGGCTGATAGATTCGAATCTTACTTTCTCACGTCAATCACGAGATCCTCCTCTCCTTCTACCTGTTTCTCGTAGCTTTCCTCCTTCGTCTTCTCCTCCGACTCAGCCTCTGTTTTTTAACCCGAACCTAATCGATTAATCGCAACTCAATCTGGCTCTGAACAACAGCAACAACAACAACAACAATCCAGGTTCCATTTTTTTTTTGGTATTTTTTCCGCTACATTTTCGTCATTTCGGTTAGTGTTTAGACCGAAGTTTCGGGAGTTTTGCATGAACAATCGAAAAATCCAGTGCGATTGTGTCGGGGTTCGGAAGAAGAGAATGCTTATCTATCGATGTTTCTGCAGGAATTAGACAATGGCTGGTTCATCGATGAAGAGATTCCCGCTCTACGCCAAGGACTACGAGCTGTTCGAAGAAGTCGGCGAAGGTGTTAGCGCCACTGTGTACAGAGCCCGTTGCATCGCTCTAAACGAGAACGTGGCCATCAAGATCATGGATCTTGAAAAATGCAGGAACGATTTGGTTCGTGTGTCTCCTCCATCTTTTTAAAATTTGTTATATCTATCTATAATAACAATCTAAATAAATGCCAATTGCAGATAAATAAATTGTGTTTTTCAAAATATTATTAGTATCTTTTTGTTAATCCAAATTTTAATCAAATAAATGTCATTTGTGGTTGCGCCTTTTCATCAATTAAGTATATTTTTGTTATAACCATTTTTATGAAAAATTGTTTCTTTTCATTTATGTCTTTTCAAGATTATTTATATCGCTCAAAATCATATAAAATTAAGGGTCATTTGGTAGTGATTCTTGATATAATGGTTTATCAAAAAGTATGTTATCTATCTCGATGGGTTGCCCTAAATAAAGAATAAAAAGGTAAAAAATCCAACATATAATCATTTTCCGATAAAATATGTATTTACATCATATTTTTGTATTGTATATTTTTATATATAATTTTTTTAACACTACAAAAAAATACTCTATAGAGTTGTGTGTCTTATAATTTTTTGTTTTCTTATTTTTATCTTAGTAGTTAAATTCTTTGAAAATATTTTACAAATTTTTATATTTGAATTATTTTATAACTTTCTATTTATATTGTTAATAATCCAAAAATTTATTTTTTAGAAGATCATATCTTTTTTTTTTAAGAACTATAATTTTTTGAATATTTACGTATTTTTATCATCATTTTTTGTTTTATGTATTTTCACTTATAATAATTTAAAATATTTTTTTTGTTTAAGTTTTAATATACCACAAATACCCCGCGAAGCGGGGTTCTATTCCTAGTTACCATAAAAGGATAGATTTGTCTGAGCTCTGTTTAATCTCAACGCAGGAAACAATACGCAAGGAGGTCCACATCATGAGCTTGATCGATCACCCGAATCTTTTGAAAGCGCATTGCTCCTTCATCGACCGTAACAGCTTGTGGATCGTGATGCCTTACATGTCCGGTGGATCCTGCTTCCACCTATCCAGAAGGTCTTGAGCAGCCTGTAATCGCTACTCTGTTGAAGGAAGTGCTCAAGGCTCTTGTTTATCTCCATAGACAAGGACACATCCATAGAGATGTTAAGGTTTAAGTCGAACTTTTTTTTTATTCCTTTAAACGTATCGGTTCACGAAAAATGTCCTGAAATGCTTAAATTCTCTAGGCTGGGAACATATTGGTTCACTCAAGAGGCGTAGTTAAACTCGGAGACTTTGGAGTTTCTGCATGCATGTTTGATAGCGGGGAAAGGATGCGTACGAGGAATACTTTCGTTGGAACTCCTTGCTGGTGCGTGCTTCATTCTCTCTGCAATAGTTTTTTCTTATTCAAGTTTCGTATTTGTTTAGTTATTAGAGAATAACATCCCACGTCCGAAGTTGTAAAGAATCTTAAGGGACATGTGGGCCGATCCATTTATTGCCAATTGGTTTTGAGTTGATATCAGAGTCGCGATAATTGTTTTAAGCTAATGAAATCTTTTGGGTCTCCACTCTCCAGGATGGCACCTGAGGTTATGCAGCAAGTAGACGGATACGATTTCAAGTATGTTTTCACTTTTCTAGTGTATCTACAGAGCAATGATTTGAGAGTTAGTTATTGATTCTTTTAAATTTTCTATTCGGCGTAATAGAGCGGACATATGGTCGTTTGGGATAACTGCACTGGAGCTGGCTCATGGTCATGCTCCGTTTTCCAAATATCCACCTATGAAGGTGAGTCCTTCCTGTATAGAGATGTTAACGTTCATCATGCACTTACAATACCTCCTCTGTTTTTTTTGTTTTGTTCGTTGTGTTTGGTCTAGTTTCTTTGACCCAAATGTCTCTTAATTTCTCAATTAATCCAGGTGCTATTAATGACCTTACAAAATGCTCCTCCTCGACTTGACTATGACAGAGATAAGAAATTCTCAAAGGTAAGTGGGATTAAGTAGCGGTGTTCAACATAAAACTTTTTTTTTATTCCATTTTGTTTCACTGAGAAAGGAATTGTATATAATGTTTGCAGTCATTTAGAGAGTTAATCGCAGCCTGCTTAGTTAAAGATCCGAAAAAGCGCCCAACGTCAGCAAAACTTCTGAAGCACCCGTTCTTCAAACATGCTCGGTCTACAGATTACTTGTCCCGTAAAATTCTTCATGGTCTCTCCCCACTTGGTGAACGTTTTAAAAAGCTGAAGGTGAGTTTAAGAACTTCCTTATCTGTTTGGAACTTAGAATCTTTATTACTTACCCTTTTTATATATTAGTATGTGTGACTTAAGCTTGTGCAATATCTCTTATGTTGTCTCTATAGGAGGCAGAGGCTGAGCTGTTTAAAGGCATAAATGGTGACAAAGAGCAGTTATCTCAGGTATACCTCGATCCTCGCATTTGCATGTGCAAAGATAAACCATGTGTTGGGATGCTCATTTGATCCTATATTGCTTTCTTATAGCACGAGTACATGCGAGGAATTAGTGCTTGGAATTTTGATCTAGAGGACTTGAGGAAGCAGGCATCATCACATGTAAGTAAGGTAATCTCTTTTGACTAAACGTAAAACTAGTTTTTTCCTTACGCACCAGTCTCAATGCTTCGGTGTTCTGCTATCAGAATCCAGATGATGAAATGTGCACTTCAGAGATCCGGGAACTGAACGGAAACGGGGATGTCGGGCTTGATGTACCGAAAAGAAAGCCGATGGTACAAAGGTCAAAGACTATGTCTTTGGAAATGTTCAAGATCTCAGATAAGGCAAGTGTCTTTCCTCCCTATGAAGGCATTATCTCTGTCTGTGTACCCTGTTTTGTATTCCAGCTAAACCTCTTTGCCATGATCCTATGTCCGTCCAACATTCAGGATTTGATGAGTGCGAGTCACAGTCTAACAACAACCGGTGCAATACTTCCTTCATTTCATCGCAAGTTCCTCCCGGCTATTGGGTACAACTACTTGATATCATTGCCATGACTAGGAATATCCAAAGTTACATGCTTGATGTCTCATTATTACAACTTTGAAATAAACATATTGGAGCAGATATCAAGTTGCCATCCTTTCTGATGTAAGCAACGCATGTTGCTCGAGCGAAGGAGCTGCAGAGACGCTCCCTCTCGAAGAAGGGCCACATCGACTAGTACCATTAGCGGATACCAAGAAGACGCTCCTACTTGAAGAGCCACATCAATTAGAACCACTAGCGCTTGAAGAGCCACATCGACTAGAACCAGTAGCGGATACAAAGCAGACGCTCGCTCTTGAAGAGCCAAATCAACTAGAACCATTAGCGGATACGAAGCTAACGGAAAAAGAAGGAAATGAGCGGGTAATTTTGTTTTTGGGATTGATTTGAATACAAATGTCATGCCGTTCTTGAGATGGTAAATTGACAAAAGAATAGGTTCCTTATCAGGAGAAATCAAAAAACGGCTACACAGTTAGTCCTGTGAACCGTGCGTCTTGCACAGCTACTGAAATCCTCCCGCTGTTACAGAGTCTCCTGGTTCAGAATGACATTCAGAGGGTGTGTTGTCTGTTCTGAATGCTTCTTGTAGATATATACTCTCCTAAATGGTTATTTGGATTTTATCTTCTGAGACTTGACATTAAATTTGTTTTCTTGGCAGGAGAAAGTACTCAGATTAATTAGATTTTTTGATCGAACTGCCGGTAACGTCTCTCATCTGTATCAGGTTCTGTTTCTTCTTTCAACTAATGAGTTTTTTGATGAAATGGTTTTGATTTGTGCAGAGAATGAAGATCCAATCTCAAAAACCCAAGGAGTCCAGGTTTGTTCTTTTTCTCATGTTGCTTACTTGCTTATGTGGGTTCCTTAAAAATACTTTATACTTACTAAGAGCATGAAAACTCAAATACTTACTAAGAGCATGAAAACTCACAGATATATCCATCAAGGGAGAGAGAACTACAATCTCAGGTTAATTTTTTGGAGCAAAGGTAATGATGAAGTAACTTCTTTCCTATTCTTTTAAATTAAGAATTGATTAGTAAGTTGAGATAAGGTGTTTTATGAGTTTTCAGTGTTGAGATTCTTGTAGAGGAATTGAAGAGAAGACAAGAAATAAATGGTCAGGTAAAAAAGGGTAAAATCAAATGTAGGAGTAATTAATAATAAAATCATATAAAAAAAAGATTGATATTAGAGATCATATAACTTAAGAATGTTTTATCCGTTTGCAGCTAGAACGACAGATCAGATCTCTAACCAGCAGCAACAATAGCATTCCTTAAGCTTAGCCACCTCTTCTTTTGTCTCTTCCAAGAGGAGGAAAGACGATTCTTTTGTGTATTCAATAATTTATTATCATAATTTTGCAGAATCACTCTTTTTTTTTGCCATTAATCCATATTCATTCCTCTAATGAAATCAGAAATTCAGTAGCAACAGGAATAACAAAAGCAAACAATGGGGGCATTGGACTATTTAACAAGCCTATAAATGTGTTTTTGTACGAAATCTGATTAACCCATTACATACACTAACTATATATTCCCCAAAAGGAAAAACGAAAGTCTAATTTTTTTTTGTGAATTGAGTAATTTCATTTCAACAATCTATATTCTATATACTATGTGTGAACGTGTTTTCTTCTGTTTCAATTTTCAACCTACTCCATCATGCATCATCAGCTGCTTGCTTAACTTTGAGCTATACTTTGGTAAATCTCTGACGTCAATATCTGCCAAGGAAACAAAAATGGCTAAAACTGTTAGATTCTACAAAATAAAATAAAAGGAAATTAGATTCCTTTCACAATCTTATTAAGGTATATATATTATTGACTTCTCTGCTAAAGACCTTCCCAAGAAAAGTATAGGCCTTGCTCAATAAGAAAACATTTATTGGTCATCTGATTATGAAACTTTGGTGAAAGGAGAGACTGCTTTACCTCTGATTCTTGATTATATCCAAAAGAAGTTCGTCTCCAACCACTTCCCTCATCTTCCTAACTAGCTCCTCTCTCCTCAGCTTCCGTTTCTAAACCAAAAAAAAAAAAACCAAGAGATATAAGATCACATTCAAGAACCAGAGAGATCACAACATGGATTTGAATCAAGATTCGAAAAACTTCCAATACCCGAAAATCATCATAAGTTGTCAAGATCACATTCATTCTTGGAGGGTCGAGTGATTTTGAAAGTATGGACACGAGTATAGAGAGGCTAACACATGGAGACCTTGCTCTTCCCAAACCGGCAACGTCTCTATTGAGACCTGAAAGAAGCTCACGCATAACAATCAGAATACGTTCACGCAAAATTGGGTTATATATGGAGATCTTGAATAAAGTTTTGTATTTACCTCTTAGGAGAGGAGACCTGAAACTCACGACATGACTCGGGAGGATATAAGAATTCATGGAACAGCTCCAAATCACGTACTTTCTCGGATTCTCGAGATTATCCACACCAGAATCAAACTGAACCGAGCTTGGGTACGATTGCTTGGACCCAGGGATGATTTGCTCAGCTTTCCCAAGAATCAAACGGCACAAGAGAAGATGTTTAAGCCCTTCCTCATCAGTTTCACCAGATAAAGCCCTGAAAGAGATAATTTCCACTGTTACATCAAGAAAATTGCATCCCATAAATCAAAAGCAAATTTCAACAGAAAATTAAATCTCGAAAACTTACGCGGCGAGTGAGCAAGTATGATGAAAAAGATGGATTCCGACGCCGTGAGATCCGTCGTCACTCTCGGATTTCTTGACCTCGCGACTGCTAAACCCGTACGAGACGATGCCGTCGATCTCCTCCTTGGAACCGGAGTACCATCCGTACCTCACGTTGGCGTCTCCGCCGTTTTTCCTCTTCATAGCCTCCGTGAAAACGATAGACGCCGCGAATCTCGCCTTCGCCGTGACTCTCTGCGTCGAGTTCTTGCGCACAGCAACGATCGTGGTCTCGTTCGCGGATGGACCCATCCCGGAGAGGAAACAATTCCTGACGACGCCGTACTCGCGATTTTCTTCGCGGAGAAGAACCGTCGAGTCTCCGGTGAAGCTTCCGGCGAGGCGAGGAGATAGCCCAGAGTCGGCGTCATCGGAAAAGGAATCGATGATTTCCGACGAGGTGGTGGCGGACTCTTGGTCCTCGATTTCGACCTGCGCCGCCATTATCTCAGAGAGAGAGAGAAGGTTTCTTAAGGGTAAAGAGGAAAAAGATGGAATGAAGGAAGGTTTGTTTCAATGGCGGTTTTAGAGCATATGCAGTTATAGGTGATGAGAGAGAGAGAGAGAGAGGTTTTAGTGTGGCGGTGTGTGTTTGTACGTTAAAAGCAAATGCTTGGAGAGCAAGATTCCAACTTCCATGTTATTTGTTTCTTCAATGACCATTTTACCCTTTTCGCCTATATACATAGAATGACCAACGACATTTCAATACGTGTAATCGATGTTAAATTGTTTTGTGGCTACAAAGTAATTTGGTGTTACCAATCAATTCATCAATTGTCACGTTATTATTATTTTTTTTTGAGGGTGGGGGTTACAAAACTTACAAATAAAATTACTTACATGCGAATACAAAAATAATAGAGTTGAATGAATCTAAACCAAATACATATGCGTGAATGAACATTCGACAAAAACAAATATATTAAAAAAATGCGTTTATATATTTCACGTCGGTTACAGCAGATATTATAATCAAAAGTGTGTACGGTTCTCTTTCTATTTTTTTTTTTTGGTTTTCTTACAAAGGTTAATGAAAAGCTATTTGTATATCAAATGATAACTGATAAATATAAAATAATAAATATATATGTCACAATCTCCTTCCACATCACATATTTCTGAAGTTTTGAAAATTATTTGATATAACAATAAGACGAAGAAATATTCACTAAATTATTTTTGAAATAATATAATTCCAATGCAGAAAAGTAGTATATGTACAACTATTTAAAAATGATAGTATGATATTTATGAGAACGAAATTTAAAATTTTCAATTATTTTGAAGTCCATGAGAAAATTAAGAGGCCCAACATGTTATGGGCTTTAAATCTCTGATCCATTAATATTGTTTTCGTTTCCAGCTGTAGTTTTCTTCTCTCCCTGTAATCCGACGTGGCAGATTTCAAACGGGTTACCGGGTCAAAAAAAAAGAACCCATAAAGTTTGCGCGGTAACCCGGGTACGAAGGAGAGAAGATATTCAAAGTGAAGGGAGCAAAAAAAGAAGAAAAATAAAACAAATAATATAATAGAAGAGAGACGAAGTTTTAGATCAAACGGTACACGACGTGCCTCCAACTCTCTCTCTCAATCACTAAATTCAAAGAAAAGATCATGGAGACCTCTTTTAATCATCATTCCTTCCATTTTTATTATTTTCCCGGGAAAACAAAAGACAGAGAGACAGAGAGAGAGAGGAACTCCATTATCGTGTTTTGTTTACATTTGACATCGTCAAATTATAATTCCGTAATGGCAAGCATTTCTCCTCTCTCTGTCTCTCTCCAGCTGATTTGATTTCCAGGTCTTCCGCTTTATAAACCCTAATTTATTGTAATTAGATAAAAGAAATTATTTTCTTTATTGGGATTTATTTCAGATTTTTATTAGTTGTTTCCAGTTGCAGAGCGGCTTTCTCGTTGATTAGTCAAATTGTATGTATCTGTGGACATCTTTTTTTTTATCAATTGATAGTTTCATTAGGGGGGTTTTGGAGAGAGAGAGAGACGATATCTCTGCTTCAATGGAGTGACATTTTGATTTCGGAAGCAAATTAGTTGCTCAAAACAGAGAGATTTAGGGGGTTTTGAGTGTTGTTCCTAGGGGAAAAATCAGAACAAGTAGAGAATGTCTGACTCGCCGACTTCCTCTCCACCGGCACCGTCCGCCGATTCCGTTCCGCCGCCGGAAAACTCGGCAGGTGGATCTGCTCCTCCGCCGACGGATTCTGCACCTCCTCCTAGCCCGCCGGTTGATTCAACTCCGCCGCCTGTTACATCACCGCCGCCGACTCCCCCGGAGACTCCTCCTCCGGAATCGAATCCTCCGCCTCCACCGCCGGATTCCACACCCCCTCCTCCTCCGGATGCTCCACCTCCAGCTGATCCTCCACCGGTAGTCTCCGGTTCACCGCCGCCGGAGCCAACTAACTCCCCTCCACCTCCTTCTCCACCTCCCCCGGAGGAGGAATTTGAATCACCACCTCCTCCGCCCAATGAAGACGATAGCCCTCCTCCGTCTCCGGAAAAATTGCCTCCTCCTCCGGCGTCTTCACCGAAGGGAGGACCCAAACAGCCGAAAAAAACACCGTCAGCACCCACCAAATCTCCTTCAGCACCAGCCAAATCCCCTCCGGCTCCTCTAAACGCGCCGCCTCGCAACACAACTCACGCGCTACCACCAAAGTCCACCGCTGCAGGTGGACCTCTCAAGTCTCCATCTCGCGGAGCCCCCAGCGTCGGAAACTCCGTCCCGCCACCTCCAAACGAAGGTGGCTATCAAGGGAAGACAATGGCCGGAATGGCAGTAGCCGGATTCGCAATCATCGCCCTTATCGCCGTCGTGTTCCTAGTCAGAAGAAAGAAGAAGAGAAATGTCGATGCTTACAGTGACTCACAGTACTTGCCTCCTTCAAACTTCTCCATCAAATCAGGTGAAAAAACAGATCTTGAATCAGTCTCTTCATCTTCTTGTGTTTGTCTTCAAGAAACCAATTTTTTTAAACCCCTTTGAAAATCATGTACAGATGGGTTCTTATACGGACAAAACCCTTCAAAGGGATACTCTGGTCCTGGTGGTTCAATGTACAATACACAGCAGCAACATTCCAATACCGGAAACAGCTTCGGGAGCCAGAGAGGGAGCCAAAGAGGTTATACACAGTCAGGGAGCACACCTGATTCAGCTGTGATGGGAAGTGGTCAGACGCATTTCACCTATGAAGAGCTAACGGACATAACCGAAGGGTTCTCTCGGCAAAACATACTCGGAGAAGGAGGGTTCGGGTGTGTATACAAAGGTAAACTACATGACGGTAAACTAGTTGCGGTTAAGCAGCTTAAGGTTGGTAGCGGACAAGGTGACCGTGAGTTTAAGGCAGAGGTTGAGATCATTAGCCGTGTTCACCATCGCCATTTGGTTTCTCTGGTTGGCTATTGCATTTCGGATGTCGAGAGGTTGCTTATCTATGAGTATGTTCCTAACCAAACCTTGGAGCATCATTTGCATGGTGAGATTCTTTTACACTTTCACAAAAGATTTTCTTGTGTGTTAGGTGACATGTGTTTTTTACTTACATGGGTTGTATTTCTTGACAGGGAAGGGAAGGCCAGTCCTAGAATGGGCTAGGAGAGTCCGAATCGCTATAGGTTCTGCCAAAGGCTTGGCGTATTTGCATGAAGACTGTAAGTGTTTTTATCCGTGTGAAGGCAAAGCTTGCACAAATGGAAACTGAATCGAAACTAATTTATTTGTGTATGTTTTGTTTTTCAGGTCACCCAAAAATCATTCACCGGGACATAAAGTCTGCGAACATTCTGCTGGACGATGAGTTTGAAGCTCAGGCAATAAAGAAAACCATCCTTGTTTTTTTAACACTTGCTCTGTTTGGAGCTTTGGCTTTAAAGTTTTAGTTGATGAGACTTGATTTGTTCTTACTTTTCTGTGTCTTGCTGTTTAGGTTGCTGACTTTGGGCTTGCCAAACTCAATGATTCAACACAAACCCATGTATCAACTCGCGTTATGGGAACCTTTGGGTAAGCATTTGAGAAGAAAAGTCTTTAATTAGTAGTATTAGGTGCTTGAACTTCTAGTTTGTTTGTTTATATAGAGATGTTAGAAGGCTGAAATGTTTTCTTGCAAGATATCAACAGCATTTTAAACTGTTGAAAAAGTACATAAGCCTCTATGTTATTGGACTTTTGTTTTCAGGTACTTGGCACCAGAATATGCACAAAGTGGAAAACTGACAGATAGATCAGATGTTTTCTCGTTTGGGGTTGTTCTCTTAGAGCTTATAACTGGACGCAAACCAGTTGACCAGTACCAGCCTTTGGGAGAAGAGAGCTTGGTCGAATGGGTAAGTTAATACTGATCTGCAAACATTTTTCAGTTACAGTTATATATATGGTTGGCTCTAGTTACTTAAAAGACACAATCCATAAACTTATAGGCTCGTCCGCTGCTTCACAAAGCCATTGAGACCGGCGATTTCAGCGATCTGGTTGATAGACGGCTCGAAAAGCATTACGTTGAGAATGAAGTTTTCAGAATGATTGAAACGGCTGCTGCTTGTGTTAGGCATTCGGGTCCAAAACGTCCACGCATGGTTCAGGTAACTTTCTTGATAACATTTTATCCGGTAAGCTAAGGAATATATATATATGAGTAGACAAAAACCATCTAACATTATATAGCAACATATTACAATCCTATACACCTCTCATGTTCTAGATGATCAAAATTTGTAAAAACTTTGTATGCTCAAACAAAACTTGGTTTGAAATAAAGGTTGTGAGAGCACTGGACAGTGAAGGGGACATGGGAGATATCAGCAACGGAATCAAAGTGGGACAAAGCAGTGCTTATGACTCAGACGTCATGAAGTTCAGGAAGATGGCGTTTGGTTTTGATGACAGCTCAGATTCCGGGATGCACAGTGGAGACTACTCTGTCCAAAGCTCCCGGAGAGGATCCAACGGAGCCTCTGCTGAGTTCACGAGGAACGAATCCGAGAACCGAAACTTCAATAACCGACGGTTCTGATTCCAAAAAATAGGTGAAAACTTATATTATACCTCTTCTCTTCGGCCTCTGCCTTATTATCCCCTCATGCTTGAGCTCTCTGTACAGCATTAATGCTCTTTGTATTTTTTTTTGGGTGTGAGATACATTTTCTTGCTTAGCTACCTTTAGTTTTGCTCCATAATATGGCCATTTGCCTCAAAAGACTTATTATAGGTGAGAACACAGAAAAGCACAAAAAGAAAAAGAAAAAAGAACTCATAAAAGTTCTGAAAGAGTGATTTGAATTCTTGTTTGCTTTTGTTTTGTTTCTCCTTGTTGAGTTTCTGATTTTTGTTGAGTGTGATTACGATAATGAAGAACCCCCATCTTCTGATATATAACATTTTTTTCATTACGATAATGAAGAACATGTCATCTAATTTTTGTGTTTTTGTTGCTTTCATATATAATCTGATCTCCAAAGTTCCATAACCATATGAAACAAAACCAATAAACCCAAAACAAGAAGAAAGACAAACAGAAATAAACAAGAAAACGGTAAAGTTAAACAAGCTTGAGGAAGTCTCTTGTCTTATTTAGATCATTGTCCTGACCGGAGCTTGAAGTCGGAACCCCCGTGTCTGAAGTCAAATTAACTCCATTTTTCCGGTCACTTGAACCTTACTCCATGTTTAACAACCGGAGGTGGTCCTTTCTTTCCTCCTCCTCTCTTGTTATCAAAACCAAACTCAATGTCCCCTCCGGTACGACCAGATGGTTTGCTCATCGGACCAGGCCGCTTCAATTCAAAGCCAAACTCCAAATCATCACCTCTCTCTCTTGGTTCACGCTCCACAGGCCTGATCTCGCGGCTCTTCTTTGACGACGGTTTCTCATGCTTTGAAGGTTTGTTGTTGTTTTTGTGATCCTTGCGGCCGCGGTTGCATATCCTTCCGAACACACAAGCCAGTGCTGCCAAGATAAGGATGGCGGCTAGAACTATGAACGCTGTACCGAACGAGCCACTTGAACCAGATGACGAAGGCGGTGCATAAGAAGAAGATGATGAAGAAGAAGAAGAAGGATACACAACAAGAGGTTGCTGAAACTGTTGTTGTGGTTGATCTCCCATTTTATTTTTCTTTTTTGGTGGGTTTCTGATTTTGGTGAGATATGCTTTGGGAGCTCGGTGTTGTTGAAGAGTTTCAATTTATGCCAATTCCATCTGAAATGAGGCCAATGTATAAATAGTACTAACACTCTTCCCCATGATCGTTTTCTGTAAATAAAGTTTATGCAAGACATGGTTCTTTTTTTGAAATAAAGTTACGTATAGCTTGCTTTTTTGTGGAAATTATCAGTTTGTCTATTGTTGTCTTTAATAAAAAAGAAAAGGTAATGTGGGTTGTTTTTTTTTTTTTGTTATCAACAATGTGGGTTTGTTTAAGAGGTGCACTTTAGAACATTTTCTGATTGCTTTGTAAGAAGAGAAAGTGAGATTTTGGTTAAGTATTTTGAGATGTGAGACACAACTCATTGTTTCCAATAAAGATGAATTAAAGATTTGATGAGTGGGGATGCTGCTTTACCAATCATTGACTCTAGGTACTCTTTAGATTCCCATTACCCATTAATTTATACACCTCTTTCTCTATTCATCAGTCTCCAATTCTCATTTCTTAGTGCTTGTATATATCTTGTGTATTCTTTATTGTTATATATATCTAGATTGTTGTAAAGTTTAGCTAAATATCAGGAGAAAAAAAAACTGATTTTGCATTTTCAAATAAAAGTGGGAATATGGATCCACTAATTTTGCATAAAATACTTGTAACCATCAAATCTTGTGAATTTGTTAACCGGATTCATGTACTTTAATTTTGTAGGTTTAGAGTGGGGTTCCACAAGAGAGAATGGATTTGGAATGTATTCAACATTGGGATTAGTGTTTTGAGTTCTTTCACGCAAATATTTGTTTTTCCTTTTTTTTCTTTTTCATATTTCGTTCAAACTTTTTGTCTCCTTGGAATATCCTTTTCCTCCTCAGAAAATGTTGAAATGTTGAAGTGTTCACAATGTTATGTTCTTATCAATCACAGTGGCACAATGGGGCCACATTTAGATTTTGAATTTTGATTCTTTATTTTTTTCTTTTCTTTTTCACGAAGAAGGCAAAATTTTCATTTGCATAAATCCTACAAGTCTATTGATGAAATGAAGAATCACAGAACGTTTGTTAAACATTCCATTACTGGAACTTCAAAATGCGCGCCCACTGTTACGATGAAATTGATTGATTGATTACGATGAAATTGATTGATTGATTAAACATTCCGTTACTAGAAATCGTTTTAGTTTCTTGATTTTTAATCTGGATTTTCGCGGTTTTACCCCGTTATCAGGATTCAATTAGAAAACTATTAAATACGCGATTGCGTCTGTAACTCTGTATCTGTATTTGTCCCATTTCTCTTTGCTTTTCATTACTGGATCTAATATGTGTTCTAAAACCGGCTAAGCTGGACCGGTTTCATGTAAGCGCTCATCATAATGGGCCCGCTTAAGCAACTGGACTTATTACCTCCATGTTTTTCACTAACAGAGACATTTTTTATATAGCTTTTTGTTTGTTAATATTTTTTATCAAAATTTTACTGGGTTTGATTGAAAATTTTGTAACGATAGTAAGATTTTAACAGTTACTAATTATAAAAACGGTAACAATTAGTATTATCAGCTTTTTGTATACTGGTGACTTTTGTTTCTATTCTATGCGATTTTACTCTCTAGTCTCTACATTAATCATATACTACAAAAGAAGGCAATATTTAGAATTAGAATCATAATCTTGAGAAAATTAAAGAAAAAACTTGGTCCAAGTTTATGAAATCAAAAAGCTATTTAAAGAATTATAACGAGAGAAACTAAAAGTAATTTTCATTCACACTACACAGCGAAGGAAAAGTTCAGTGATGACGTTTTAGCCAAAACGGCACGCAGTTCGCGAAACAGTGGCGAGAATTTCAACGTTAGCTTCTTTTTTCCGCGCTAAGTCCAGCCAGAAAACGACACGTGGCAACCGTGTTCCTCAATGGTCTCTTTTGTCTACGCAAAAGAGAAGGTGCCACCACTCTATGACCGTCGCATCGCGATTCATTCAAAAGCTGGATGATTTCGTCTTCTTCTTCCATGGAATAACGTGTTTCAGCGTGTATCACATGGTGCTTTGTGTCCAACAAAAAGCTTCCAGACGAACGATTGGACCCCCCTAGAAATCTGTCCTCTTACGCTTTGTCGATCGCTGTTGGAAGATCAGGCCTTGGTCCTCGATTTCGGTGAGGCTTGTCGGGGGGAACAAAGCTCATTCTCTCGCTTTAATGCTCCCGCAAATTGATTCTCTGCTTCGGATCTGATAGTGATTTTACAGATTTTCTGGTACCTTTTTCTGGGCTGTGCTGCTTCGTCGGTAAAACATTTGCTTTCCAATAGTTAAGGAAAATCTTAACTCAATTGCGTAATTAAATTCTCGTTTTGGTGTATAATGTATTTGTGAAGTTTTTTTAACTTTTATAGACTCCCAATTCTGGATTTCTGTTTCTGGATATTCTTTGTTCTAGCTCAATTGGCTTCAGCTCTGCTCTTTGATTTGTTTAGTGCCTTACACAGTGTGCACCACATAAAATGGGCAAGGCGGCTATTGTTAGTTCAGACACCAAGAGAAATGTGGTCTCAAGCGTGTTTGATCCTTCACTCTCTCGATTCGTTGGATTCTCTCAGAAGCTCCATACCTGTTTTAAGGTCATATACTCTGATTCAACACATGGTTTCAATGCCCTGTGATGTTGTTATCTTTCAAGGTGATGAAAAAGAAAGGATCTTTTTTTGCTGTCTTTGTCCACAGTCCCAGCTGAAGAGTTTGACAGCTGATAAGCATGGGATCGGTTCTTCGTGGAGGCAAGATAAAGAAAGCTCATCGAGCTCCGTGAATATTGACCTTGAGAAACAGTTAGATAGTTGGAGAGAAAACCCTGCGTGGACCGATCAGACCCCAGTCATTAAGGTGAGCAAATAGACTTCACTACACGCTCTTATCAGAGCTAGTGAGAATCTTGTGGTATGACAGATGATAAACCTTGGCAGGTGAGTATTCCAAAAGGATCCCTTTGCAATCTCAAAGCGGAGGTGAACGTTGGTTTACCCCCTGACGCAGTCTATAACATTGTGATTGATCCTGACAATAGAAGAGTCTTCAAGAATATCAAGGTACTTCTATATACCTTCTTCTCCATTAGAGTTAAGCTCCAGATTCACGAGCCTCAAAATACAGAGAATGTGATCACATTGCAGGAGGTTATGTCGCGGAAAGTAGTGGTAGATGAAGGATTAAGGCAAGTGGTGGAAGTAGAACAAGCAGCTTTGTGGAGATTTCTCTGGTGGTCAGGAACAATCTCAGTCCATGTCTTGGTGGATCAGAACCGTGCAGATCACTCGGTAAGACTTCTCCGGGTATAAGTACAAAGTCTTAATTTTTTTTTTTTTTTTGTTTTTTTAAAGGGAAAGGGGTTTTGCAGATGAGGTTCAAGCAGGTGAAGAGCGGGTTCATGAAGAGATTCGAAGGAAGCTGGAAAGTTAAGCCTTTGTTTGTGGACGAACATATGTGCGATCGTCTCAAACCGAAAACGCTGGAGGAATATAACAAGTGCACCGGAGGTAAAGGGAGGATCGGATCAAAGGTGACGCTGGACCAGCTAATACAGCCGGCGATTGTTCCACCGCCGCCCATTTCTTGGTATCTGAGAGGAACCACGGCCAAGACAACAGAGATGCTCATCCATGACTTGTTGGCTGAGACCGCTAGGATCCGCAAACGTTTGGCAACCGGCGAAACAGAGGATAGCGACTCGCTGGATGAGCAACGCATTGGGAAATCCGGAGATATAAAGGAAAGATGGGCTGCACACAGAAGAACATCAAGGAGACGGCGAAAAGATTCATTTCTTGAATGAAACTAAACCAGTCCATGATTTTGGTATAATGAAATGTTCATGAGTTTTGGGATCACTCGGGAATATGTGACATAACATAAATGTTTGTTGTTATAAGATTCAGAGTCATTAGTCTGGACATCCTCCATTCCTTGTTGAAGAAGTTTAAGGCAACTGATGACTGGAAAATTCAAATATTTCAATAATACTAAAGAATTATCTTCTTCCTAAGAGTATCTGTGCTAAAAAAAAGATGTAGACGCTTGCAAATGAATGCGCAAAAACAAGAAATAACATTCAATCATCAATCCAAGTATCTTCAAATAAAAACTATTTAAAAGGGTTCTTTTCTAGTAAGTTTTAGGTACAAGATGCACAATCAGAACATTCACATACCCAATAGCAAAAAAGGTTCAGATAGTATTTATAATCTTCTCTTGCATCCAGAAACTTTCCCAGCAGGCAGAATCATCTCGATGCAATGCAGTTTTACTTCATCACGCCTAACACACCACAAGCAACACGAGGGAAAAGATTTAGGAATCGCAGAAAGAAAAAAAGAAACCAATTTTTTGTTAGATTATACATGTTTCTGAAACTTATGTTACCTTGCCGGCGATGTTGTTGGACAGCCAGTCCAGACCTTCGTACAGCCCTTCACCGGAAGTGGCGCATGTGCTCTGAATGTACCTGTAGGTTGCAAAAAAAAAAGAAAGACATAAATATAGAACAAGAAGAAAGGTTTTGATTTTCGAGACTTGTTGGGATATGTTTATTTACCAGTGACGCTGACGCAGGGAGTGAAGGCCAAGCTTATCTGTGATTTCAGCAGCGTTCATAGCATTTGGAAGATCTTGCTTGTTGGCAAACACAAGCAACACAGCATCACGCAGCTCGTCCTACCAAAATAAAACCAGGAATAGAGTTGGTAAGCATATATGACTTTCTGAATGGAATCATTATATGTCGAAGGAATTCTATAGCAATCGATATGGACCTCATTAAGCATCCTGTGGAGTTCATCTCTAGCCTCAACAACTCTGTCTCTATCATTGCTGTCCACGACAAAGATCAGACCCTGAGTGTTCTGGAAGTAGTGCCTCCACAAAGGACGGATCTGAAAAGACGCAAAAAGTTAGTTTATTTGGTTAAAAAATCCTTCAACAGTAGCAGAGAGATTCTCTTTCTACAGTTGTGGAAGACACAATCAGACAAGAATTCATCAGGTTGTGATGCACAAAGAAGTGCAATACTGCTGAAGAACTAGATATCATACCTTGTCCTGACCCCCGACATCCCACACTGTGAAACTGATGTTCTTGTACTCCACAGTTTCCACATTGAAACCTGATAAATATTTTTCAGTTTATCATTAGTCCCATGGAAGTAATCGATCCTCGAGTTTATACTCATCACAATCAGAAACCAGTACCATGGTGTGAAGTGAAAGCTTACCAATAGTGGGGATGGTGGTGACAATCTCTCCTAGCTTGAGCTTGTACAAAATAGTGGTCTTACCAGCCGCATCAAGACCAACCATCAGAATTCTCATCTCCTTCTTGGCAAAAAGCCGGCTAAAAAGCTTGGCGAAACTCAACCCCATCTTGCTTTACTGCGACAACCACAACGAAGTAGACGAGAATCAAAACCTCATCCATCCACATTCTATATAATGCGATTTCAATTATTGTTCCTAACAGAAAACCTCAAATTACGCATCTACAATGCCGATTCAATTCTTAATATTCTTCCAAAAACCTGATCAATACCGAAATGGTCAAGTCTATTAAAATTTTTAACGAGATCAGGCAGATCCAAACAGAGGTTGAAAACGTCCCCAAAAACTTCATGATCTCTCTGAACAGATCAGATCTTCAAAAAACTAAGAAGCTATCAGAAACAATTACGACGAGAAAAATCGGAAGCGGATACAATTTCAACAGATCCACACTGTCGTAGAGGCTGAACGTCAGATCGTATCAGAATCTGGATTTACTATACATTTAGAAACCAAAGCGCATTATCCATGGATGAGCAACATCAACCTCAAACGAAATCGATCCCGATATTTCTCAACCATCAAATTTCACAATGGACACGGCGCGCAAAATGAATCCGCAGCTAATCACATACAGATCTACGCAAAACCAAACTAATCTAAAATCGAGAATGCATGAGCACAGATCCAGATCAAAAAGCGTACCTCTGAAGAAAATACCCGAGAGATCTAAGGAGACCGCGAAGAAACGGAGAGCGAGAGACGCAAACAAAAATTTGAACGAGAGAGAGAGAAGCTTAAGAGAAACGCTAAATGCGCGACGACGCCGAGATGGAAAGTGGGAAGAGGAATTTTATAAGGGTAAGGGTACCGGCTTGTACGTCGCTTTTCACGCTAATTATCAAAAATGCCATTGGGGAGTTACGAAAATACCCCTTGGAATATTCGATGACCGAGAGTGCAGGTGTTCGTCACTCGTCAAGGCCTCCTGCCATCAAGCCAATTAAAATCTGACACGTGAACAAAAACTTTTTCCTAAGTTCTTATTAGATAGTTTCTTAAAATATAATAAATAAATAAAAATTATTATAATAATAAAAAGAGTTTTTAAAACTTAAGAAACTTTTAAAAACTTGAGTAACTCAAAAGTTTTTTAAATAAGAAATTTTTGATCTTAAGTTTTAAAAACTCTTTTTATTATTATAATATTTTTATTATATAATATATCTTAAGAAACTATCTAAGAACCTAGCATTGATTATGGTCTTAGAAAAAATCAAATAATAGGTTCTTAAAGAATTTTTAAGGCAACCCTAGTATATCACCATTAAAATAATAAAATAAATTGAAAAAATAGGAGAGATATAAATTGTGAGAAGCGGTTCTGAGTTGAGATACCCAACAAAAATACTTAAGATACTCTTCTACTATTTATTACTCTCTTATTGGTTAAAGTTTTTTAAAAAGTTAAATTTTAAATGTTTATTAAATTATTGTAAAAGTATTTAATATTATATAGTTGAGATACTCTTGAGAATTTTTATACCGGTGTGGATGCTCTTATGATATATTATTATACTAAAAATTATTATAATAATGAGAGGACATTTTAAAAATTTAAGAAAATTTCTTAAATAAGAAACTTTGACTGGATTTTTTTAAGTTTTTAAGAACCTCTTTTAATATTATAATAATTTTTATTATAATAATATATTTTAAAAACTCTTTAAAAACCTACCATGTTAATTAGGTGCTACTTCATCTCCTGCGAAAATGTACGAGTATATCAAATGCTACAAAGTCTACAATGCTTGTCAATCTCATTGTATTTGCTTCATTTACAAGCTGTATTTATATATGTCAGTTGCAAAGACGAATATGCGTACAACTATGTTACGTGTACAACAACCCTCACTACAACCAACCACCGTCAAAATTCGATCACCATATAGTTTTGTCGTGAGCAAATTCAGCTTCTTCTCGATCATATAACATGCAGTTTCTGCCAAATACCGAGTTTGTTCCAAGCCCTTGTCGTTATGCTTCTACTTTCCAAAATGACATTGTACGAGAAACCTGGTTTTGAGAAGTTGATGGAGAGTAGTAATTATTTATTTGTTTGAAACGTATTCAGTACATTATTCAATAATCAATTAACTTAGGCATGTCAATCGGGCTGGTCCGGTCCGAAACCCGTAAAGCCCACATGTATTTAAGTTCGGCCTGAAAATATATCGGACCTATATTATAAAGTCCGGCCCGACCCTAACAAGATTATCGGGTTTTTTGGATTTTTTCGGGCTTTTTAATAAAGAAAATAAATTTCAAAATACAAAATAAACTAAAAGCAAAAGTATTTACTAAAATTAAATCCAAATTGAAAGATTCGTAAATATAGCTTTATCAAATATAATTTAAGTTAAAAACACAAGTTTAACTTAGTAAATGCAAATAAATCCTAATACAAAATAAATAAATGTGTAATTTAAATAGTAGAAACTAGGGCTGTCCAATCCGGATATCGGTTCGGTTTTCTCGATTTTTCGGTTTTTCGGTTAGTAAAAGATAGCTACCATTTTAATACCATATCTAGTTTGGTTTGGTTCGGTTTGGATATTTTCGGTTTTCGGTTTATTCGGTTTTTAACCAAACACTAAAAATTTTGTTTGGTATAATGTGGATTTCAGTTTTTTTTTATATAGAAATTTAGAAATGATAACAAATTTTTATATGAATCATAGTTTATGGTTCGGTTAATGATTTAGTGTTCATAACTTTGTTATGGTTCATATAAAATTGTTTTTTCATTCTTAATAATTTAAGATTAGATTAATTATATTGTTTTATTTTAAAATTTGTTTAAACATTAGGTTTTCAGGGTTACATAATTTACATTCTTATTGTATACTATATACTATTATATTTTATATTATATATTATTATATTATGATTTATATTAATCGGTTTTTTCGGTTTTATCGATTTTATCGGCTAATATCCAAACCATATCCGCATCCTACGGTTTTGAAATTATTATATCCGTACGGTTAATATAGTATATCCATATTCCAACCACATGTTCTATTTCGGTTAGGTTCGGTTCGGTTCGGTTTTATCGGATTGGACAGCCCTACTAGAAACGGTAAAGTCGAGATGATAATCTTTAAGATTGGAATTTTCTTCTGCGCCTTCTAAATTCTCATCGTCATTAAGATCTACATGTAAAAAAAAGTTTAATAAAAAGCCGGGTCAGTCCGATTGACATGCCTATATTTTTTCATTCATAAAAAGTCGTTTTTCGGGTAGGCCCGAACCCGCTCGGGCTTAAGCCCAAAAAACCATTAGCCCAAATGGGTTTAGCCCGAAAAACCCGATTTTTTTTGACTTAAATATCTAAGCCCGAACCCGCTATTTTTCAGGTTCGGAACGGGCCGCCCGCGGGTTTTAGCCCTAATTGACACCCCTAAATTAACTAAGGTACTAGTTACCAATTGGGATATTAATCAATAATCCTTAAATCTTGAAAGCTGTATAAGATTTAAAATTCCTAAGTCAATTGGTTTTCCTTTTACTTTCTACAATTTTAATTTTTACAAGCAACTCTATTAAACTCGTCTTAGATATCATTTTCTGATAGTTATTTTCCTTAGACGCTCAACACCCTAAATTTCATAGCAATAAAGATCATCTCCAACGCTAATATACATAAAAAGAGTCTCTTACCCATTAAATATTATTATTTAAATATAACTAATAAAAATAATTAATTTTTAATTTCAAAAAGAAAGATAAACCATTCATATAATGACACCTAACCTAAAAGTATCAGAGACAGTTTCTTTAAATTCTCTTTTCACAACCGGTTTTAGTTCTCTCTCTTGCTTTTTCCTTTTTTTCATTTTTTATTGTTTAGATACTCTCTCCAAAACCTACGTTGGAGATGCTCTAACATGTGAAGACCTATACATTTTTTTTTACTTGCAAGACTCATTCAGCCTCCATCACGTCTTAAGTACATCAGCTGCCTAATATTTTCAGAATATATGGTTCATTATTCAATTTCAAAATAAGACACCACTAAATCTAAAACCTTATGTTTTGAGTGATTATCGAGATAATGTCATGCATCAACCATCAAAATAAGACACCACTACAACGTCGGACTCCAGAATAGAGTTCTGTCCCACCAAGTTTTGCCTTTGTCAATTGAACTGTTCTTATATATATATCTATGATAACACCTCCCACAATTGTTTTCACTTCAAAAGACAGCCCAACGCAAGCTACTGTCTTCTACCTCTAGAAGAAGCAAAGGAACTGCATCCATAACAAGTTAACAACTCATATGAGGGGAACATTGCCAGAAAAAAAAAACAGTCTATAGCGGCTTCACATACAACAAAACTTGAGAAAATTTGAGTTAACGTAAACCCTTTAAATTTCAACGAAACAAATTGATAAAACAGATTGGTCAAAAAAAAAAATTGATAAAACAGCAATATAAACAAAGAAACCCTTTGAGTTAACAACCCATATGAGTAGAAAGGATTGTATTTTGCTTTCCATTAGTCAACTCTTTAACATTGTTAGCTTTAATAAACCTTAATTTGCTAGTTAAACTAAACTATGTTAGATTTTTGTTTTTTTTGGGGTTAAAATAGGTTAAGATTTAACTCACACCTTAATCTTTGGTGAAACTGCTATAACATGGATAGTTTCACGCAGTTTTTTACCTTCATACGAACTACGTAGTTACTTACGTACTTTAGTTCTTATTTTCCATGAAAACTCTTTAGGAACGCCTAATTAACGATATTGTAAATTAGGCCGACGTTCTTATATAAAAGTGAGTAAGAGACAAGTACCTTTGCACGAATGAAAAAGAAACAGACAGCTACCTCTCTCCTTTTGTTTAAGATGAAAACAAATTATTTTATCTTCAAAGAGACAGCTACATCTCTCTTTAATGAAGTACTTCATTTACAAAGCTCATCGTGACTTCCATTTTTATAGATGTTTAATCTTTTCTTCCCAAGTCACCGCTTCGTGACTTCCTCTAATTTCAGCTGGTTCAAATTGGTACCGCTTTGTAAATGAATTGCTACTAATCAACCAAACGATTGGGCGAGGCGGTTCAAAAAGAATTGGTAACTATTGTCCTTTTAAACATGTACATTATTGGTTTGTATAGACATCAAATAAAAATTATTGGTTACAAACTAAACTAATCAAATATTTATACTTCCACGATAATAATAATTTACAAGGTGTTACGGTACATAAATTTAGTTGTAAAGTCTATACCTTTCTTTTGCATTTTATTTTAATGTGAGAAAAAATGCATAAATAAATACACAAAAAGGAAAGAAACTCGAATGATATATTTACTTTTGAAAGCGAATCTATTAACTTCCGAGAAGATGTGGTTAGTTGCAAATTAAATGCACACAAGGGTGGAACATTAACAAATGTGGAATATTATTATTAATATCTAATAGATGGTTTTTTATTTTTGCATTTTATTTTTTTAACGACAATCGATGATTTTGTTTATTTTACTTTTCAACTAAAAGCCTATGTCCGTGCTTAGATTTCCACGACAAGGACTAGTTTCGCTGCCGGTTTGAGGAAGTTGATTTCATTCTCGCGCTCTTTATCTCTCTCGTTCTCTCTGTATATCTCTCACCGGTATCTCCGGCCATCTTCTACTTCTCCGGCGATTTTTTTCCAAGATAATTGGGAAACTTGCATTTACAAAGAGCACGAAAAGCCGTTACCAGCTGAGACAGTGAAAGGTTTTCCCTTTGATTTTTCTGAGCAGCAATTCGTCGGAATTTCCCGACTCCGAAGCTAGGGTTCGAAATTCCTTCAGATAATCTCACCTTTTTTTTTTAACTAGAAAGTTTTTGATATACAAAAAAAAAAAAATTGGGGGTGTGTTGGAGAGTTAGCGCGGAATTTGATGGTTAGAACGGCGGAGACTACACGTAGTCTTGTTTGCTTAGGATGACCGGTGCTCTGTTGTGCGATCGGAGAGGGTTGCTTCTTTTAGGTAAAACCTCTCTCATGGAATGGCAGATCTTGTGAGCTACGGTAATGTCGAGCGAGACATCGAGCAGGTTCTCCCTCTCTCTCTCTCTCTCTCTCTCTCTCTGTCTCCTTCTCCTCTCTGTGTGTTTGTCCGAGCTTTTATACATGTCTATGTATTGATGAACACTGTCTTTTTTGTTGCTTGTGGGATATGTGAGTCGAATTTTGCTTTTCTTTGAATGCTTATCCATGAAAATTTCATGGAATTTGCAGACTAGAAGATGAAATTTACATGAATCCTCCAATAAAGACGAGAAGCTTATGACTTCTTTTATCGTTGGTCATGACATTGAGAGACCGATGTTTCATGAGTCCTTGATTTCTGGCATTGTTTGTGTTTTTGGACAATGATGTCTGTTTTCATGAAAAATCATGTTTATTGATAGTTTCTCTCTAGCTAGGTTTCGTTGGCTTTGAAGAGATGTGATCTGTTTTTAATGAATAAAAAAATCCCTTTCCTTGGGATGACAAAGGGGAAGAAGACACTCTTGAGTGTGATTTTGATTTCCACTCAACAACTTGTTATTTTCTCACCCCAGATATTCAAAAACCCTATCCCTATCCTTTTGCAGGCTCTAATTGCTTTGAAGAAAGGTGCTCAACTCTTGAAATATGGTCGGAAAGGAAAGCCTAAGTTTTGTCCCTTTAGACTCTCCAATGTAAGCATGCTCTGAATTTTTAGGGAAAGGTGATGTTGTACATGCAAGTTCCTAAGATTTTATAGCTTAGTGCTTTCACTGCCTTGCAAATTTGTTACATTTTTGGTTTTTGAATCTCCCCGAGAGGTTCTTTGTTTATTATTATGATTCACTGATCCAAGTGGTGCTACAAGACAGATGATGCCGTCGAATATTGCATCATGGTGTTTTAAAACAATTTTATTGTTTCTTTCTTTTTGGTTGATAGCTTTACTTACTACCTTGGACATGTTGTTATTTGCAGGATGAGACCTCTTTGATCTGGATTTCAAATGGTGAAGAAAAACGTTTGAAGTTAGCGACTGTATCTAATATTGTTCCAGGGCAAAGAACGGTAACTTCTCTTAAAATTCTAATGTCCATTTTGATGCAGCAGCATACAAAGGCAACATATTATGACTTTGATCATGTTTATACTATCAGGCCGTTTTCCAACGTTACCTTCGCCCTGAAAAGGACTATTTATCTTTCTCTCTCATATACTCCAACAAGAAGCGGACTCTTGACGTGGTTCGTGAATGAAACTTAGTTACTCTCTCATCAGTTTTGTATTGGTCTGCCTCTGTAACTGACAAGGTTGCCTTATTTATCAGATCTGCAAGGACAAAGTCGAGGCAGAGGTGTGGATAGCAGGCCTAAAAGCTTTGATATCTGGTCAAGGCGGCCGCTCTAAAATCGACGGCTGGAATGACGGAGGCCTCTCTATTGCTGTAAGTAATATGTATATTCCTAAAGCCGACAGCTTCGGTATTATTGATGTTGCAAATGGATTTAGATTGTCCTGAAGTTTGTTTTTTTTCATCTTCGTGGTTTCCAGGACAGCAGAGACTTGACATTAGGCAGTCCTACCAACAGCTCGGTCTGTGCTTCTCGAGACTTCAACACTGTTGAGAATCCTTACAATTCAACTACTTTTTCCAAGACTTCTAGAACTGAGAATTCCGTCAGTTCTGAAAGGTCACATGTGGCATCAGGTAGCCCAAATATGTTAGTACGTGGACCTGGATCAGACGTGTTCCGGGTTAGTGTCTCTAGTGTTCAAAGCACCTCGAGCCATGGTTCCGCTCCAGGTGATTGTGATGCTCTAGGTGACGTTTATATATGGGGTGAAGTGCTATGTGATAATGTTGTCAGACTTGGGGCTGATAAGAATGCTAGTTCAAAGTCCGATGTTCTGGTTCCGAGGCCATTGGAATCCAATGTAGTTTTGGATGTCCACCAAATAGCATGTGGTGTTAAGCATGCTGCTCTAGTGTCTAGGCAAGGTGAGGTGTTTACATGGGGCGAAGAATCCGGAGGGCGTCTTGGCCATGGAATTGGAAAAGATGTTACTGGGCCACAGCTTATTGAGTCTCTAGCTGTTTCCAGTATTGATTTTGTTGCCTGTGGTGAGTTCCATACATGCGCTGTTACAATGACTGGAGAGATTTACACATGGGGTGATGGAACACACAATGCAGGACTTCTCGGCCATGGCACCGATGTAAGTCACTGGATACCTAAGAGGATATCAGGTCCTCTCGAAGGTCTTCGGGTTGCTTCCGTGTCCTGTGGACCGTGGCACACCGCTTTGATAACATCAACTGGACAGCTTTTCACTTTTGGAGATGGGACATTTGGTGTTTTGGGCCATGGTGACAAGGAAACCGTATTTTACCCGAGAGAAGTCGAATCTTTATCTGGTTTGAGGACTATTGCCGTCGCGTGTGGTGTGTGGCATGCTGCTGCAGTAGTAGAAGTCATTGTAACTCATTCAAGTTCAAGTATACCATCAGGGAAGCTGTTCACATGGGGTGATGGTGACAAGAGCCGTCTTGGACATGGAGACAAAGAGCCTCGGCTTAAACCCACATGTGTATCAGCTCTAATTGACCATAGTTTTCACAGAGTTTCATGTGGACATAGTTTAACAGTTGGCTTGACCACATCGGGAAAAGTTTACACGATGGGAAGTACAGTCTATGGTCAGCTAGGGAACCCCGTTGCTGATGGGAAGCTTCCTCGCTTAGTAGAGGATAAACTAACTAACGATTGTGTTGAAGAGGTAGCATGCGGAGCTTATCATGTTGCAGTCTTAACATCTCGAAATGAAGTGTTTACATGGGGCAAGGGCGCCAATGGGAGATTAGGCCATGGAGATATTGAGGACCGTAACGCACCAACTCTTGTCGTTGCTTTGAAAGAGAGACATGTAAAATATGTTGCATGTGGTTCAAACTTTACAGCAGCGATATGTCTTCATAAATGGGTTTCTGGTACCGAGCAATCTCAGTGTTCGGCTTGTAGGCAGGCTTTCGGATTCACAAGAAAAAGCCACAACTGTTACAACTGTGGGCTTGTCCACTGCCATTCATGCAGCTCCAAGAAATCGCTGAAAGCCGCTTTGGCTCCTAATCCGGGAAAGCCTTATCGTGTCTGCGATTCATGCTATTCTAAACTGAGTAAAGCCTCTGAAGCTAGTATTGATAGCAGGAAGAATGTTATGCCGCGCCTCTCTGGTGAGAACAAGGACAGGTTGGATAAAGCTGAGCTAAGATTGGCTAAATCAGGGATACCGTCGAAAATAGATTTGATCAAGCAGCTAGATAACAGGGCTGCTAGACAAGGAAAGAAAGGGGACACGTTCTCTCTTAAGGATGCTTTGAGTAATGTGGCTGACTTACGGCGTGGGCCACCAAAACCAGCCGTAACTCCGTCTGGAGCAAGCTCTAGATCTGTGTCACCTTTCTCAAGAAGATCCAGTCCTCCTCGTTCAGTCACTCCCATCCCTTCGACGGCTGGTCTTGGTTTCTCAACAAGTATAACTGAGAGTTTAAAGAAGACAAATGAGCTTCTGAATCAGGAAGTGGTCAGATTGCGATCTCAGGTAATCTTTATTCTACATCTGTCTAACTCCATTTTTTTTTTTCCCGCAAATCATTCATCCGAAATTGTTTCCATAAAACTTCATGGTTTGTTTTTTAAAAACGAATCTTGGATGTTTGTTCAGGCCGAGAGCATGAGGCACAGATGTGAGGTCCAAGAATTTGAAGTCCAGAAATTTGTGAAGAAAGCACAAGAAGCAATGAAACTGGCATCAGAGGAATCCACCAGATCAGAAGCTGCAAAAGAAGTTATAAAATCTCTTACAGCACAGGTTTTTTGGCTTTGATTACTCTCATAAACCGTCATCGTATCCGACAATTCTTGAAATATGATTTCCCACTAACATGATTGAATTTTTTTTCTTTTTTCTCAGCTGAAGGATATAGTTAAGCTGCTACCACCAGGTGCTTACGAAGCTGAGACCACACGGACGGCTAATCTGCTGAACGGGTTTGAGCAAAACGGATTTCACTTCGCTAGTGCAAATGGACAGCGTCCATCAAGATCCGATTCAATGAGCGACGCCTCTCTTGCATCGCCTTTGGCTCTGCCCTCACGTTCGATGAATGGACTCTGGCGAAACTCCCAGTCGCCAAGAAACACGGACGCGAGCATGGGAAGAGACGAGCTTAAAAGTGACGGGGTTCGAATCAGTAATGGTTACTCAGAAGATGGTGACAGTCGCCGAAACTCAAGAAGCTCAGCAGCAACATCAAATGCTTCCCAAGTGGAGGCAGAGTGGATCGAACAGTATGAGCCTGGTGTTTATATAACACTACTGGCCCTAGGCGATGGAACCAGAGATCTCAAACGCGTGCGCTTTAGGTAACGTAAATAGAATCATATTCCACTTCTTATCTCCAATGCATTCTAGGAGATATAAGATTAATGATACCAGTGTGGTTTGTTTGCAGCCGGAGAAGATTCAGGGAGCAACAGGCAGAGGCATGGTGGTCAGAGAATCGAGAAAGAGTATACGAGAAGTACAACATTCGCGGTACGGATAGGTCGAGTGTGCAATCCCAATTTCAGACATGAGCCTTAAACAACAACGAAAGCAAAAAGCATAGGAAGCAGTTTGCCTTGTTTTGCACTGTATATAGAGAATCTATCGTGTTATTTACAAAGAGTTTGATGAATTTTTTCTTTTTTTAAACTAATCGACTCAAATCTGATAACTTTAATGTGGAAATCGTAAGCTAACTTCTTGATGTTTTTAGCTTTTACACTTCACTCGGTCTCTCTTTCCTCGCCTCTCTTTCAACTTCACGCCGTTTAGCTTTTTATTTACAACACTGCGCTCAGTTTCTATATTTCGAGTATGCGTCAGTCAACTTCATGCCGTTTTAGCTTTCTCTTTACTACACACTGCTCCATTTCACTTTCTCGAGTATCATCATCACCATCGTCTCCTTCCTTCTTCGCCACCCTCAACTTCCCCAAATCAGCCATGGAAGCGAGACTCTCCGAAACTCTTGGCCTCCCTTCTCCGAATCTTAATCATTGCCTTCTTCCTAACGATTTCAATTTCCTCTTCACTCATTTCTCCAATCTCACCTCCTCCGTCCAAATCCCTGAAACCAAAAATACCAAACTCTCTCGAAAATCACCGAAATTCTCAGAACCATCCTCCGCAAGATCCGTATTGGTCAACCCGCCGTTTGCATCTGCGTCAGTCTCCGATTCCAGACCGGGATTCCTGAAATGGATCAAACCCGCATCACGAAGCAGTCCAAGGATTCAGTCACTTATGAAGGAGCATCTCTCCGTCTTCGAACGAGCACTAATCGGAGCAGGAGCCGGTGGGATCGCCGGCGCGTTCACATACGTTTGTCTTCTCCCATTAGACACAATCAAAACCAAGCTCCAGACGAAAGGCGCGTCTCAGTTGTACAGCGGCAGCTTCGATGCTATAGTGAAGACTTTTCAATCCAAAGGGATTCTAGGTTTCTACAGCGGTGTCTCCGCCGTGATCGTCGGCTCTACGTTCTCCTCCGCCGTCTACTTCGGCACCTGCGAGTTCGGTAAGTCCCTCCTCTCCAAATCAATGGGTTTCCCTCCGGTTTTCATCCCGCCAACAGCTGGCGCCATGGGAAACATAATCTCATCGGCTATAATGGTCCCGAAAGAGCTCATCACACAGAGAATGCAAGCTGGAGCTACCGGAAGATCTTACCAAGTCTTGCTTAAGATTCTTGAGAAAGATGGGATCTTGGGGCTTTACGCTGGCTACTCCGCCACATTGCTGAGGAATTTACCGGCCGGTGTGCTGAGTTACTCGTCGTTCGAATACCTGAAAGCCGCTGTCTTGGAGAAGACGAAGCAGAGCCAACTTGAGCCGTTGCAGAGCGTTTGTTGTGGCGCGTTGGCTGGTGCTATATCTGCTTCAATAACCACACCGTTAGATGTGGTGAAGACGAGGCTCATGACGCAGGTTCAGGTCGATGCAGTGAATAAGCTCGGTGCTGCTATGTATACCGGTGTGGCCGGGACGGTGAGACAGATACTAAAAGAGGAAGGTTGTGTTAGTTTTACACGAGGCATGGGGCCTCGAGTTGTTCATAGCGCTTGTTTCTCGGCCATCGGGTATTTTGCGTTTGAGACTGCAAAGCTTGCAATCTTGAATGCATATTTGAAGAGGAAAGTAGATTCTGAAGCTACCGTGGATTCTGATTCTTGAATTTTGGTTTTGATATGGTTAGAGATGATGAACAGAGGGAGAAAGAGAGAGAGAGAGAGTATTCTTGTTTTCTCAAAGAAGCATTAAGCTGTGTTCTTGTGGCTTGTTTGTTTCTCAGACAAAACTGGGTTGTTTCAGAAAGTTCAAATTACAAAGTAAACAATCCTTTTTTAATACAAATAGATTCTTTACTGTATAACAAATACTACAATGCTTGTCAATCTCATTGTATTTGCGTCATTTACAAGCTAATATGAATATATGTCAGTTGCTAAGACGAATGCGTACAACTATATTACGTGTACAACAACCCTCACTACAACCACCGTCAAAATCCGATAACTTTAAAGCTCGTCGTGAGCATTTTCAGCTTCTTCCCCGACCATAACAGTTTCTGCCAAATACTGAGTTTGATCACAGCTCTTGTCGTCGTGCGAATCCAGACAATCCGCAGAGGGATGAACGACTCCATAACCAAACCCTTCAGCTGAGTGACAGTATGCTTCGACTTTTCCGTCTTTGCCTTCTAAATTGACGTTGTTTAGGACAATGTGGCTGCAAGGGACTGCGTCGCTGCACGCGAATTTGATGGCTTTTGCGCTCTTTGTGGTTCCGGTTATGTTTCTATACATGATCTCGGTGATGTGAACCGCTGATGTCTGCAAAACAAGGGAAAAAGAAAAGACCCTAGATTAGTTTTTCTTTCTTGAGGTTTCTTGAGCGCTTATCTTGAGTCAATGGTTTTGTGAAGACGAAACCTGGTTTTGACAAGTTGATGGCGAATCGCAGTAGAATTGATCGATTATAATTGGATTTGCGACGTCCTGCATCTCTACGTTCTCAAAACGCACACCCTTAACGTAACCATTACCACCCTGTTTTGAAGATTATCGTTTCTCATTAAATCCTGAATTGCTCTCGGGAAGTAAAGTATCAAATGGTACAAAACCAAGCAAGGATCAAGAATTTGAGATTTTTTACCTGCCATGTCTTGATTCTTAGACCATTAGTTGTGTTTTTGAGAAGCGCAGTGTCCAACACAATCGCTGTGACGGTTGCTGTCGAGTTTCCTTTTCCAAGGCTTCCAATGCTGCAGAACAAAAGATTGCAACCAATAAATATAGTTTGGTTTTGAAACTGATGTATGTAACATTCATTTTTTTTAAGTGTTTACCTGATTCCATGTCCTGGTCCACAATAGATCTTCTTCATCTTTATCCTCGAGCTTGCATTCACAATTGAGACGCAATCATCTCCTGTTATCAAGCTTTTGAGCGTCAGACATAATATTTTGAGGTTAACATTACATCATATCACAATATTCTGAAGTTTAAAATAAGAACCTGTGCTGATTTTACAGTCTTGGATTACAACATTTGTCGATGCAGTGATATGAATTCCATCAGTGTTTGGACTGTCTCCTGGAGATGTGACCATAACTCTAGAGATTCGAACTGTATGTGACCGAGAAATGCTCAAATGCATCTGTTGGCTGTTTCGGATTGTTAGGCCTCTCACATACACACTTGAACTTGAATCTATAGTTAGCGCCTGTATAAATATAAAGAGTTCGTTATAAGCGAACCACAAAAGAAATTTATTGGTCGATGAACACAAAAGGGGGAAAATATTCATACCGTAGGTGCACCTATGCAAGGCTACAAGAGAAAACAAGAAAGGTATGTGTCAGATTTCTAACTTTAAAAGTAGAATAACGTTCAATTTATGTTATATACAAGAAGGTCTTACGTTAGACTTGTTCTTCTTGCAAGAAGCAGCCCACCATTTGGTACCAGAACCATCTATAACTCCATTCCCTTGGAATACAACACCTTCGAGTTTGGAAAATTCGAACCAAACCCTTTGGAATCTCGGGTTCCATTGGCTGGGATCATCTGGTGCCACGATTGTTCCATCAATCTAACAAAATCAAGTTTCAAAAACGAATAAGATAATACTGTAGCACGTTAACAGTTTATATATGTTCCTGCTGTTTTCAGATATAGCAAACAAACCAAAACGAGTTGAGATCTTAACAAATGTTACACTTTGACCTGAATAGTCAAACTTTCTTGACATGGACCATTGAATTTTGTAGCATTGACTAAATACCGTCGTCCTTGTGGTACCAATAACACAGATCTTGGTGCAGAGCAGGCCATCTTCCAAGCGCTTACAAAGGCCTGATTATAAGAAGCACATTGCATCAGATGAGCGGTGGTTTTGGAGGGTTTGTGTGTCTATTCCCACCAGCATTTTTAATCGGATTCGAGCTTAAAGAGGTCAAAACGCACCTGAGTATCATCAGAAACTCCATCTCCAGCTGCACCGAAGCTATCCACATTCACCAGGTTCTTACCAGAAAATTGGCTTGTAATCGAAGAGAAATCAAAGATCGTCACATCATCGTCAATATCATCCTGAGGCACGTCGAGGTTCTCAAGATTCCCAAGAATATCAAGCTCCCTGTACGCCGTTTCTCCTGCAGCTCCATAAGAAGTTAGCATTAACAGAGCCAACATGGAAACAATGAGTTTGTTCATCTTATGCTTCAAGAAAACGCCAAGAGAGATTTTTTTTTTCCAGTTTTTATAGTTTAAGTAATGAGATTCTATGCAGAAGATAAGTATTGATTTGTAATGAAATGATACATGGTTTGGATTTATAAGCGGACTAATTAAGGGGGATATTTGTGGGTTTTGTATTGGCTTGGCTTAAAAGTAAATGAAGAAAAACCCTTATTTTTCAACACATCTAAACTTTAAGCACAAGGAATGTGTTTTAACACTTCTTTTGCTTTACTCCAAAACCTCTACACAGATCTTCCTAGTCAACATAGTTGTGAATGTTGGTCCCCGTGAGATCTAGAAGACAAAACGAGAAAGAAGGACGCAAAAAGCTTTGCACTTTTTACTTCAAGATGTTATTTTAAGACAGTAGTTTGGGAAAGCCAGAAGCAAATTTCAGTTATTGTTCCATATCAAAAAGATATAAAAGTATTCAGCCTTTTAATCTCTGTAGAGTGCAGATCACGTTGATGGCCACAACTGGAAGAACTCATTGCAAATCTATAGAAAAGGTGTGAGCTTTGCAAATGGATTCTTACTTCTTTTTGAGCAGAAGCGAAAACAACGTGTTTCAAACAACTAGAGCTTGGCATAACATACAAATCGAATCAAACCGAACCAAAATTCGTTGTAATGCCATCAAGTCTCAACACAAAACAGTTGGCCTACAAAGCTCACAACTCAAACGATCAAAGCTTCTGTGAGAAACAAGAACAGCTCAATGAGCTTTACCTTATTGAAATTTTATATTAAAGAACAAAAAAAAAACCGTTTAGTTTTGTAGACCATTGTTGAACAAAGTAAGGACGATGTCCATATCAGCCTTCTTGAGGCACATTCCGATCTCGATGCCACCTGATTCGTCACGTCTCTCTGCCATTGAGATTGACTCTCCTCCGATGGAGATAACATCAACCTTAACGGGTTTTCCCCACCCGAAATCCGACTCGTATACACCCAACCGGGTCGACCCGGCTACCGTACCGAACTGTGAGCTCCTGCCCAGAGAATCGAACCCAACCGCGAATTCTTCCGCGAACGCCTCTATCTTTCGTGAACTCAAGCCTTTGACCAAATCGCTGAGGATCTCCACCGCCTTTACGAATCCTCTCTCTTCCAGAAAATCCGCCGCCTTGCGGTCGTAGCCACCCACCGGATACATGCAATTTCCGAAGTAGGTCGCCGGAAGCGGCGGATGCAACCGCTCTCTGAAATCTCCAACGAAAAGGAAAGTCACGGATCTCTCCCCGTTTCCTCCACGCGCCTTCACAAGGCAGGTCCACGCGTATGCGTAGGCGATGACGAAGGTCGACAAGTGGAGCCTCTGATCTGGACACGGTGACTCGCTCTTGACTCGCTCCCGGAGTTTCTCGACGTCATCGCGAGAAAGCACGAGGGTGCCTAGAACGACGTCGTCTTGGAGTTCTCTGGCGAGAAACGGACTCAGGCTTCTCCTGTTGGCTGTTTTGTCTGCTTTCAGAGATCTCACAATCTCGATCATCCGTTCATCGAGCCCTGTTAGATCTTTGACCAACGACCGATCAAGAGACGGAGTTAGACTCTCCGGCAGAGAGAAGGCTCTGTTTTCGAGGCTCTGTTTGCACAAGTGAGCCCAGGCTTTGATGAACATGCTTGACGTTTTTCCGTCCAAAACGGCGTGGTGTCCTGCGACGCCGATGGAGAATCCGTGGTTCGGGAACAACGTGATTTGGAGAGAGAAAGCGGTTGCTGAGTCGTCGGAAACCGGTAACTCGGGTAGCAGAGTGTTTAACTCGGAGTCTGGACGTTGTCTTTAGCCGGAGAGTTGAGATAAATCAGCGTCGGTTTCGGCTATTGTTATTGATACGGCGTCTTTTTGAGAGACGACGATGCTCGGCTTGGGCTCGTTTTGTTCCCAGGTGATGTGGCCGGTGAGAGGGAGGTATTTGTGGAGGACGAGGGAGAGGGAGAGTTTGAGCTTAGGGAGGATGAAGGAGTGGAAATGCTCACGAGTCGACCCGGTGAGTCTGTAGAAGAAGACTCGCTTGACTGGTTGGAACACTAGCCATGGTAGATCGAAGAAAGTCAACGGGATTGAGAGCGAGTTGGTTGAGTTTAGATCCGAGTCCAAATCGGCGGCGGGGGTGACTCGGGCAACCTCAACAGCGAGTATTGTCATTGGTGGTGTGACTCTGGTGACGAAGAAGCTGAAAATCGATCGAAATTCCAAAAACGAAATATATAAAATAGGAGATTCAATGGGAGGACAATAATATTATACCATGCGCCGCCACGTAATAATAATATCTAGATGGGATCTAGTTTTGTTTTTGGTTTTTTGTCGGCCGTTTTTCATTATATGGAAAATCATATCAGGGGAGAGAATACAAGTGATCATGAAAGAAGTCCACACCCAACATTGATTACAACTTTAAAGTCCTGCTTAACCAAGAGATAAGGTTAAGAAAAAAAGAGACACGTGTTGGATGGAAGGAGGAAGAACAAACGTTGCCGGCAATCCACGATCCAACCGGTACGATATGTTGAGATCGAGTTGAGTAGAGTTTGACTCTTTTCATCATGATTCCAAATTTTCCTATTCTCATCTGATCTATGATCAACAAATTACTCATTTCTGGTACCAAAACACTTTAGCAACATAATTCTACCACAAAGCAACGAACCATAAATCAAAATGCTCCATACAATATCATACCATACCTCAACCCCTGGTAACGATCCATCGACCTTGTAAACCTGCAGAACCGCGAGCTTCACTTTCTTATGCTCGTGCTTAATCTTCTTCGGTTTGGGGGTAAACTTTCTTCTTCCTCTTCTTCGCGCCTCCTCTAAGCCTAAGGACCAAATGAAGCGTCGATTCCTTCTGGATGTTGCGAGTGTCCGACCATCTCCCAATTGTTTCCCGGCGAAGATCAGCCTCCTGAGGATTACGGAGTAATTACATGTGTGATTACATGTGGAGGGTGAAGATTAAGAGAATTTGATGCTGCGATTAAACGTGGTTTGTGTGGCTTTAAAAGAAAGCTGTGGAGAAATTTATCACGTTATTCAGAAAAATCAGAAGTATCGATTTCATCTTATTCCTCCTAATTCTATTTTCTAATTAGAGAAAGTAGAATTAAGAAGAAGATAAAATCGATACTTTTGATTTTTCCGAATGATTCGATAAATTTCTCCTCAGTTTTTTTTTTTAACGCCACACAAAACTCTTTTAATTGCAACCGTACTTTCTTAATCTTCATCTTCCACGCGTTCACACATGTAATTACTCCTTGTAAATCCCAATTACTATATCACTTCCTTGTCTTGGATCTTAGATTTCACATTGTTGATCGTGTCAGAGGTGTTCACCAAAATCTGCATCTTCCTCTTCGATCTCTCTCTCTCACAATGAGAAAATTTTCACCTGTATATGATTCAGGCGGAAACAGGTAAATAAGGGTTTTAAGAGCAACTTCAATGGTAATACCTATAGGGAGTGTATTAATAATAAAATAATAATATTTTTATGTTTTTTTAAGACATTCAAAATAAGTGTCTACATTTGCCTTATGTTTAAGACATTTAAATTAATTTTTTATTCACTTATATTCATAAAATACTTTGGTTTAGATTTCCTAAATTGTGCATTGGGATTGATCTAAGGCCTAGTTTTTGAAAAAGTTTTTGATTTTTATTTTTCAAAAACCATTTTATTTGCCAATCAAATTTTTTGATAAATAAATTCACTATAAAATTTAGGGAAGTTTGATTTTTAAATAATTTGCAATTTATTAGCAAAAACCAAAATCTACTTTTTTAAGTTTTTATCCAAATATTATTGATTTTTTTTTTGTTATTCATATATCTCTTTATTTTTTTACTTTTTCTGAAAAAAATTATTGTTTTTACCCAATATCTTGTAAATAAAATCAAAAGTCTCGTCATATATACACACTAAAAACTCACAAATTTTTGTGATTTATTTTTTATTAAAGTAATATTTTTATTAATAATTTTTATATATTTATTTTAGTAAATCCAAGCATATATAAAACAAATCTTATTTCCATTTGTGTAAACTTTTCTGCAATTATGTGTTTGTTATTTTAAAATTTTATGAAATAAACCTATGTGTATTTCTACATAAATATTTTTAATTATTGTTTATAAAATTTTGTGAGTTATTATATTTTATTAATAATGTTTTATATATTTTATGAAGTTTTAAACAAAAAACAAAACTAAAATTTTAAAAATCTAAAATACGTTTAAAAACAAAAACAAAATAGTAGAAAAAACCAAAAACATAAATTAGAAATAGAAATAAACATAAAATATATTTAACAAGTCAAATATATAAAAAAAATATAAACAAAAAAACAAAAACTATATAAATCATCATTCAAATTTTTAGGAAAATCAAAACTTACGACTAAAATCAAAAAACCAAAATACAAAAACCAAAATCTAAAAACAGAAACCAAAATCCAAAAATCTAAAAACCATACCACCGAGCCACGAACGCTTATAGGCTTATGGGCTTAAGGCCCGTTAGAGGATGGTAAAGGCCTGCAGCGGGTAACTTCTACTTCTGTCTTCCGCTTTCTCGACCCATTTTATTTTAACCGTTCGATTTGATCAGTGGCGCGAATCAATGGCTCTCCAAAGGTAATTGAAGTCTGACGAATAAAATAAACGTGTGGACTGTGGAGTGGCGAATGAGAAGGATTGCCAGAACTCAAATCCAAATCTCCCCCAAACTCTCTCCAATTAAAAAAAAAATATATATATATAAAAACATCAGATTCCGAATTCATAATTTCCCTTTTCACATTTCTCTCCCTAGAAAAGAAAATTTTAGAGGAGAGATCTCATCGTTTTCGCTCACAGAATCTGATACCGAAGAAGAGAAGCAAAGCTTTACTACAGGTATCATATCAATCTCTCTCTCTCTTTCATCCTGTGATTCTTGTCTATTCTCTTTTTTTTTTCTTGTTTTACTTTGCTTTCTTTTTTTTATCTGTCTCGCTCTGGTTAAGTAAAGAATCTGTCTCTTGCTTTGAATGCTATTTTCTCTTGGAAGTTTAACGTTTATCTCTCTCACTTTCATTTTCCTTTTGTTGCTAATGCTAAACCAAAAACAATCCAAAATCTGATTTTTGATTCAAAACCCGTGATGTCTCATCATGCGTTTCTCGCCTCTGCTTTTTCTTCTCTGTCTTCGCTTTTTCTCAACAGGAGCTCATCAAATTGTTGTTCGAATTAAACAAACCCTAAAACCCCTCAAAATAGCATGCACTCAGAGAGATTTTTTTGATAACGACGACGATGATGATGATGAAGAATGTGTTTAGCCGAATTGATCTGTCGAGTTTCGTTACAGGTTCGACTGAGCACACGTGGCAGCCAACAATGTCTTCGGAGACGAACATCCCTAGTTACTGGCTAAACTGGAGATTCTTCGTCTGCGCGGTCTTCGTCATATCGTCGCTGTTTCTATCTTCTTTCCTGATTTGGAAATACGAAGGCCCTGGAAAACGCAGGAAACGTGGCGGCGATCAGCGAGAAGTAACAGGGGTTGTGTACGATGACGAAACTTGGAACACTTGTGTGGGAGGGATCCATCCGAACTGGCTTTTAGGTTTTCGCGTGTTCGGTTTCGTCGTTCTTCTTGGACTCATCTCTGGTAACGCCATCGCTGATGGAGCAGGCATTTTCATCTTCTACACACAGTGAGTTTCGTTTTGGTGGTGATTACAAAAAGAACGATTTTACATCGACTTGTTCTGATTGGAGTGTTGATTGTTTCTTATTCAGATGGACTTTCACACTGGTCACAATCTACTTCGGGGTATGGCTTTTCTTCACCTTATAATGGTACATGCTTTATATATGGCTCTAGATACTAACATCTACCTCCTGAGTTTAGTTCATCAGTAACGTTGGTTATTACATGTGTTTCTGTATGGAATCTAAGGGTTTGATGAGCAACATTTGCTGTGAAATACTTTGAATTGGAGTTGATGTAATGCAGCTTGCAGCCTTGGTGTCCATATACAGATTTAGATCTGGGGAGAACTTTCAGAACGGAGTCAGTACAGTAGATGAGGAGCAAGGGTCGTATAGGCCTCCCGTGAATGGCGAAAACTCGAATGTGTTTAAATCTTCTAGTGGAGATGAGAGACACTACAGGTCTACACGTCAGGTCGCTACTACATTAGGTTACATCCATCAGATTCTTTTTCAAGTAAGCCTTCCTCGTTCAAGTGTCAAAATGTGTTAAGTTTTCTGCATAAGTGTCTCTCTGTGTCTGAGCATAAGTGGAATGCAGACTTGTGCAGGAGCTGTATTGCTCACAGATGGTGTGTTTTGGTTCATTATCTACCCTTTTCTCACATCCAAAGATTTCAATCTCGATTTTGTAAGTTTTAACCTCAAAAACTGCCACTATATGTAAGTTTGTCTCTGATATATGCTTGAATTTGACCAAACGTTTATATTGCAGTTCATTGTGATTATGCACTCGGTCAATGCTGTTTTCCTCCTTGGCGAGACTTTCCTGAATTCTCTGGTTAGTTTGTATCCTTAAGTCAACATAAAAACATGATGATGATGATGATGATTAGTGATGATGACTTTGATGATGATGATTTCCTTGTATCCAGCGATTCCCGTTGTTCAGGATTGCCTACTTTGTGGTATGGACCGGCGTATTCGTGCTGTTCCAATGGATTGTTCATGCTTGTGTCTCCTTCTGGTAACAATCATGCTTCTATCTATCTTTACATTTATTTTTACTGGCTTGGGCTATTGAGCTTATGTGTATCACAACAATGTGATATCTCTTTGTTGCAGGTGGCCTTACCCATTCTTGGATTTGTCATCACCCTATGCGCCTTTATGGTAACGCTACGCAAACTCATTGCCTCGCTCCTTATATACAGAGATCAAACTTATCCAGATTTGAATTCGGTTCTGGAGATGTAGATAATGAAAACGCTTCTTGATCTTGAATGGGCTTAAGGTGTACATAAGTAATGTTTAACTGATGTTGCAGGTATGCGGCTGTTGGGTTGATGCACGTACCGTGCTTTGGAATCTTTGCTCTGGTCGTGAAGTTGAAGTACCTGTGGCTGTCAAGATGTTTCTCAGAAGAACCATAGTAACAAATATCATATAATACTCCAACATTGGTTATAGTCTCTCTGTCTCGAGTCTTGAACAGAGTTCAAAGAAAAAATCCCAGACTCGCTCATGTGTACAGGTACAGGTTTTCTCGTGCCTTCTGTATCAATTTTTTTTTTTGTAAATTACATTCAAAGTTCCTTTTTGAAAGGAAAACATAAATCATTTAGCTAGTCACCATGTTTTTTTCTGGAGGGGGGCAAAATAAATAGAAAAGCTCTTTTTTAGGCGGTTTGAATCCGTTTTCTAACCATGTAAAAAAAATGTTTCAACCGTTTCCACTACTAATCAAACTCTTGTTTTTTTTTCCCTATACAGAAATTTGTTCTTAGCAAGTAGTAACTCTGTACTACTATTAGTTAGTTAAATATCGTTTCAGGTTTATTGAATCTGAATTTGAATTTGGAGTGTTATTGACTATTCACGGCTTCGCAAACAAAAAACAAACGCAACTAAGGCCGGTCCCAGTCAAGATTCTCTTTAGTTTTATCAGAGATATATATAATAATATTGGACCGGATTTGAAAGGGAGACGCTTAAGTTCCTTTAATCCAATTGTAATTAGATCATGACTCTAATACCTTTCCTGATAAGCTAATTAATCATGTCTTTTCTCTTTTCCCCCCATTTAATCATATTCAGATCTTATATTGTGGACTCTTTCTTTTGAACTTTGAAAGAAGCAATCATGTTCAGTTGTTCACGGGAGTATTTTGAAACTAACTTATCCCTGAGAAACAAATATTTTATTCAGATTAGTACAAGACTTTATGTTTCTATCCTAAAATGGCGAAGGAGAGAACATTTGCGTTCGCTTTGACTAGAAAACAATAATAATAACAATGTCCATTTTGACAGTAGCTGTGTGAACAATAATAAGGCCCATTGTAATTTTTGCCGTTTCAACGATCGAAACTTCTTCCTTACACATCGAAAAACTATTTCCCCCTATATACAGTACCATTTTTCTGGTAAAAAAAATAATATAAGACGAAAAGAAGTAAAAAAGAAAAAAATAGTGAGAACCATTTAAACATATTTTCTTTTAGTGGACAAAATTTAAAACAAAAATCTCTTCGCACTAACTATATAATACATAATAATGGATATAAAAGTGTTATGATAATAATATTCGGATTTATGTAAACCCTTTAGCAAAAAATAAATAATAATAATATTCGATTTGGTAGTTGTAAGTGATTTTCAGAAGGTAGACGAAACATTAATCTTGTCACTAACGTTAAAAAGTAATGTTTATGCATTCTTAGTGCTATTATAATTTTTTTTTTTTAATTCTTAAACTAGATTCTAAGTTTATCTTTAAGAAAATTTTGAACCGAAAGTTTAAACTTTATAATTAACAAAAAAAAAAAACTTTATAATAAAGCACACCACAAACTTGTCGGCTCTGCTGTTTCACATTTTAATGGTAAAAAGTTTAACATAGTTGAAAAGATGTGGTCAAATTGGTTGAAAAGATGTGGTCAAATTCTTTTGAATGATGAGTTAAATTTAAAGAAATTTAGCTATAATTTGTATACCTAAACTAATCGAACCACTAATTAGATTGTTGACCCCTACATCTGGGATAGATTGAAAAAGATTCCAAATAAAGTGCGGTTGAAACGTGCCAATTCTATTTTTGTATGCAAACCATCCTAGATTTGTATCTGTAATCATTCTAATTTCTTTAATAGATTGTGATATTGACTGAAATAATGTGTATTAAGCTTTTTAGCTCCTTTTAAGCGTGGTGGTTGTGATTTGTGAGCTCTACCAGTTAAAAAAAGTCAGCTAGTACTTGCACTTTTGGAATAATAATACAGTTAGGTTTCCATCGTCAAATGCATACGCATAAACAAAAGGCTATGCTTTTATAAATATAGAAATGATTGTTTGAGTCAAATTCGAAGATAAACAAAATGGTGGTGCCACGTTAATGAAGAAAGATTTTATCTTTGGTAATCTTTAAGCTGAGCTAATTAAATAGAACTAACTTTCCATAATGTATCTTTTGATCTCACCCGCACAGTTGGAGCCCAATTTCCTTGCTCTTATCTTATGCTTTGACTCAAAGCGACAGAATTATTGGTGTCAATTTTTTTAAATGAAACGTTTCATTTGAATTGGTACTTGACTGAAGTATATAAACAAATCAGAGTCGTGCCTATGTTTATAGAGGCCATACGCAAACCAACATTTATATAAAAAAATGTTCGATATAAATTTTTTTAATGTTTTATCTAATTGTATTTCAAATTTTCATTGTAATATTTGTTTATTGTCAACCATTAAAAAATAACTACATAGACTTTTCATAAAAATAAAATATAATTTTTTGAAACTTGTACAATACAAATGGCATCATATTAAAGTAAAAAAATTTAATAACATTTTAAACTTATTTCAAAAACTTGTAGGTAGGCAAGATTCAAAACAAGAAAGAAAGAAAACATTAGACATAGTCGGATGTTTCTAAATTTCATAAACAATATATCTTTTTAATTTAAACGAAAAATATTTACCAAACACAAAAATGTTGATTGGAAATAGAACATAATTAGGAAAAAAAAATTGTTACCGTGGTAAGTTTTTTTGTGTGTTTTAATGTCTTAATGGTATCGTGATAAGTTTTAAGACTATTTTTTTTTGTTGTTGTTAAATACAATAGATAAACAAGACAGCTTAATGTGATCGATTTCCGCAATGTCCCAATTTTCACTATTATGTATTGTATAGTAAAGAATAGAAGAAAGATAGTAACGCACTTTCTGTTGCGAACCAAACTTCGAAATTTTTTAAGATAACAAAAGAAAGACAAAATTTGTATTCGATGGACCACAGACAAAACCAAAGGACCACTTCACAAGATACATTAGAAAAAAGGAATATAAGTGAAGAAACATAAACACTTTGCATCAGGATGCGTAATATTGTTTTGTTTTAATGCATGTCCACGACATCCCCAGATTTTGGGCTTTCTTTTCTTATAAACACGTACGCACGTGCGATATTATGGGAATAAATCAATGAACTAAACAGTAATTTATAATAAGCTGTTTTTTCTTGAGGAAAAAAAGGTGACTGGCTGGTTTGTTCGTCAACAGAAGTATCTTATCATTTACTGAGTCAAAATCATTCATATTTTTTCCCAAAAATGCAGATGTGTTATAGGTTAATTTTTGTTTCGATATTCATATGTTAGTATATATATACAGATTTATGCATGTTTGCTTGTGAGGGCGTTTAAGCAATTAGGTTGGAGGCTTATTATAACTTAGAATCCGATTTGATACTGTGAGTGTGTGTGACAATATAGATGCTCATGGGTGCTGTTCCAATAACTATTCTTTCCCACTGTTTCAAGCGACATTTCACAAAATTTATTCCTCAAGATATATTTTTAAAATAATCTATAATTGACTTTTTAGATCCATAAAGGCTTTCATTTCTTTTATTTTCCCCGGAAAATCACTGTGAAATTTTGCTGTATATATATATAAGGTTTTGGTGCAAACGAAGACTAAAGAAACAAAAAAAGACCAAATGGTTCTGTGTTCAGTTTTTTCCTAACATACAAAGCTATTGGAGGCTATTTTGTCCAGCTTTTTAACAGGTACGTACGTAACGTTGGTATGTTTTGGTCAAAACAAAAATTATTCTTAACAAGTTATACGAGTCTCAATTTTCCAGTTATGCTCAAATTTCAATGCAATGTGTTGAACAGTGAAATATTTATTAATTTAACGTCAGAATAATCAAATATTTTAGCACAAAAAAAAGAATAATCAAATATGTGCTTACAAAAACACATACTAGTATTTTTATCATTTGAGAATTATGACGCAAAAAAATAGATTAACAAAAAAAAAAAACTGAATATCAAGTAAATCCAGTAAGTAATAAATGAAAGTTGAAACTCACCAACTCGCGGGAACAGTCTTAAGTGGACATACAATATCAGCATCAATAAATACAAATTGATCCAATCATTTAGTCATTTTTTTTTTTTTGAGCATTGCCATTTTTTCTGTGCAAAGTCATGGATTGGTAATGGGAGTTTCCAACTAAATTTTATCTTATGAAAACGTGTGACCAATAGCCTTTAGATGAAGGGTTTGAATGGACGTCCAGAACATATGCAGAATATATGTAGATTATAAAAAAGCAAATTAATCTGTATTTTAATTGTCATTCAACAATTTTTTGCAGAACTAAAAAATAATATTAAAAAATTACATAATCTGTATGCAGATCAAAACCTTTGTAAATAATCTGATCTGCACATAAAAAAAAAGGAGAGAAAAAGGGGATGGACACATGCAGATGATCAATCATGTAATTTTGTTTTGTTTTATTTTTTTCCTCCTTAAATGTTTTTAGTTTGATAACTTGTTTTATTCATTTCCATACAATAAATAAATCTACAAATCCTCTAAAGTTTAAAAATATGATTTAATTTTAATTTTCGTTTTTTCTGTATAATAATTTTTTTAAGAATATATATATTTATTTAGTGAGATATTTAATATATATATATTGTATTTATTTTCTTTATAAATATCAAAAATAAATATCTAAAATTATATATATTTTTACTTTACATATTCATATTTTTTATATAATTTGTTTGCAATCACTATTTAGTATTATGCGTGTTGATGTTTTTACAAATATATATAATTATTGCTATAAATATATTTACAAACATTATAATTCAAAAATTAAAAATTATTAACTAGTATAAACTAGTAAAATAAATTCATAAATACTATTTTATAAATTATGTTTTAATTGTAAATATGAATAGAACTCATCCATGTGATACTAAAATAGAAAAAATTGGAGAATGAGATTCTATGTCAAATATGAGGAAAAATAGTCTATATTAACTTTTATTTTTAAACTTTCTACATATTTTGTAATCGATTTTTTTTAATAATGTTAAACTTTTAAACATATTTATTCTCATAATTATATTTATTTCATTTATATTGCAAATACATATAGACAAATGAAATTCCTTTGTATTAATTTTAAATTTTAAATTTTCTTTTAATTTTGTAATCGAAATTAATTTTTCGATAATATTTAAATTTTAAATGTATTTTTATTGCTTTTATATGTATTTTTATTTTTAACTTTTAAAATATTTTATTTGCATTATTTTATATTATTACACTATTTAATATAATATTATTATTTGCAGATCTGCATTTGATCTGCATGATCTGTATTTGTTCTGCTTGATCTGCATGATCTGTTTGATCTGCATTTTTGGATCTGAAGCCGAAGCATACTCTACTAACCAAAAATCAGATATTACAGAGACGATATGTATGTGTGTCTGTGTGTGTATATGCCGTGAAGACCAACGGTGAGGACACGATCCGACTAAGTGAAATTGAAGAAGCAAGGCTCTGTCGTTTTTATATGGTTTGATACGAAACCAAAGCTTTATGTCAGTTAAAAATTTCCCACCAAAGTGGTCCGATGGATATGTCAATCAAACCTGTCCATCAACGAAAAGACCTCTATTACTTTTTTTTTAACTTTTTGTAAAAAAAGAAAAGCAATATCGGATCATCGGATCGGGTTTCGGAGTAGACCCATGCAAAAATATGGGTTTTCTTAAAATAAGGTTTATAAAATGGATTTAAAAAAAACAAATGCAGGTTCTATTACCATATATGGTAATGATATGTTTTCAGTTGATATTATACGCGACTTAAATGTTCTTTATGAATATAATGACAAAGTGCGATTAGTCGAGTGGCCACTACAAATTTTCCAAAGGGTTTTTCATTAAGCACATGACTGAAAGCAATTAATTAAACAAAACAATTGTTCACGCTATAAGATCATTTTGATGGCTGTGATCGACAAGGAGCACCTAGCTATCGTAGACATGCATACAGCGAAATAAAACTAGGTGAAAAAAATCAAAGGAGTGAATCTGAAGTTTGAACCGATCCGGTTAGACAACTAGAATCGTAGAGTGTCGTGTCGGCCACCGTAATTGGAACAAACAAAACTTATTTAGGTAATTTACGGCCGTAGTACAACCTTTTTCGTCACGCGGCGAATAATTATTCTCTAATATTGTACATGGGTACATTGTTTTCCAATTGAAGTGAATTTTATTTCTTATATATACCATAGATTCTATATTTTGGTTTACTTGCAAACTATGCTTTTTTAAAACTCTAAACGTATTCTCTCTTGTTCTACTATATGGGAATAAACAGAATATTGTAAACGATGCTTCGAAATTCGAATGATGACTTTGGTCCCAAAAAAAAAAAAAATCTATAAACACAATAATAATCTACATATCAAAGACTCAGAGTAATTGCTCAAAAACGCAGCAAAAATTATGATATTAGAACCCTTTCACAATTTTTTTTTTTTTAATCATATTAGAGACATAAACGGTATTTTGTGCTCTCTAATACTACAAAGTACAAAGTATTATGCATGGATTATGGGTGTTTTTATTTGTTGTCGTCCATATTTCACAGACGCAGAATTTCGAATTCGAATTCGGTATATAACACAATTGCGATTGGATTGCAAGCCACTAATCTATTAATTTTGGTAAGGTATGGGAGTGTAATTGATGCATTTTAATTGATGTTCAAAAGATTTTTTTTTGTCTCAATTTATTTGTTTTTTTCACATATCTATGCAAATTTTTAATTTATTTTAATCTAACTTTGATTACAAAAATATTATTATTTGAATTCACCAAGAATATTTGCATTTTTGGTTCTTTACTTTCCACTTTTAAATGATATTTTTTAAAATATGTGTGTTTTTACATAGAACATCAATTAAAATGAGACAGAGAGAGTATAATTTAGAATACAATTAAAAAAAAATTAGTTTAGATGAGTGAAGCCATCCGATTATATTGGCATCTGGAATTATATCAAAGACTGAAACCTTAAGAACAAACTAAAATACACAAAAAGCTTCACAAGAAACGAGGAAACACAAATCTGAAACAACATCGGAAACAGAGCAGGCGAATACAAAGAAATTATCCCCTGAAACTTAATCCAAACAAGAGAGACAATGAACTAAAAAAGGTAAAAACCATCAAAAGAACCTAAAAGCTCAGACATAGAAAATTTAAAAATCATGAATAAACTGAAACTAAGAACCTTAACAGAAAGCATAAAAACAACAACAAAAGGTAACGAATCTTTCACTTAACCCTCGACCCAACACAAAAAAACCGACGAAGCCACGAGTTCAATCCAAACCATCAGAACTTCTGCAAAATTCTCATATAATATGACACTTTCATAACAAATACAATGTAAAAGTTATAAAAAAAAAAAAAACAATACAACGTATAACAGACTTCTAAAGAGACAGAGAATGTAAAAGAACGGTTTCATGCATTTTTGTTTTTTCCGTTTAATCATGTATTGATGGATCTTCAAATTTTCTCCTTCAACTAAAGTTATGAATGAGAGATGTGCTGGGGTCCGCGCATCATTTGGATTGTTCAAATAAGTATCACTAGTAATACAGTTTTTAGTCTGAACTCTGAAATCATGAGTGTTTGTTAGAGACTTCATCCGAATTAAATAATTTCTGCAGTGAATTTATTGTAGTATATATATGTCCGTATGTTTCTATCGTCCTCAACAATAACGACAAATGACAGTGATAACTTTATATTCCTTAATTTTTGTTGCAATTAAAATTCAACAACAATAACGCTGATTTTTACTGTTCTCATTTGGAACAAACAAGGTCCATATAACCACACTTTATTCACATCAATTTTACTGACCATACCATTTTGTTGTACAACTAGTAGTAACTACCATTCGAAACCTCAAATCATTGCAAACACAGAATAAATAAACTACTTTTAAAGAAGATTATACCAAATTACCATCAAAACAATTGTCGACTTGATTAACTTCTTTTTTGTTTTCTCAACTTGATTAGCTAAGTCATAAATTCTAAATAATACACTCTCCGTTTTATAAAGAGCGTCATTATAAAATTTAGTTTTTGTTTTACAAAAAGTATATACTTTATGCTTTCAATGCAATTTTGTTAATAAAAATTCAGTTGTATATTAATTAGAAAGTTAAATGGTTTTAATATATTTATAAAGGATATAATAAAAATTATAATAATTTTCTTAATTTATGTGAAAAAGTATAAAATGACACTCGGAATATAAATTTGCGTGTTTAAAAACAGAAAGGTTAGCGTGTTATTATTAGCTTTTGGGCAATAGTTATATCAAAATAATCATAACTAATTGTACATTTGAATGTGACAAAAAAAAGCACAGTTGAATTACGAAGAAAAAGACAAGATGATCAATGGTATATTTTACCCGAATCGTATTCCTTAACACATATGGCAAGCCCTTTCTTTTTTTTTCCTCACTCTATAAAAGTATATAATAATTTAATTACGTCCTCGTTTATGCAAATACCGACTAAAATAGATGGAATATATATAACTGCATGAAATTAGGCCCTGTAAACAAAGAAAATAGGCCTTATGTCTAAATTCGTAATTTTTCAAATAATTTGTTTGTTTAATCACAAAACGTTTTGGTTTTTAAGCCGCAATATTTACTAACCTGCCCCCAAACCACACTCTTAGACCGACTCAGTAAGCCACACTCTATTCTCATCAATCGTCGTCTGTCTCTCTCTCTCTCTTCTAGACGCACGCAGTAGTAGAATCCGGGAAAAAAAAAAGTTTGTTAATCGGACGGTTTAATTCACCTTTTTCTTCTAAATTCGTAATTTCGTGCTTTCTCTGAAGAAAGCAAAGCAAAAAAAGGCTGGAGGATCGAAGCGGCGTCGTGCACTGATCGTATCTCGTTACGATCATATATATATATATATCTATGGATAGAATGTGCGGTTTCCGTTCGTCGGGAGACTACTCGGAGAAAGCGGCGATGATGGTGCCGTCCGATTACCAGAACCTGATCTGTTCATCCGCCGGAGACAATCGCGTTTTCGGATCCGACGAGCTTTTCTCAGCAGCTGCTTCCGTCTTGTCGTCGTCGGAGGCCGTTTCGATCGCGCCGCGTAATCGGAGAGCCGATGATAATCTCTCGCTCGGCGTGATCAAGTCGAGAATCGCTTGCCATCCTTTGTATCCTCGCTTGCTTCAGACCTACATCGATTGCCAAAAGGTGATCCGATTACACTTTACAAAGGATCGGTTCGGTATATATGATTGGGCTGTTCATATTCGCGTTTTGGGATATATGCGTCTCGTGATTTTGTGCTCTCAAGGTGTTTGAGATTAGGCGTCAGTGACTTTACATGTTCTTCCGAAGCATATAAGTATTATATACTCATCATCATCGCTGGTTTTTTCATTGCAATTTTACCCTAAAGATGAGATAAGATGGAGAGAGAGACTCATATGAATTTTACAGGTGGGAGCTCCTATGGAGATAGCGTGTCTTTTGGAAGAAATCCAGCGAGAGAACGATGTGTACAAGAGAGATGTTGCTCCATTGTCTTGCTTTGGAGCTGATCCTGAGCTTGACGAATTCATGGTTCTCTTTCTCAGTCGTCCTTCTTCTTTTGTCTCGACCTTTTGATTCTCTCCTTTTCTTTTCTAATCCCTGGAAATAAGTTTGTTTTCTCCTGTGGTGCGATTTATAGGAAACGTACTGCGATATATTGGTTAAATACAAATCCGATCTCGCGAGGCCGTTCGACGAGGCTACGACTTTCCTGAACAAGATCGAAACGCAGCTCCAGAACCTGTGCACTGGTCCCGCATCTGCTAGAGGCCTTTCAGGTCAGCACTAAATCATCTCTTTCTAGTTCGCATGTACTGTTGATTTCTTATTTGCCATTTTCTGTTCAGTCTCGTTTTGTTAAAAAGTTTTTATTTTATTTTATGCTTTGATCTGTGTGTCCTTGGAAATCCTTTGTTTAATTCCACCCTTACAAATCGAGTGGATATGGAAAATCTCTCCTCAGAACCTTTCCCTTCGTTGCTTCACACTAGTTTCTGGGAATTGATAATAACTTCTGACACATGTTTTTTTCTTTTTTTTTATATATAACATATTTCCTTTTTTTTTTTAATCAATTATAACGGTGAGGAACAAGATAAGATAACAGTACTAGCCGAAACTAGAAGCTTTACTAAATCCCCGTTGTGTGAGGAATATAGAAAAACCCTAGTTTTGCAGAAAACATTATTGATCGATTCAGGTGTAACCTTCATATCTACTGCCATTTTCCTTCAGTGGTTGCGTTGGTTTTGGCCTATAAGAGTCTCCTGGGATTACAAGTTTGTGCCATTATTTTCCTTCATCAGTTATGGTTTAGCCGTGGGGGCTTTAGATATGGTTAGGGGGCAGGAGTGGGTGGGGTTTTCTCTGATCAAGGATAATTTCTTCATAGTGCATGATTTTTTGGGTGTGTCATACTTTTCTTTTGTTACTTTATATATAGTTGTATTATTTATCTTTCTCTGTCAGAAAGAAAATTGGTCTATCAAAGCAAAAACTTTTGCACTAGAGATTCTGATTTTGACGTTTCAGTGTCGTACTTAAAGTTTTTTTTTTTAATTGCTTCTTTACAGTGAAAATCCAATGATATAGATCAGAAAAAAAAAACCTAGTCATAACTCATAAGTTCCAGTGTTCCACTAATAAATGCTACTGATTTTCTTGAGCTTGTTGCTTGGCTTCATGTTTTGATCATCTGAGTCGCTATTACTGATGTTGTTTTCATCTTCATTAAAACTGATGGGTAAAAAACAAAACTTTATTTATCAGTTCTTTGATTGCTCCAACTTCTCTTGGACCTTGGTTAGACACATTTTCCAAATCAATGAACCAAATCTTATATTCTTTCCATTTCATAAAATATGTTGTTGTATGACTTAAGTTTTGTTTCACAAGTTATCTTGTTATATACTATATTTTTTTTGTCTATCTTTTTATAATGTAGTTAATTTTTTTTTGATAGAGGGAGTAGTTGACAATAAACTAACCCAGCCAGTAGACACCTGACCTTATTCTTGGATTAGAGTCTCACGTTTGAAATTGAAGTCTGTGTCATCGATGACTCGTGTGCTTATTTTTGTACGAACCCCTCTTCACTTTGTACACCACAGAAATGTCTTGATCAGGTCAAATGGTTGGGGTTTTGTGTTACTTTAGCCTGAAAATGCGAAAAACAAAATCTTTGGTAGATCTCAAGTTCCAATAACCTAAGCTTATGCGCGATTATAATTAGCCATCAAAAAATGATTTCTGGCCAAGTGGTTGTAACTTGTAATTTTTGCATGGCGTGGTTAAAGTGTTTGTCGTCTTGTAATCTTGTTGGAATTTATACGTGGGTAAATACATGATTGAAATGCATTAAGACACTAAGACAATGTAAGTTATGTTACTAATTTTATTTTTTGAATTAAGAAGGATAGAACTTGGTGAGTATTTACAAGCAGCCCGAATATGACAAAATTAGGTTTTTCTTGAAGGATTGCTTTAGTTGCCTTGTGTAGTCGTTGCAGATTATGTGGGCTAAACACCTTTCAAAAATTGCAAAAAATTAGTCTTTCTTAGCCTACACTAATCTATTAGCCACAGCGTGTGTTTTTGTCTAAGTAAACTATGTTAGCGATTTTAAAATTTATAATTTATTTCTTCGTCTCCACCTGATAAGAGCTAGCTGTAAAGAAATGGAACTAAAATTTGTGGATTTCAGCTTTTATATGCTTCTTGTTATCGTGCTGTCTTTTGTATGCAGATATCAAATGCAGCTTCGGTTGTACTTTGTTAGCATTGATTAATGTCGAAATGTCGTTAATTCTTATCAACGTAGTTAATTAATTGGAGTTTGCATAGGGAATCATGTCCAAAAGGTTTTAAACAGATCAGTGCAGCTTGAATTTTTTTATAGTGGGCGAATGTTAAGTTTATAATCTTATTTTTAATGGTTAGAACTTAGAAGTACAACTTACCTTTTTCAGGTAATTAATCTCATGTATGTTCTTTTTGATTTGGATATATTTTTACCTTCTGAACATCTTTTCCTTGGCCAATAGCTTTTCCTGCTTCTTAGCTCTCGAGAAATGAGTTTCTTTTCAACTGAATTTATCTTAAACTAATAAAAAAAAACTCGTAATGTATTCGTTTCAGCTGTAGTTTTCAGAGTCACATGCTTTGGTTTCTTTTCGTGCTAATATGCTTTAGGAATAAACCAAATCTTCTTTAGTCCTAGTCCATTGATGTTTTTGTCATCAATTAAATATTTCCTTGCTGTATTATGCTAAATGACCGGATTGGGGATTTGCTCATTTACGCAAACATCGTATGCTGTTTATGACACTTGATTAGTTGATATAAGCTTAGGTTTGTGCCTCTGCGGTCATGGTCGGTTTTAGGTTTGGTTTTTTTTTTCATCCTCGTCTGATTGGTTACAATGATATCCATACGTAAATGTTGCATCCTTAGCGTAGGTTAGCATTGTTTGCTCCCATCAGTTTGACATCGAAATCACCCCGTACGTACCTCTCGTTGTGTTACGTTCGATCCATACAGGTTTGATCTCCTCCATGCATAGAAAACTCAGTAGGATTGAAATTGGAAAGACTGTCGTCATTGTGATGGCGCATTAGTTGCTTCACCGTTTCTAGTGATCTTGATCATTTGAGGGAGCCTTGAGCATTGTCTTGGACATAGTAGGATTTCTTAATTGTAAACATGCATTACTCACGTACATACCGATAATCTGTTTGGTTATATAGAACAGTCTTTTGGCATCGAAAACAAAAGAGGGAGAGTGATAAGCTTGAATTAGAAACTTTTTAGGCCGTAAATAGAAGAGGTTTTAGATAGAAGAAGAAAAGGGTTGGGTGCATGTAGTGGTCGAGTGTCACATGGACTCCCGTGGATTCCGCTGGTGGATCCCTCCGTGACCCAATAGCAACTTCCTTCTTTTAAGCTTTTGTGTGTTTCTGATTTGATTTGATTTTGATTATAAAGAAAAAAGGGGGAAAACAAAAGAAAACAGGGGTAGAGAGAGAGACATGGGGTTTCACTTCTGTACAACATAATCATCTATGACTAATGCTTCTCCACTCTCTTCCCATCTTTTTCAACTGTTGTTGCTTAGTGGATGTCATTTCCTCTGTACGTTGTTCCCCTTGGTGGACCATGCTATTTTTATTTTTTTTTGGGAGTGTTTTATCTTTTTGTTTTTGTTTTTATCAGTGCATGTTGTCTCTTTTGATATGATATTTGATACTTTGAACCAAATTCGGCTAATAGGTACAGAACAAACTAAGTTACTGCTGCACATGCCTTCCTCAACTAGCAAAGGTTTAATGGATGGGTGTTAAATTTCTTTGTCTGATATGTCTAGGGATCAGCCCATGTTTCTATGCATATAAGATGTTCCTTGCAAAGCTATAGCAAAACTAGAACATATTAATAATCATGTTCAGTGATCTTGATTTTGAAACAACGGTTAGTACTCCTATTTACAACTTCATTACACTAATGGTTTAGTAATTAACTAATTATAGGTATTTGCTTCTGTCTCTAATCACTAAGTGGAGATTGCTTGGTAGAAAATTCTAGTGCAACTAATTTGAGCATTAATCAAAATTAAACTTCCATAAAATTAGGCTCCCTCTTTGGTAGCAGCAACATAAGGGGTAAGTTACTTACCGTAAGTATATGGTCATAAAATAAATGGGGCGTTTACGATAAAGATCGCAAGTGTTGTGGAAGCGTTATTTCCGGGGGGTCATTCAAACCCCAAAAAGGACTCAGAGAAGTAACACGTGTCGTGATTTAGGTGGGCAGTGGTAAGCCCCATGGAGCACTTTGTCCTCTGACAAGTGAAAATGGAAGCTTAATAACTGTTCAGTCACTGCGACAGTTTTTTTTGACTCAGATCATTTATGCGCCCGAGTCTTGTGAAGCCTCGATATCTTTGTTTTTCCCCTTTTACCCCTAAACCCTTTGGTTCTCTTCTTTATGCTTTTTTTTCCTCTTAGACCAACCCCAATCCAAACACTCATTTGAGTGTTTTAAATATTTTTTAATAATAAAAAAAGATTTAAAAAAAAAGACAAAAAACAAAAATACGATTTAAAAAAAAAAAAAATTGACGAATCGCAACTTGACACGTGTCATAAGACACCATGAAATTGGATCCAAAATAAGACACCATGTCTTGTACTGTTCACTGCCAACTAATTTTTTTTTTTTTGGGCTTTAGACAGGTCTCCATTGCTGTTGCTCTTATCTTGTTTTAGCTGTTAAAGCCACTTAGCCATTTAGCCGAGCACGACTAGTATCTTACTATTTTGGCTATTAGCTATGTTTGGTAGTGTTTTCTAATTTAACAAATTTTCTTCCCTTAGTGGCAGAATTTGATTTCTACATTGTCAAAAATTTACTGCCATACATTCTCACACGACATCTTGTTGATAATGTGTCACGTTTTTGCCTCATACGTGGGAGATACGCTTTATTGATCTTCAAAATGACAACAATGTTCTCCTTATGTGAAACAGATGATGGTGCGGTTTCATCTGACGAGGAACTGAGAGAAGGTGATGACGTCACAACGCAGGACAGCCAACAAAGAAGCAATGACCGGGATCTCAAGGACCAGCTGCTTCGTAAATTCGGTAGCCACATCAGTTCATTGAAGCTCGAGTTCTCAAAGAAGAAGAAGAAAGGGAAGCTACCGAGAGAAGCAAGACAAGCATTGCTCGATTGGTGGAATGTTCATTATAAATGGCCTTACCCCACTGTAAGTGTGTTTTGGTGCCTTTCTGATGGAGACAGACAATATCATTAAAAACGACGTTTTTTGTTTCGATATTTTTTTTTACATCTCCTGGACATATCAATCCTAGGCCTAACAATTGGTGTGTTGATAATATTCGCATCTCACAACTCTCTTCAAATGTGTGCAGGAAGCCGACAAAATAGCCCTAGCAGAAGAAACGGGTTTGGATCAAAAACAAATCAATAATTGGTTTATAAACCAAAGGAAACGCCATTGGAAGCCATCAGAGAACATGCCGTTCGCTATGATGGACGATTCTAGTGAAACATTCTTTACCGAGGAATGAAAAGAGAAACAAGACGTAATGCTTTGTATAATTTTTACATTGTTTTGCCAAGAAAGATAAAAAAAAAAAAAAAAAACGAGCAAAAGCTTGGTAAATGGGGGCGTCATGGCAAACGAAAGGAAAACTAAAAAGGTTACATGTACGGACGAGGGTTTAACGAATAACGACGACCCTTTGTATTAATGTCACAAATCTTTCTCTGGTCCAAATTGATATTCTTTATCTGTGTTAAAACATAAACCTAAGATAGGGTGATGTACTGATGTGTCAGCTAATACTTTATTTTCATCAAGTTTTCTTTCATTGCTCGCAATTAAATTAGTTCGCCTAATAAAATAAAATGAACATAAACTAACATGTCTTAGTCACAAACCATTTGTTACATGAGTTGTAATCGGAAGAGCATGGTTAAAATAACATATTCACAAAATTAACTGAAGCCTTCTGTCTTCAAATCTTCTTTGGGAGAAAACAAAGAATGTTTTGTATAAATACAGTGACATTGGTATTATATACTGTAAGTCGTAATAGTATTCAACGTTAATGCTATAGACGAAGTTTTGGTTGTTGCGTGTTGGTGACCAGTATTTTAGTCAATACGGCCGTATATGCGGCTTATATTGATTTGTCCGTCGATATGGCCCATTAAATAACTGTATCTTTGTTTTATTTGGGTCTTAATGGGCCATGGACAAGTGAGCTCATTAGCCTACGAATATCAGATTTAAGCAATGGGGTTTTTAGTGGAGTAAAAAGAAATTAACTTCACCCTGTCACTCCCTTCCCGTAGGCTTCGCCGGAAGACGTCCCGCTGGTTCCCGATCACGACGGAGACTGGTGGTTAGTTGCGTCGGCTGATCAGAGTTAGCTTATCAGCCGTAGTTATCCGGTCTACGAAAATGTTTCCCCATTTCTCTCTCTCTCTCTCTCTCTCTCTCGTATGTGTTCTTTAGTTATCTCCTTTTTTTCTACAAAAATATTCTACAATGTTGCCTGACTAAATTCGTTGCTTTTGGATTTCTCGGAATTGAATGATCTCTTGTGATTGAATTTGTAAACACGTGCCTATTTATAGATTCTGTTCTTATTCCCTTTCCTGGTTTTAGTCTTTGGCGATTTCAAAACAGAGCAAACGCTGGAGAATGATTCAGGTGCTCGATTTGTGTGAGAAAAACAAAAAATCCAGTAAATTGTTAATCATTTTGGGTTTTCTTAAGTTTCGCATCTCCCCAATGGTTATGACTCCTTGCACTCGGATGTTGTTATAGGATGAAAGATTTAAGCTTTAAAACTCTCTTAAAATAGGATAAAAAGATTTGAGCTTTGTGTTTCCATGCAATACACATTCATTATCCTGTGTTTGAATCTTTAAAAGGGCTTCTCGATTGAGTATGATCCTGAAAAATGTAATGGAACACTTCTTTGTATGTTGTGTCCTGTGAATTAGTACATAAATCAACTGACTATTGCCATTGCTTAATCTTCATACGGTGTACAGATTACTCAGTTTCACATCTATATATCGATACTAACTAGCTTCTCTCACTGATTTTTATACACAAAAAAAACTTGGTTTGTGCTCAACGATGTTTTTTGTTGTTTTTATACAGTTTCTTCAAAATCTCTCATCTACCGTAGAAGGAGCTTTGCGAGACAGTGGCAAGAGATGCACAAGCAGCTGAATCGCCATCAGAACCATCTCGAAACTCCATGACTCTTTCATCCATAAACGGAGGATTACTTGGCAATGGCAAGATCTCTTCTTTGTTCTTTAGCATCTGCAACACCTTCGACATCGATGGTCTTAGTGATGCCATCTCTTGAGTGCACAAGAGCCCTATTTGAACAACCCTCACTATCTCCTTTTTGATGATGATACTGTCATTCTGATTCCTCCAGTTCAGGTTTGGATCATATATTTCCTCCAACTCTCCTGACTGAAAATGCTTCCATGCCTTTTTTTTTATACAGCCAAAACATAACACACCAATCAATATGAGAAGTGAAAGACGAAATCAATTTTGTTTTTTTAGTGTGTGTGTGGTCTAACTTACTTCTGTAATCAAACTGTCTGAGTAATCTGACATTTTGCTTTTGGTGTTCTGCTTTCCGGTTACAATCTCTAGCACAAGAACTCCGAAGCTGTAGACATCGACTTTCTCTGTTAGCTGACCATGAGCCAAGTACTCCGGAGCCATATAGCCTCTGCAGATTTCACAAGTTTTAGATCAGAACAAACACTTTCTGAAGTAAAAAAAAAAATCAGATCTTTTGAGGAAATGGAAAACCATTTTCTCAATCACACTTACAAGGTTCCTGCAATGGCTGTGCTGATATGGCTCTTGTCCTCCTGGAAAGATCTGGCCAGCCCAAAGTCGGCGATTTTAGCCTGGAGCTTTGAGTCTAGCAGAATATTGCTTGCTTTTATGTCTCTGTGGATGATTCTCACAGTCGACTGCTCGTGCAGATACACCAATCCCTCTGCTGTTCCAACAACGATCACATATCTTCTCTGCCAGTCTAGTGTTTTGCCTCTGTTCACATCTGGCAAAAGTAATAACGAAGTTATGTTTCGTGTGATTCTGCTTTTGGGATCCGAAAGAATAAAACTCATGGAATAGCGTTTTGATGTTACCGAAGATGAATCGATCAAGGCTCTTGTTCTGAAGGTATTCATAGACGAGGAGGCTCTCTGGTCCTGAGCAGCTGCAACCAAGGAGCCTGACAAGGTTCTTGTGTTCAACAGTGCTGATAATGTTGACCTCATTATAGAAATCTGCTGCTCTGTGTCTGTTGTTGAAGAACAACCGTTTCACAGCGATATCTCTTCCGTCTGGAAGTACCCCCTAAACCAAGAGAGATGCCACTAGCTCAGATAACTACTTGCAAAGAGAAAGAGAAAGAAAAGAAAGCCATTAGATCATGTATTCATATACCTTATAGACAGTTCCAAATCCGCCTTGTCCAAGCTTGTTCGCGCTGTCAAACGAACCTGTGGCCTTCTCCAATGTCGAGTATTTGAAGTTCAAGCTACTGTCCGTCAGCGTTTTCGCCATTTTTTCGACATCATTTGATCCTGAAGAAAACACCAAAATCCTCGGTAAAACACTAGATTCTTCTTTTTTAACCGATTCAACGAAAATAAGAAATTAGGCTTACCTCTTCTCTTCTTCTGTATGGTTCTGTGTTTGCAGATATAAACTCCTATTGCTATTCCAACCATAAAGACAACCACAGAGCTAAGAACAGAGACCACAATCACTACTACAGAGGCTGCAATAGTCAGAGAAACGGTTAGTCAGAGAAACGGTTAGTCATGATCAAAGCTCAATGCATATTCTATAGGAAACATATATCTTTTTGTGTCAGTCACCTCTGGATCTTCCGTTTCTTGGTATCTTATTCAAGAAATCTTGATCAGAGTACCTAAGAAAACATCCAGTGTGAAGCGCACGTCCCTCTGACCATGGCAAGCACTGTTTAGCCACAGAAGCAGAAGCATCCTCCAAACACTGTTTACAAGACTCAGCGCTCAGATTTCTCCAGCAGTTCGCCAACACAAACGCAGATTCCTCAGATCCACCCGCGTTTGCAGCCGCGCGAGCGTACCCTCCGTTCCCAGGAGCCTCAGCAACCGCGCTCCTCAGCACTCGTCTCACCGCGTCCCCGAAAGCCGCCTTCTTTCTCGTCGCGTTCCCACACAAGACGTTATCTTCAGGTCCTCTGAATTCGTCGTAGAAACTGTAGTTCTCAGCTCTCATGAAACATCCGTCGAGGAAGATTCTGCCTCCGTTTTGAGGATAACACTGTGGAAGTATCGTGCGCGCCTCTGCGTAACAGAGGACACAGTCGTTTAAAGGGAGATCGCCGTAGCACTGAGCGAGACCGTAGTTAGCGTCTGGTCCTGAACCGGTGAGAGCGACTCCGAAACCGTTGGTTTGCACCTGTTGGCTGATTTTCTCCATTGTGGCTACGAAATTGGGGACGAAAACGGATGCGTTGTGCTCGAGCTGTGGTGAGCAAGTGACCTTTACTTTTCGAGCCCTTGCGTCTCCGGTGATTGGACGGAGCAATGAAAGAAGAAACATCAAGAGACATGGAAGGTAGAAGAAAGGATTTGGTTCTTTCTTCATTTTTTTATTTTTTGGTTGGTTGATTGAAAGCTATCTCCTTTTTTTTGTTTTTCCGGATCAAAGGTTATGTGTTCTCTGTTTCAGGGGTTTGAAATTGAGAAGGAAGAAGCAGAGATTGAAACAAGGAATGATGAAATTGAGGAAGTTGAATTTTCAACAGCTTGACTTCTGATCAAATGGGTGTTGTAATAGTCAACCTAATCTGCTGTCTCTCTCTCTCTCGATCTCTCTCTACTGAGTTAGTCAAAAAAGTAATCTTTTTTTTTTGTTGAGAAATTGGATTTCGTCAAGAGGAGAGAGAGAGAGACACAGAGATAACTGTGGAAGTTTCGTCTTGGATTCACACTTGGAAACCAGCTCAGTCATGTTGACGTTGAAGTCGTTGTCTTCATTGAAGTTTTTGTCGGTTTACATAAACCTAAAAACGGTTGACCAATAATTTTAATTGAGCTCAGCTGGTTCGGTTTAATTGGATAATCCCTTTACCGAATTCGTTTATTATCGGGAAACGGGACGGGAATTTACTATGTTCGGGACGAGAACAGAAAATTTAGAAATTGAAAAATAATTTTCAAAAGGAAATCCATAAGAATTGGACAGGAACAGAACGGGTTCGAAAAATTTTCTTACGTAAAATATCTTCCCAAACAGGTAATTATTTCTGGAAAATGCGAAAAAATTCTGAAAATTTCGGAAAATTTCGAAAAATTTCAAGAAATTTCGGAAAAATTTGAAAAAATTCGAAAAAATTTGGGAAATTCAAGAAGTTCGGGTATCCGATCTCATTCCCGTTTCTTTTCCATATTTTTTTCGTACCCGTTTGAAAAAAAATAAATAGTTCAACGGGATTTTTTTTGAACAAAAACGAGAATGGGACGGGAAATTTTTTTAGACAAAGTACTACCGAGACAATTCGACATCCCTCCCTACAATTTCAATTTTCTGAAATTTTTATTACCTAAATCAGTAAATCCTCTCAGGCAAACAATCGTAATTTTAATCGTAATAAAGATTATAAACAAAGCTAATGAATCGTAAAATCACTTAAATAAAAACCAATAGTAAACCGGAATCTGCACTCCTAGCATGTTGAGCTCTACAGCTTCCACAGTCACTTCCTAGCTTATATATATCATGGGGTCATATCATACGTAATCCTCAATTAGCACGAGTTCTTGATCAAGCAAGTTTTTGCCTAAACTTAGGTACACAAGAAAGCTTTGCACACCCAAAAAAAAAATATTCTTGCAATTTGGTGTTGTTCAATAGGTTCTCTCGCTTTTACGATAATCTTATCTTATAATGGAAATGGCTCTCCCAATTAATCTGTAAACCATATCGCTCTTTATATAGTAGCTATATTTGTTCGCAACCTTCCGTTGTGATGTTGGAAAACTTACTCTCTAACTAATCCATTGTAGTAAGTAGGGGTCTTTTCTAACCAAAAACACAAAGCAATAAATTAAGCATATAACTTAAAGGAATTCTATAAACTGGTTCCACCTCCTAAAGAGTAGCAAAGACAAATGTTGTCAAATGGAAGCGTCCATCTAAAGCAGCTCCACCACCACATCGGAGCTGGTTGCAGTCGGAGTTGTTTTACTTTCCATGTTTTGCAGTGCGCTACAAAAAAAAAAAAAAAAAAAAAAACAAGTTGACACATGATTTTACAAAGAAGCATTTCGAGACGGAGCTTTGTTATGTTGCAAATAATCTTAACCTTGCATCACCCTTGACAAGGCTTGCACGCTTTTTCCTCCCGCACTTGGCAGCACGAGAAAGCTGCTGCAGTATAGCAGCCACCTGTTCGTTCTTTCTTCTTTGAGCAGCCAGAAGACGTTTAGCACATTTTATCTAACAAGAGACTCAGCCAGGGTAAGTACATGATAGTGTAACGACATAGTAAGTAGAGATAGATTGATGGTAAATTGTCAGCTTCCTTTTGTTTATAGTTCTGTGATGGTAAAAGATTCTTAGTTTTGTTGTACATAGACCATGGCCATGCAATGGGGGAATTCATAACTACATGATGTTGTTCTTGAGAGATTTGACATACCTGGGCAAAACCCGATACAATATCCAGTGCCTTCTTTCCCTCGGAGACTAGTTCATCATTGTTCAGACCCTGATATCGATGCACAAGTGAGTTTACATGCAAGCAACCCCTCAACAAGAGTAATGATAAGATTCGGACAGAGAGCTTTACCTCCACATCACCGAGAGTAGCAGTCGCCATCGATTTACCAAGCTTTTTCAACACTTGTTCATCCTCCCAGAACCTCATCACAGCACCAGGACCACGAGCGTCTACCGCAGCTAGTATCGGTTTCAAGTCTTGATCTTTTCTCATATGTGCCATACACTCAATACACTGCTCTGATGTTTCAGGGTTTGCGAGTCTCTCCAGAGACGGAGTCATAAACGGACTCTGAGACGGGATTAAAAAAACAAAAACCCAACAAAGGAGATTATTTCGGATCATAAAAACCGCAAGAGATTTTTTATGATAATAACGAACTACGTACCTGCAGCAAGTAGTCACGAAGGCCCTGCGTCATTCTCCCAAATTCAGGGTTTCCACAGAAAACCGGGATCTTTTGCTATTCTATTTATCACCCGATTGCTTTGTGATTGATTCTAAAATTAAAGCCAATTAAAAACCCCGTCAAGACAGGAAATCAAAAATCCAAAGGGACTATGATGCTATTTGACATGTACCCTTTCAATCTAAAAGCTTTCAAGCTAAGCGCAGTATCAGCACAACAATCGAAAAAATTGAGATTAAAAAAACAAACAACAATTGGATATGATGACTAAAACAAAATTCCACAGAGATATATTAATTCAGAAAACCAAACACGGAATAAAGAAGAAATCGAAACATGATCCAAACGAATCGGACGGCAAAAGAAGGTCGTGAAGGCGATACCTTTCTAATTCGAAGCAACCAAACAAAACCCCTCAAACGAAAATCTTTCTGCCAAAAAACACGAATCGTAAAAGGTTATATTCTTTATAGGGAAAAATGCCAAATAATACTCAAATTATTTCATTCTGACCAATATATATCTCAACTAACGACCTGACCAAAAAATGCCTCAACTACGGTTGACTTTTTCAAAAATATGTTAACTTTTCGTTGACTTGGCCAAATTAGCACACCGTTAACTCAACTAACGGAATCATTAGATGCCGTTTACTGTTAGCCGTTTAATTGAAACGTCGTTTTGGACAGAACGAAACTACGTCGTTTTGTTTAATTTTTTTAAAAAAACACGACAAGCTTGGCTCGAACTCGGGTTTGGAGGAAATGAGAGGCGTTCTCTTACCACTGAGCCAGCGGCATATATTGGTATATCATCAAAAGTTATAAGATATATTAAGTTATTTTTCTTGTTTCATTATTTAAGAAAATAAGTTTTTTTATGTTTTTCATTTAAATTAAAGAAATTGTATGAATCAATTACAAATACTAAAAGGAAACCAAAAATTAGTTTTTAAAAATAGAAAAAAATAAGTTCTTTTTCAATTACTAATACCAAAAAAAAAGTCAATTTATTTATTAAAAGGAAAATAATAAGAACTTATTTTTCTTTTCTATTTTTCTTTTGGTATTAGTGATTGGGAATTAGTAATTTATTTTTCTTTTGGTATTAGTAGTTGAAAAAGAACTTATTTTATTTTCTATTTTTAAAACTAATTTTTGGTTTCCTTTTAGTATTTGTAATTGATTCATACAATTTCTTTAATTTAAATGAAAAACATAAAAAAACTTATTTTCTTAAATAATGAAACAAGAAAAATAACTTAATATATCTTATAACTTTTGATGATATACCAATATATGCCGCTGGCTCAGTGGTAAGAGAACGCCTCTCATTTCCTCCAAACCCGAGTTCGAGCCAAGCTTGTCGTGTTTTTTTAAAAAAATTAAACAAAACGACGTCGTTTCGTTCTGTCCAAAACGACGTCGTTTCAATTAAACGGCTAACAGTAAACGGCATCTAATGATTCCGTTAGTTGAGTTAACGGTGTGCTAATTTGGCCAAGTCAACGAAAAGTTAACATATTTTTGAAAAAGTCAACCGTAGTTGAGGCATTTTTTGGTCAGGTCGTTAGTTGAGGTATATATTGGCCAGAATGAAATAGTTTGAATATTATTTGGCATTTTTCCCATTCTTTATATTGAAATAGACTTTGTTCATCCACATACGTAAGTATAAGTATATATATATAATAGACATTGGTATTTCCTTTTCTGATTGGACTAGATCTAGATATCGAAATATTAGCATATATCCTAGGGAAATTGACCCTATATCTTATTAGTTTTTTTATTTTTTTTGCCATTATCAAAAGTTTTTAGTCGATAAATACAGAATTTTTACAAACCTAACCATATTACTTAAAATAAAGAATATAGCCATAACGTTTGAATAATAAACAAAATAACCATGACCCATTGTGAAATATCTAAACTGTTCTCGATACAACATTATTTCTATTCTATTTTCAATATCGAAACATACTATGTTACAGATAACTATTATACGTAAAATATAGTTTACCGCTATCAAAAATGCATAAGTGTATAGTACATATACAGTATGTTATACATTTTATATTTGGCAACGTACTATACTACTATTTACGCGAGTCAAAAGTACGCGAATCAAAAATCATTCTACAACGTACTATACTACTATTTACGATAATTAATAGCATGAATCGTACTATACTATATATATGTACTAAAACCAATATTTACTTCATACATATAGCATAATTCATACTATACTATATTCATCTACTAAAACGGATATAGTATAGCATAATTTTGAACAGAGTAGCAGAACGATTGATAGACAAATTTTTTTATAGTATCTCATTATATTATTTATGATAATCTTTATTTTAAAATAAATCGTACTGCACTATATTTATGTAATATACCGAATATAGTATAAAAAATAGACAAATCGAAATTAAGCAATTTCATCACGTACTCACTCTTCTATACTACATTTATCATGTAATCACTTTTTTTTTTATTTTAACTGCAGAGGTATTTTCGTATATAACACATAAAATACAAAGAATTTGATAGTCATAGAATTGATATGGCTAGTTTGTTTATTATACTATTTTTTATGGTCATACGGCCAAATTTCCCTAAATACAAAGTAAATGTTAAAAATTTAGTTGGTTAGAAACTTAGAGTAAAGTCAGGTTTTATAAATTATAACTTAAAAGTAACAAATAATTTATCTGGGAAGAAAACAAATACATAAATAATTTAATTGATAGGTAGTTTCTTCATGATCTCATTATTTTAAACTAAAGATCAATATGAGCATTCTCAGATTTATTTAATTTAAATTTCTCAAATCTGTTCCGTAATCTGAAATTTCTTTCTCATTCTTATTAGATTCCCTAATCGATTCCAACCACTCTTTTTTATTTCTTATTCGAAATAATATTTTATTATTTTTTTCGGAAAGGCATTTCTAATTTTTGTGTGTTTGTAGAATAAATGTGTTTTTACTTTTAAAGTTGGTTCTTGTTTGTTTTCTTAATTGTGATACGTTAAAAATCTTAGTATTCAATTGGCTTTTTTTTTTCAGTCTTAGATGAAGAGAGTTAATATATAACTATTTACTATTCCATCGTCGTAAAGTAAATGTTAAAAAAAAAAGCTATTCCATCGTAGTAACTAGTAAGGGCCATTGCTAACCAACAACACAACCAATCTATTAAGCATAATTTAAGTAAATTCTATAAAAATCTGGTAATACCAGTTCCACCTCCTAAAGAGTAGCCAAGACAAATGTTGTCAAAGGGAAGCGTCCATCTAAAGCAGCTTCACCACCACATCTGAGCTGGTTGCAGTCGCCACATCAGTCGGAGTTGTTTTACTTCCCATGTTTTGTAGTGCGCTTGCATCACGCTTCTCCAGGAGAAGGCTTGCACGATTTTTCCTCTTCTTTTCTCTTTTCTTTTGAGCATGCAGAAGAACCTTAGCACATTTCACCCGGAAATACCCAAGTACAATCTCCAGTGCTTTCCTTCCCTCGGAGACTAGGTCATCATCATCTTTCTTCACATCATCGAGAGTAGCAGTCACCCTCGATTTACCAAGCTTTTTCAACACATCTTTATCGTCCCAGAACTTCATCACAGCACCAGGACCACGAGCGTCTATCTCAGCTAGTATCGGTTTCAAGTCTTGGTCTTTTCTCATCTGCGCCATCCCCTCAGCAAACTGCTCTGATGCTTCATGGTTTGCGTCTCTCTCCAGAGACGGAGAGATATGCGGATTCTGCAGCAAGTAGTCACGAAGGCGCTGCCTCATTCTCCAAAACTCAGGGTCACGCACAGCGTTGCTGAACTGTTCTTTCTCAAACTCAGGGCTGCCTCTTTGTGGTAGAAGTCTACGAAGCTCCTCAGAAAACTGGATAAGTGCAGGATCTTTTCCCCATTGCTTTGTGATTGGTTCTAAAAGACAACCAATTAAACCCGTCAAGACAAGAAATCAAAAATCCAAGGAACTATGATGCTATTTGACATGTACCCTTTCAATCTAGGATCAGCACAACAATACAAAATTGAGATAAAACAACAACAATTGGACATGACTAAAACGCTTAAGATCGGGGCACTAATAAATAACCTGAGCAAGGAAGAGTTTTCTCTAAACTTGAAGCCATCGGATATACCCTAGAAAAACAAAATTCCACAGAGATATTAATTCACAAAACCAAACACGGAATAAAGAAGAAATCAAAACATGATCCAACAACGAATCAGACGGCAAAAGAAGCTAGTGAAGGCCATACCTATCTAATTCGAAGCAACCAAAAAAAAAACCTTTCTGCCAAAACACACGAATCGTAAAAGGTTATTATTCTTAATAGAATTAGTTTGTAATGACTTAACTTTGTTCATTCACATACGTAAGTATATATAGACATTGGTATTTCCTTTTCTGATAGAACTAAATCTAGATATCCAATATTGACATATATCGTATCCTTATACAATTTCTTAATCGTTCCCTCTTTTTAATTTATAGTTATCCCATGATTTAGCAAAAACTGCCGAACTCTCTTAATTATGCACGAAGCTTTTGATCAAGTGCACGACCAAAACAAACGAACACGTTCAAATTAATCTAGTTTTAATTTGATGGGATTTAATTACAGGCTTGATATTGATAAGGCGAATTGTCAAGTGGGGCGGATTACTGATTAGTGATTACTATCACACGCGCCTCTGTCATTTTTATATTTATACGAAAATGTTAATTTGAAAATATTCTAACTAAATTTCAAAAAACTTTTTAACACTAACTTTTTACAAGCCCAAAACAATAAATCAGCTAATTTATTTTTCCATTAAAATATTTAAAAATAATTTTCAATAAAAGATATAACCAGCAGCATTCATTAAGTAGGGGCATTTTAAAGGTTAGATTTGATTTGATTTGTTATTTGCTTTGATTCGATTCGAAAAAACCGAATATTCGTAACGGTTCAAAGCGAAGCAAATACAAAAAAATAATATCGTTTAAAATAAAATAAATCACATAATAATTTCAGAAAAGTCGGATATCCGCTCCGATACGTAAATTATATATTATATCATAAATTTATAATATTTATATATAATTTTATTTTTTTAGTAAATAGGCAAGATTAAAAGGAATATGTATGATAAAAAGTTATATACTCAGTAGTTAATAAATATTAACAAATCTTTTGTGAAAAAAACAAAAAAACAGAAGAAAAAAAATATATGCAAAAACTCAAGGGCAAGTAGTTTAAAATTTACATTATTAGCTTGAAAAATGCAATAACGTAATTGCTCTTAAACCAAGAAAATCTAATTGGGCCACTCGATCTATGTTTAGCGTAGTTGCAAAGTTAGGCCCAGTGAAGGTTTATATGGGCCTTTATACCTGAAGACGGAGAGGCTCATTTACGGTTACGATTTCTTGAAGTCGAAGATATTTTTCCACCGTCAGTTTTCCAAAACCGCGATTTCAGAAATCACCGGCGAGCGCGCGAGGAGGTTCGAAAAACGCCGCCATGAGTCAAGCAGATGCAACGGTGATGGAAGTCGAAGGTGGAGGTGAGGGAGAGACATTCGAGGTGGGGAAGACATACGCGGTCAAGCTGAGCACCGGAATCGAGTTCAACGGGATCGTCTTGGGATATGATTCTAATCCAAACTTCGTCATTTTCCATATCCTCTCGATGTTACTCGCAGCGCGTAGTTCAGTTTTTTTCTTTTTCTGCTACTTCGTCTTCTCGAGAAGTAATTGATCAAGATCTCAGAATCGTTGGAGGTTTTGTGTGTTTGATTTTCGCACTTTGAAATTTTGCGGTGTCCTTGACGGAATACTGATTTACAAGACGGAACGACGCCTGAAACTGGGGATACGATGACCACACGGATGGTGGATGCGAAATTCATAACGAAGCTCAGGTTTCTGGGGAAAGTCAAGGATCCGCTCGCATCTAAAAAGCGTTTGGTTGATATTGATGGTCTAATAGCGAAAGTGGCAGACGCCATTAGGTGATTAGTTGTTGCAATCTCTTATGATTTGAGTCCATTTTGCACTTTTGCTTACGACGAAACGTATTACGCAGGGAGATCGAGAGGATTGGTGATGGTGTTACCGCGGAGACGCAGAGCATGTTCGACGCGTTGTCTAAGACGTAAGGATCTTTTGATTCTTTTACTGAATGATTATTTTGTGGAATACGATAGTTCTTCGAATCTTTTTGTGCTTTAGGTTAGTTCTTGTGCCTAGATGATAACCTTAAGCAGCTTAGATTGATTAAAGTTTTACTGAGACTGTTTGATTGTTAAAAAAACTTTTGCTTTTGTTTTCGAATGGGTTCTGTGCTTTGTTACTGGTAGCAACGGGATGGAAACGAGTTCTTGAGTAGATGGTTGCTTATTTAAGCAACAGTGAATTATTAGGATCTTTCGTCGAATTGAATTGTGTTATTGTGGGATAATTATGTTTGTTCTTCATTCAATTTAGCGTTTGTATTGATCTTGGTATTCAGAAGATGCATACGTTTTGGGACAATGTATTTTCTCTATGGGTGGAATCTCTATTTAGTCTTGTTTCAGTGTTTGCTTCTGTGAAAATGCTGTTAATGGCATTGCTGAAAGAAAAATATGCTAGTGTTCGTGTAGAATTGCCAATGAAAGTAATCAGATAGCTTTTTTGCTACCTTTGGTTGAGTTTGCTTGCTTATATTAGATTATAGGCTACTTATGTTGTATGCACTGAGCTTTCTTGGTTTGGAATTTATGAACCGGTCATGACTAAAAATGGTTGTAGGCTCTATCCTGATATTCTCTTATGTGAGTTGATGAAAGAGTCATTTTGATGCTTTATTAATTATTACACTATTTTATTGAATTTGTAACGTCTACTCTTTTGAATTGAATGTTATGTGATGCTGCATTCCACTGCCCGTTAGTTGATTAGTTGTTGCAATCTCTTATGATTTGAGTCCATTTTGCACTTTTGCTTACGAGGAAACGTATTACGCAGGCAGATCGAGGGGATTGGTGTTGGTGTTACCGAGGAGGCGCAGAGCATGTTCCACGCGTTGTCTGGCGGTAGCTCAGGCGATAGCCCAGGCGGTAGCTCAGGTAGCTCAGGCGGTAGCTCAGGGTCTGGCGGTTCAGGATCGGGATCCAAAGGATCGGATGATTCCAATGACTCGGCCCACTTCGGCGTTACTTCAGCCTGTGTTTTGATTCAGTGGAGTGCGATAGCTGCCTTCAAAGAGGGGAAACGGGCAAGACTTACCACTGACCGACCTTTCAGCGACCACACGACACTTTTCAGCGACGCACCTTCATATTTGCTCAATAACTTCAACGCGGGGTGGAACAGCTGCGTCGACAACTTGAGTCCGCTTAATAGCATTGATATGGATGATGTTACAGGATCGATCAGGGCTGCTTCTTACAGCGCCGGGCTAATTTTGGATTCACTGTACGACCAGACCCCTCAACGGCTACCGACTTCTGAATATCAAAACCTTTTTAACAAATGGCTCGTGGCAGGATTTATGGCTGGAAGGTAAGTTTATTTAGTTTTATTTATTTATATTTTTATTTATTCCAAAAATATTTATATTTTTCTTTGTTTTTGTCAGGTATATGATCGAGCAGTTCCGTTACGAAAAAGAGATGCAGCTGGTCGATTTTACAGAATTCTTCACCAACGATAGATTCTGACCGAACTTTACATTTGTTATTTGTCCGTTTCATTTTTATTCATTGTCAGACTCTGTATCTGTACCAATAATTTCACAAAACCGTGTTACTCACTTTTTAGATTTTACTAACACCCGTCAGACGAAAGGAGATCTTGCGTTGAATTAGTCACAGACGACTTGCGATCGAGTAGTCTAATTTGATTAATCTAGCTCATATAAATCCTAGTATGTCCTATATCTATACTATTAAAGAGAAGCACACTTCCAAAATGTCTAATTTATACCATACCATGGTATTTACTAAATGTGCAATTGCATTCTCTAGACAATTTCATAATTTCATTAAGGATAATAATGACAAATTGCAAACTGATTACACGATGATGAGACCATATAAACTTACATGCACTTAGAAACACTTGATTAAAATTTAAAGTAAACCCGACTAAAATTGTTTAAACAATATTAACGGGTCATATATATTATTTCCGGTTGATTGTGTACAGAACATACCTGGATATTCATTATTTGTTCCTACATATTATTTACTATTTGTTACTACATAGTCGGGAATTTAGGAAATATATCCAACTAATTAAAAAAAAAAAACAATCAATATCGGCCAAGCTTAATAATACCTTATACTGTAAATATCATTTTGAACCTTCACGGTCCAATCTTCATTTGTTTCTCCATATTGAGACCTTACATAAATATACTTTTCCAAACAAAAAAGGACGGGTTAGAATCTAAACCTAAAATAATCAATACATCTCAAATCTTACACAAATATTTTTTTCCAAATAAAAACAAATTTTGTCACTGGCGGGTTAGAATATAGACTTCAAATTATTCACATCTTAAACTTTACACAAATATATTTTTTCGTATAAAAAATTATCACATACGGGTTAAAATCTAAACTTAAAATTATCAACACATTTCAAACTTTACACAAATATATTTTGCCTTACAAACACATTTATCACAGGCGGGTTAGAATCTAAACTTAAAATAATCATACAATCTCAAACTTTGCACAAATATTTTTTCCAAAAAAAAACTGTCACGGACGGTTATAGTCTGTACTTAAAATTATCAACACACTTCAAACCTTGCACAAATATATATTTCCATACAAAAAATGTCACCGACAGGTTATAATCTATATTTAAAATTATCAACACATCTCAAACATTACACAAGTATTTTTCCATACAAAATATAAAACACAAAAAAAAACAAATAAAAATTGTTTCCCATCAGCATGACGGGTTAAAAATTTAGTAAACTATATAATACATACATACCAAAAATGAAACTTTGAATACATCTCAAACTTTCATATCCAAAAATATACTGTCTAAAAAAAAGAACTTAACATTATATTTTTTTAAAAATATTACCTTCGCCCTATAGATGAAAAAAAAAATTATAACCCACTCTTAGAGCAAATTAAAATCTTAACTTAAAATTTTAGACGAAACATAAAAATACAACCTGCGCAAGTGAGCGGGTCCAAAATCTAGTATCCTATTATTTTAGAGGCTATGCAAAAAATATGAAAAGGGTTCCGTAATTCACTGTAAACAAAAAAAATTCAACGACGTTTAGTGAGTATACGTTTGACAGATACGACGAAGCAGTCATTTTCAAAGAATTCAAAAACGAGCCGCAAATTTGGATAAATCTGAGGGTCGAAGAAGTCGATGGTCGGTGGATAGAGGCGGAGAAAGACTAAAAAGAATGATTGGAGTTGCTTTGACTTAGAGACGACCCTCATAACACGGCATAGAGTTTACGCCATTACTCGTTGCTTTTGTTTTCGCCAGCTACTACAGAAAGATGTTTTGAAATAGGAAATTTACCTCGTTTTTAAGAAGATTCCTTAATTGATCCTCATACTAGTTTAGTATCATGCCGCACATAGATTTGTTTTGTTTTACTTACGCCCAGAAAATTTCGGAAACCGGGGCGGGAATTTACGTACAATTCGCAAAAAGGAATCCATAAAAACGGGATGAGAACGGAACGGGAACGGCACGGATTCGGGAAATTCCCTTGCGTGAAATATTTTCCTAAACGGGTAATTATTTTGGATAATTTAGAAAAATTAGGGAAATTTCGGAAAAATTCGGAAAAATTCGGGAATCAAAAAAATTTGAAATTTCGGGAAGTTCAGATATTCGATCTCATTCTCGTGGCCTTCCCGTACCCATTATAAAAAAAATGGTCACGAACAGGAATTTGTTTGAACGAGAACGGGAACGGGACGGGAAATTCGAAACGGATACTGGTGGAAACCAGAAATCTGTCCCGAAATTTGCGGGACTACTTACATGTCCTAAATAACATACAATTGAAGTAAAAATCATGTAATGTACTTTTGATTGTTTGTTTTCGTATACGTTTGTAAGTCTATGTTAATATTGTTCTAATTATTATAAGTTTATAACATAGACTTGTGATTGTAATTGCAAAAAAGGAAAACGTAATTGGGACTAAAACAATCGAAATCAAGATTGTTTGCACAATTACGAGTTGGAACTCCTGCTACACATTTGAACTCTAAAAACATTTTTCAACCATGCTAAACCTATTTATCGTATTATAAAGTTACTTTATTCACATAATACAATTTCCTTTTTTGATCTCTATACAACTCGTAATTTGTTTTTTTCATTCTGTTTCTAAAATGGTTTAGTAGCCTGAGCTTTGACATAGTTGAATATCTCTAATGAGCTAAGAGTTTTTTCGATCGAGTTAGCTTATTTTTATGATTAATCGGGAGCAAAACAGTAGTATAATTTTTTTTTGTTATTTTGTATCATTAAAGAATCAAATGACTCTATTGTATCCTTTATATTAATTAATTGTGTAAAAACTAAAAGCAATAAAAAAACAGAAAATCGATAAATAAAGAACTGTTATCATCTGATAGGCTCAAATTTACCCTAGAGCTACTCTCTCAAATTAAGAGATCACTGTAGTACTTAGGGATCGAATCCACAAGGAAAGAGTTAGTCACACAACAAACTTTTAAGTTCGAATCAAGCTAAGAAGAAATAATTAAAAGTAAAAGACAGAAAGCAAATAAAATGGTGTAAGTTCAGGAGACGAAACGCTAGGCTATGGGAAATTCGCAGGTATGAATCCAAGTTGCAGAATAGAAATCTGTTAGGATATTTATTAAGAACCGTTCTAGAACTCGAAACACAATTATAAAATCAACCAACTCTCGCTGCGAAGATTATCTATGTCTAAATCATAGAATTCCAAATCTCTTTGCAAATCCTATCAATTTAGACAAGCATTAATAACAGGTTCGTTTGTTCACAAAATCCCTAAACCAAATCTCTTTGCGAATAGGTATTTTGCTCATCTAACATTAGTTCAGGCAATCAATAATACTCTCGCATCTATTAATCAACCTAAGATCAGATTCTAGGTCATGAAGCTAAAATCAGCATTAATCACAAATCCAGATGAAGAACAAGCAGATTTATCCCAACAATAATTCAATTCTAACAACCTATCATCAACCCTTGAATAACCAAAAACCTAACAAACAAACTACTCAGACATGGTGAATGAAGAAAACATCATGAATAAAATAGTTTGCATAAAATAATAAAGAAAAGAAATAAAAGGGTTCAAGATCTCTTCAGAACAAAGTATAGGATCTATCTCCCCAAATCTCTCTCTAAAAAATAAAAGTGTAGCCTAAACAATGTCTCTGAAATCCTTAATTAAGGGTTAAATCACGATTTGGGTCACTTTTGTAAATAAGGAAAACTTCTGGGCAATTTCTTTTTTCTTCAATCTTGTAAACGTCGCGATTGTCTTCTGATTTAGGGGGTGTCGATCGACACCATGAACAGTGTCGATCGACACTGTTCATTCAGCACCACTTCGACTTCATCTTTTCAGCAGCTTCATCCACAACGCTCCAGAATGCTTCAAAATCTCCAATTATGCTCCAAACGTACCTGAACCTACAAAGACTCTAATAGGACTCTAAAAACACCAAAAAGACTCTATAAATAAAACTTATATCATGGCTAAAAACCATAAAAACCATGATATATCATCATCTCGCCAGGAATCACTGTCGGAGTCATCACGATGACAAGCTGAAATGAGTATTAGAGCATCTCCAACTCTACTTCATTTTTACTCCAAATGCTTTTTTAAAGTAATTTTCTCTCCAATGCTACTCCATTTCCCACTCAAAAATGGAGTAAAAAATAAGATTGCTACATATTTGTAGTAAACCTATACTGTACTCCATTTTGGAGTTGAACTTTTTTATTTGTAAACTAATCTTTTAAATATTATATATTTTTATTTTATACCATTTTATCAACACAACATTACTTATTATCAACATATATGTATATATTTGAACATTATAATTTTAAACAATATAAAATTTATAATCATAAATATTTTAACACTACAATTTTTATTTTAAAAGATTGCAAAGTAAATTAAATTTAAAAATACATAACAAGTGCTCAAATTAAAGATAAGCAAGATAAACAAATTTAACACAACAAATACGAGCAATTTAATAATCATTTAAACCGCTTCATGATCCACCGAGATCATTGAAAAATTGTCTAAATGGAGGAGAAAATTGTTGATCTTGCTGTTTGTAAATTTTTTTGCTTCACCCTGAACATATGCACGAATATTGGATCTGATATGAAACTCATGTCATAAAATAACATTTTGTTTTCCATCTTAAGCTCTCTCAAAGCATAGTTTTTTTGTTAAATCTCCAAATGGTCTTGTCTTTGTAAGTATGTTTTTTATGATATTATGTAATTTTTATGTTTAATAAATATTTAATTCATAATTTATAAAAGTTTAGTAAAAATAAAATAAATGGGATTAATTCGTAAATTTTAGAAATAAAAAATATTAGTAATAAAATAGAAATAGAATCTATTTAGAATATTCTGTTTTGGAGAAAAAATTCTATTTTAGAGTTACTCTATTTTAGTTAAAAATAAAGATATACATTGAAGATGTTCTTGTAGGCTAGACAGCGACATGGACAAGGAAGTGTCTTCGAGCGGTGGCTACTAATTCATAAAAAAAAATTTGTTGTCATAAATCAATAAGGGTAAAAATGTCTTTGTAATCAACAAATAATGTTATATTAGGTGATAACCTGCGTCCTGCGAGATGAGATTTATATATTTTCGGATAAGTGAATTTGGATTTAAAATATAATAATTTCTAATTATTTTAATATCAAATTTTCATTAAATTCTTATTAATCAACAGGATTTATAAAATAATATTTAGTTTTGTTTAAGTGAAGTTGAATTTATTTATTATTTAGTTTTTTATAAAAATTAAACAATAGTAAAATATTTTAATACCGTTTTTATATAATAAATTGTTATGATGAAAATATAGTAGGAAAATGTTTAAAATTTGTATAATACTAAAACAATTGAAAAGATAAAGGAAGAGATATTACAAATAAATTATGAAAACAATATCTGAAAATAATAATAATATGATTTAAAAAATAAAAGCACTAACCTATGTTTTTAGAGACATTTATTTTTAAATAACTTTTTAAAAAACTATAAAAAATTGAATAGAGCGGGTCTGCATATTAATGCATATTTTGCTCCAATGCTTGATGCTAATCAAAGGGTAATGATCGGAAGCCTGTCGATTTGTAAGTTATGTATTACTAATGAGTTATGTATATGTAAATAAATATATTAGACAAATTAGGAGGTTGGTAATGAATTCGTATTTAATAGAATTAATTGAATCAAACTTATTTTTGTACTTAATGAAAGTGGCAGCCAAAGAATATATATTCGTCGATTTGTTTCCCTAAACTTATTTTGGGACTTAATGAAAGTGTTATATATTAAGTCACTTAATTTAAATAATTTTGTTGGCCATTATATTTTTCTATTTTTATTACTAATAAAACATAATACTTTTTATATAAATTTTCTGGTTATATCAAAAAGACTTAATGGATAAATTTATTCCATTTTTTATTACTAATGATGCATAATAAATTTTATATACATTTTCTAGTTATGTCAAAAAGACTTAATGGATAAATTTATTCTATTTTTTATTACTAATGATGCATAATAATTCTTATATATATTTTGTAATTATATCAAAAAACAGAAGGTGGATAATTGCATATAATGTAAATAGTTTATAATTTTAATATTTAAAGTAAGTTATAGATATCTAAAAGAAACTGATTGGGAAAGAAATATCTTTGTGAAAATAGTTGTGTGCTTATTGTATTGTCTTTGATGTCTTAAATTCGATTCCCCAAAAACGAAATTAATATTTTTTTTTATCTATGATTATTACATTAATTAATTTCATTAAATGATATGTTAGAATGAATGTGGTGGTGACACATCAGCAAAATGGCACCATTGTAAATAAAAGAGTTTGTGAGAATGTTCCTCAAATAATATATAGCGGATGTGAAACTTTTGTGAATGGTATTGCAATAGTTCACAACACTTGTTTTCAGTCTTAAGTAATTTCTCTTTTGCTTTTTTTTACATTTGATTGTGTTGGTTTGGTACTCTCCGCGTTAAGGTTAGTTCAAATACTTAATTAGAGCATCGAAAATCTCAAAAGTATTAAAAAAATATTCAAAATATTCAAAAAAAAACAAAAAAAAATTCAAATATATTCGAAATACCAAAATATCATATTTTGGATAATATCTCGAGTATTCGTTCGATTCTTGGACCAAATTTGAAATATTTGAGAATAAGATCTGATCGAGAATTACTCAGAATCCGACCCCGATCCGAACCGGGTTTTTCGGTTTGGTACCTGTTTGAATTTTAGGGTTCGAGTAAATTTTCAGGTCTAGTTAACACCAATAAAATTTGTAATTTATTTGAAATAAAAAATATTTAACATATAATAGATAAAGTGAACTCTTTGTCGTAGGGTCATCTGCTGCATTGGTAAGCCTAGTATTAGGCTTTCAAGTTCGGATTGGTTTTTTCAAGTTTTGGATATTTTGTTTTTAGGAAGCCGTTAGACACATTTAAGAAAGCTTTCCTAATTCAAATTTAGGAAGCCGTTAGACATATTTAGGAAGACTTTCCTAACTTTAATGAATTTTAGGTAGTCGTTAAACACATTTAGGAAGGCTTTCCTAACTTTAATAAATGATATTTATGAAAAACTGAGCGTATGATGCTATTTTGAAAAATAAACTTGGGCAATTTTCAAAAATAGCACAAAATAAAGTTTATTTTTCAAAACTAGCATGGGGAATTACCTCAAATAACACTATTTTAAGTTTTTAATTCAATAATATCCCCAAAAAATTTGTTAATTACTTTTAGCATTATTAGGAAGCTTTTATACACATTTAAGAAGGTTTTCCTAACTTTTAATAAAGCCGTTAGACACATTTAGGAAAGCTTTCCTAATTCAAATTTAGGAAGCTGTTAGACATATTTAGGAAGACTTTCATAACTTAAATGAATTTTAGGTACTCATTAAACACATTTAAGAAGGTTTTCCTAACTTTAATAAATGCTATTTATGAAAAAGTGAGCGTATGATGCTATTTTTGAAAAATAAATTTTATTTTGTGCTATTTTTGAAAATTAGGATATATATATTTTTTTTGGGTTGGATCTAGTTTGATTATTAAAAAAGTTATACTCTAAAAAAAATAAAAATCTCTATTTGTAATTCCAAATTTAAAGTAATAAATTGAGATCTCTGTTTTGTAGAATAAAAAAAAAATTATTAGAGATAATTTTATTCTAAAAATAGAGTTTACAAGTAATCGAGTCGTAGAGAGAGACTAAACCGGAGTATGGTGAATGACTAAACCGGAGTATGCCGTTCACCATGTGAGCTCTAACCAGTGTTCACATCTAGCTTATATGACATAGCCGTGGCCCATACGTTACCCTTAGTTAGTTAGTTACACACGATTAAATTGGCATCTCCGTTATTTGTACATATGACACAGATTCAGAATCCATCACAAAAAGATTCTGATATAAACCGATCTAAAAGCTCATCTAGGTTCGAAGAAACTCTCAGATATGTTGTTAATACTCCTCGAACCCGAAGACTGAGACTGATCTTGATGAGGAAACTCCGTCGTGGGAGACATCATCTTTCTCATCTCTACCACACTCCCTGGATTCAGAAACGGCGGTTGCGTCGGCCTCGGAATCTCCAAATTCCCTTTCATCATTTTCACAACCGCAGACATCGCAGGCCGCTGATCAAACGCTGCTTGAACGCAGAGCAGCCCGATCTGGAGCAACCGTGACGCTTCGATCTTGTTAAAATTATCCCCCAAAACTGGATCCACAACCTCAACCAGATTGCTTGATCCGTACAGAATCCATACCTGAAGTTTTTGTTTTCAAGATTCAAGAAAAGGGTTAGAGCTAAAATCAAATCCCTCAAGAAAAAAGCTAATTACTTTTAGAGAAAGTTACCGTTTGCAGGATCGAACTACCATCTTGTGAGAAGGCATTGTTACGCCTTCCGGTTATAACTTCAATCATGAGGACTCCGAAACTGTAAACGTCTGCTTTCTCAGTCAGTTTTCCTCGTACCACATACTCTGGCGCCATGTAGCCTCTGCTCCCACAAATGGATAAACTTCAAAAAAACAGTTTTTTCCTTGCGAGAAACGCAAAATCGAATAATGGTACGCTGTTACAAAAAAAAAAATATATATAGTTTGGAGACTTTACAGTGTACCGGCGATGGCGGTGCTGATGTGAGTCTTGTCCTCAGGGAACAATCTAGCCAATCCAAAATCAGCGATTCTCGGAGTAAAATCATGTTCTAAAAGTATATTACTCAGCTTGATGTCTCTATGTATGATTCTCAGATTCGACTCCTCGTGAAGATAGGCCATTCCTTCTGCTGTGCCAAGTAAAATCTTGAACCTTTTGGCCCAATTCAACGGCTGAACATCTTTTCTTACTGAACCAAACAAAAAAAAAAAACCAGTAAGAACCATTGGGACATGGTATCCGCAAAAAAAAAAAAAAAAGTTTAGGTCTTTAGGATGAGAAAACAAACCGAAAAGATAGTCGTGGAGGCTTTGATTTGCAATGTATTCATAGACCAGAAGGCTCTCGGGTCCAGTTATGCTACAACCCAAGAGCTTCACAAGGTTCTTGTGATCGATTTGGCTTATCAGATTGACTTCGTTAAAGAAATGATCAACCCATTGCTTTGTGTTGAAGAACAGTCTCTTCACCGCAACAGTCTTACCGTTAGTAAGCACTCCCTATTCCACACACACAAAAAAGGCCAAAGAATTAAGCAATTGAAGAGTAGGAACAATCCGAAGAAGAAACGGATAATAAGAACACAACTTACCTTAAATACAGAACCAGATCCTCCTTGTCCTAGCTTATTCTTGTCGCTGAAGTAATCGGTGGCCTTCTCCAGATTCTCATAGGAGAAACAGAGATTAGATTTGTTGGCAAGCATGAATAGTGACCCTAGTTGCTTCTTCTCTGTATTACAGTACACAAGAGAAAAATCTTTATCAAACTCCAATGACTAATCTCGAAAACTAAGCTACTTCTTGATCATATAAAACTAAATGATTCAACAAAGAACTCAATTTGGGAACATTCAGAAGTCACAAACCTCTTTGCTTCTTGGCGCGTTTCTTTTTAAGCAAGAAACCAACAACAGCGACCAACAGAACAAAAGCCACCACCGAAGATGTCACAGCCAAAATCACGGCCAAATGGTTATGACCTAATCAACAAAAAACGTTGTTAAGTCAGTGTTCTCTCATAACATTCCATAAATGTTACAAACATATACTAATTCTAATCACATTTGAATCTTAGCTACTTACCACCATTTCCATCTGATGTGGAATTTCCAGAATTATTGTAAAACTTCTGAGTAGAGAACCTCATGTAACATCCAGCGCTAAGAACTCGGCCTTCTTCTTTAACCAGACAAGAAGCAATTTTCTCTGAAGCTTTACCTAAACACACAACACATCCACTTCGATTAAGAGGCTCCCAACACTGAGCCAAACCATGAACCGTCACGTTACGTCTATCCACAAATCCAGCATAGAATCCACCGTTCCTCACCGCCTCCACGCTCATATTCCTCACTAGTTTCGCCGCGTTATCCCGGAACAAAGACCGGTTCACTCCGGTTATCTCTTTGTCAGCACAAACTGTCCGGTCTTGCAAGCTTACCGTCTCGTTGAGGAAATTGTAGTCGTCGTACCTATCAAAATCAAAGATATAAAAAAACCGACCTAAATCAAAACCCTTAAATTAAAAATTTCAGATTTTTTCAAGTAAAATTAGAGATTTTGATGAGTGAGACCTGATGTAGCAACCATCGGAGAAGACTTGACCACCACGAGTGCCTCGTTGAAAGGGCAAGCAAATAGGGACTTTAGCTTTGATCTGAGCGAAACACAAGTCGCAATCTTTCTTGTCGAGATCCTTCATACACTCTCCGTAAGCGAAGACGGTTAAGTTTCCGGAACCGCTGACTACTTCGCCGTAACCTTTAGCTTCAACGAGTGGAGAGACGGCGTCCATGGCGGCGAGGAAAGTGTTGACGAAGAGGCTTCTCTGCTGCGGCGGCGTTGTCCTGTTGGTGCTGCATATCTGAGCCACAGACGCTCCTCTCGAATCGGAAATCACAGGGTTTAATAGCAAGCCCAGAAGCAGAAGAAGAAGAGTGAGAAGATGAAGGAAGGAGATAGAGAGATTGGAGATGAAAATCGGCATCTGGGTTTTTTGGGTTTATTAATCCTTTGAAATCAAGCAAGATAGCATTTGTTGCTTAGAAAGAAAAAAAGATAGCATTTGTTTTGGGTTTTTTGAAAAAAAAAATTCCTCTGTTTTTTTTTAGTTTCTCTTGAAACTGATTTGGAGAAAGAGAAAGGAGGAAGAGACAGGATCGAGAAGTTGAAATTTCGATTTTCTTCGATTGCGGTTGTTGGGTCAAACGGAAGAAGATAAAACACGAAATGAAATGTTTTTTCAATTGAGTTTTCCTCTCTTGGGAGAGATGGTGGGGTGTGGAGAGTCAAAGAGAAGACTTTCTCTCTGCTGATTCAACGAAAGAGAAGGATCGCATTTAGGACAATGAAATGGGAAAAGAAACGCCGCCGTTTGGAGTTATGTTTTGTTTTGATGTAATACGTTTTGATGGACGGGGTATGACGTCAATATTTCAGGTAATTACGTCACCTAACCAGGGTCAGCTTAAAAATAACAAAAAAATTATACTACTGTTTTGCTCCCGATTAATCATAAAAATGAGCTAACTCGATCGAAAAACTCTTAACTCATTAGAAATATTCAACTATGTCAATGTTAGATTTAAGCTTGATAATAGCTTGAGTCATAAGCTATTTAGGATTAGGAAAAAATATATTTAAGAGTTATCTAAATATGTAAGTTATTATTTTCCTATAAGGAAATATACTAACTTCGTCTCTATATAAGAAGTTGTCGAATTGTGGCAAACCTTATGAGCTTTGAGAGATTAAAAATAGCTTTAGTTTTTGAGTTAGTTTTTTAAAGCAATAAAGAGTGTTTTGGTTCTTGATCTAAAGTGTTTAAATCAATATTTAGTATGAGAGCTTATATTGATTTAAACTCCTTAGGTGTTTTATACGAAACAGAGCACCGAAGAAAGCTTCATCGAAGGCTTGAACAAACCGCGGAGAGGGCAATACTAGGCGAAAGAAGTCGTCCCTGTAAGGCCAAGTCATGGGTGATATTGTTCCAGCAGTCAACAAACCGAAGGATAGTGGTCCCTCGTCAATACAATGTCCGATGCTTAATGCTACAAACTACACCGTGTGGTCTATGCGGATGAAGATAGCGCTCAAGGTACACAAAGTATGGGAGGCTATTGAGACAGGAGCAGATGATGGAGAAAAGAACGACATGGCTAAAGCTCTTCTCTTTCAATCCATACCGGAGGCGTTAACTTTACAAGTTGGAAACCTCGAGACCTCAAAGGCAATTTGGGACGCAATCAAATCAAGACATGTAGGTGCAGATCGGGTGAAGGAAGCGAGATTGCAAACTCTGATGTCTGAGTTCGATAGAATGAAGATGAAAGAAACCGACAAGATTGATGAGTTCGCTGGTAAACTCTCCGAATTGTCCTCAAAATCAGCTGCTTTGGGAGAAAGCATTGAGGAGTCGAAAATTGTCAAGAAGTTTCTTAAGAGTTTACCACGAAAGAAATACATACATATTGTTGCAGCACTCTAACAAGTCCTTGACCTTAAAACAACAAGCTTTGAAGACATCGTGGGGCGTTTGAAAGCTTATGAAGAGAGAATCTGTGAAGAAGAAGATCTGGAAGATGACCAAGGAAAGCTTATGTACGCCAACTCCGATTCGCAAGCTTACCAAGATAACGATGGTGGAGGAAGAGGTAGAGGACAAGGTGGGCGTAACACTGGACGTGGAAGAGGACGCGGACGCTACGGAAATCAGCAAAACGGTAGACAAGAAAGAGACTTGTCAAAGATCGTGTGTTATCGATGTGACAAAACAGGTCACTTTGCATCGAATTGTCCAGATAGATTGCTTAAACTTCAAGAGGCACAAGAGAATGGAGATGATAACACTCAAGAGGCTGAAAACTTGTTGATGCACGAGGTGGTGTATCTCAATGAGAAGAAATTGAAGCCAAGCGAGTTTGAAGTACATGGAGATAACGTTTGGTATTTGGACAACGGTGCGAGTAACCACATGTCTAGAAACCGTGGCTATTTTTCGAAACTGGACACAACAGTCACGGGAAAAGTAAGGTTCGGAGACGACTCACGTATTGACATAAAAGGAAAAGGATCGATCCTTTTTGTGAGCAAAACCGGTGAACGAAAGATTTTGGCCGATGTTTACTACATCCCAGACTTAAAAAGTAACATTATAAGTCTAGGGCAGGCAACAGAGGCAGGATGTGATGTAAGAATGAAGGATGATTACTTGACACTGCATGATCGAGACGGTAATCTGTTAACAAGGGCGCAGAGGTCAAGAAATCGATTATACAAGGTTACCATGAAAGCAGAAAACAGTCGATGTTTACAACTTATGGAGTCAAGTGATTCGACAAGGTGGCATGCAAGGCTCGGGCATGTTGGCTTCGAGACCATGAGGACAATGTTAAAGATGGAACGAGTCATTGGCATGCCTAGTATCTCGGTTGAAAAAGAAACGTGTTCTTCATGTTTACTTGGAAAGCAAGTAAGGCAAGTGTTTCCGGGAAAAACAACATACCAAGCTACACAAGTACTCGAGCTCATACACGGCGATCTCTGTGGACCCATCACACCTCCTACAGCTGCACGAAATAGGTACATATTTGTGCTAATTGATGACCATTCTCGCTACATGTGGTCGCTTCTCTTAAAGGGAAAAGACGAGGCGTTTGGAAAATTTAAGAAATTTAAGGCGCTAGTTGAGCAAGAGACTGGGATGAGCATCAAGACCTTTAGAACGGATAGGGGTGGAGAGTTTGTTTCCCATGAGTTCGACAAGTTTTGTAGCGACTCGGGCATTAGAAGACATCTAACTGCGCCATATTCTCCATAACAGAATGGAATAGTTGAGAGGCGAAACAGAACTCTGATGGAGATGACGAGGAGTATCTTGAAGCACATGAACGTACCAAACTACCTATGGGGAGAAGCCGTAAGGCACGCAACATACCTCATCAACAGGATTGCAACAAGAAGCCTAGAATCACAAACTCCATACGAAGTGTTTAAGAAACGAAAACCGAATGTGGAACACTTGCGTGTGTTTGGATGCATTGGTTATGCTAAGATAACAACTCCACATCTGAAGAAGCTAGATGATAGATCACAAGAGTTAGTTCATCTTGGCATAGAACCAGGTTCAAAAGCATATCGTATGTTGGAACCCTCAAGTCGAAAGATAGTTGTGAGCAGGGATGTGGTCTTTGATGAAAACAAAGGATGGAAAAGGTGGAATAATCCAGACGTTACAGCAGATGATGGTCCTGGAATGTTTAAATTACCATTCGGAGAGGTCAAAGATTGTGACATTAGTGAAAACAAAGATGCTGAAAATACAGAGGAGAGTGGAAAGGATGAGAGTGAAGATGAGTTCGCTGCTGAGGATGACCACGAGGATGTCGAAGTTGCGCTAAGAAGGTCAACAAGGGCGAGAACAATGCCTAAGTACTTGAGTGATTACGTTTTGATGGCTGAGTCTGAAGGTGAGCGACTCTTGATGTTGTTGAATGATGAACCATGGGATTTTAGTGAGGCAGTAAAATCAAAAGAATGGAGAGATGCATGTGGAGAAGAGATATCATCCATAGAGAAGAACAAGACGTGGAGCTTAGCGGATCTCCCAATAGGAGCTAAGGCAATCAGACTCAAATGGGTTTTTAAGCTCAAGCGTAATTCTGATGGGAGCATAAACAAGTATAAAGCAAGGCTAGTGGCAAAAGGATATGTGCAACGATACGGAATAGATTTCGATGAAGTATTTGCTCCGGTAGCGCGCATTGAAACTGTCCGATTCATCATTGCTTTAGCCGCATCAAAGGGTTGGGAGATGCATCACCTCGATGTGAAAACGCCGTTTCTACATGGTGAATTGAAAGAAGAAGTTTATGTCGCACAGCCTGAAGGGTTTATAATCGAAGGAAGCAAAGACAAAGTTTATAGACTCAATAAAGCGCTATATGGATTGAGACAGGCTCCAAGAGCATGGAACAACAAATTGAATGAGATTCTCCGTGGGTTGAACTTTGAAAAGTGTTCAAAGGAACCGTCGCTGTACCGAAAGTGTGAGAAGGAGAATCTATTGCTTGTGACTGTATATGTAGACGATTTACTTGTTACAGGCTCGGACTTACGTATGATAGCTGAGTTCAAGCGAGGAATGTCAGCTGAATTTGAAATGAGTGATCTTGGAAAGCTGACTTACTATCTCAGCATCGAAGTATTTCAGTTTGGAGATGGCATCGTGCTAAAGCAAGAGAGGTACGCAAACAAGATCTTGAGAGAAGCTGGAATGCAAGAGTGTAACGCAGTTCACATACCAATGGATGCGGGCTTGAAGTTGTCCAAAGCGAGTGAGGAGAAGTGTATCGATGAAAAGGAATATAGGCGAAATGTTGGATGTCTTCGATACTTGCTCCACACACGACCTGATCTCTCCTATTGCGTTGGTGTGCTAAGTAGATATATGCAAAAGCCAAAGGAGTCTCACGGAGCAGCTTTAAAACAGATTCTAAGGTACCTAAAGGGAACCTCATCATATGGTCTTGTGTTTAAACGCGCAGGTGAAACAAAGTTGATGGGATATAGTGATAGTAGTCACAACGTGGACATGGATGATGGTAAAAGTATGACAGGTCATGTCTTTTATCTCAATGAGTGTCTGATAACATGGTGCTCACATAAGCAAGAAACGGTGGCACTATCATCATGCGAAGCAGAATTCATGGCAGCCACCGAAGCTGCCAAACAGGCGATTTGGCTTCAAGATATTCTCGCTGAAGTCATTGGAGGATCTAGTGAAAAGATAACGATTCGGGTAGACAATCAATCTGCAATAGCACTTACCAAGATCCCGGTCTTCCATGGACGGAGTAAGCACATACACAGGAGATATCATTTTATAAGAGAGTGCGTTGAGAATGAACAGGTTGAGGTCGAGCACGTTGCAGGAAGTTTGCAAAAGGCTGACATTTTAACCAAGGCGTTGGGAAGAATCAAGTTCAAAGAGATGAGAGATCTCATTGGAGTTCAAGAAGTGTCGAAAGATGATTTCAAGCTTAAGGGGGAGAATATTGATTTAAACTTGATAATAACTTGAGTCATAAGCTATTTAGGATTAGGAAAAGATATATTTAGGAGTTATCTAAATATGTAAGTTATCCTTTTCCTATAAGGAAATATACTAACCTCGTCTCTATATAAGAAGTTGCCGAGTTGTGGCAAACCTTATGAGCTTTGAGAGATTAAGAATAACTTTAGTTTTTGAGTCAGTTTTCTAAAGCAATAAAAAGTGTTTTGGTTTTTGATCTAAAGTGTTTAAATCAATAGTCAAAGCTCAGGCTACTAAACCATTTTAGAACCAGAATGAAAAAAAAACAAATTACGAGTTGTATTTAGATCAAAAAGAAAATTGTATTATGTGAATAAAGTAACTTTATAATACGATAAATAGGTTTGGCATGGTTGAAAAATGTTTTTAAAGTTCAAATGTGTAGTAGGAGTTCCAAAATTTGGACCAAATTATGTGCAAATTAAACAAATCTGATTTCGATTGTTTTAGTCCCAATTTTGTTTTCCTTTTTTGCTATTACATTCACAAGTGTATGTTATAATAATTATTAGAACAACATTAACATAAACTTACAAACGAAAACAAACAATCAGAACATTACATGATTTCTACTTCAATTGTATGTTATTTAGGACATGTAAGTGAAAAAAAAAAATCTACTAATTACACACACTGGTCGAATCCAACAAACCTATGTGTGGTCACTAAACAAATAGTTTGAGGATCAATTCAGGAATCTTCTTAAAATACGGGGTGGTATTTTCCGTATATTTCCTATTTTAAAACGTCTTTTTTGTAGTAGCTGCAGAAAACAAAAGCAACGAGTAATGGCATAAACTCTATGCCGTGTTATGAGGGTCGTCTCTAAGTCAAAAACAACTTCAATCATTCTTTTTAGTCTTTCTATCTATCCATCGACCATCTTCTTCGACCCTCGGATTTATCCAAATTTGCTGCTCGTTTTTGAATTACTGAAAATGACAGCTTCGTCGTATCTGTCAAGCGTGTATACTCACTATAAAACGTCGTTGAATTTTTTTTTTTGTTTACAGTGAATTACGGAAAATGTCTCTTTCTCCCTTTTCATATTTTCTGCATAGCCTCTAAAATAATAGGATATATAGGACATACTAGGATTTATAGGAACTAAGATCAATCCAATTACAAAACTCGATCGCAAGTCGTCTGTGACTAATTCAACGCAAGATCTCCTTTCGTCTAACGGGTCTTATAATACATAGTAAAGTCTAAAAAGTGAGTAACACGGTTTTGTGAAATTATTGGTACAGATACAGAGTCTGACAATGAATAAAAATGAAACGGACAAAGTCGTTAAAAACAAAAATCGATTTGAGGAAAATTGTCGGGATTTATCTGAAATATATAAAGCAATAATGCTTGTGGTATTCTTGGTATACTAAATAGAAAAATAGAAACCGATGGGTCCCCGCAGTGCTCGTAGTCGTCGCGTCTAGAAGAAAAGCGACCAGCTCGTGACTGTCAAAAGTCCAAGTCTATCTCAACTCAACTTGAAACTTGAAAGCAATGCTTGTGGGTATTTTTGGTATCTACTTGCATTTGTCTTTGTCTATGCAATTATTGTAAAAACAAAATCATTATACAGATTGAGATCTATTTTAAAGTCGCGTCGTTCTTAGAAGGTTAAACTCTTTTGTCTTTGGAATCTAAACTAAACCGTGTATTGAAATGACAAATACTGTGTTGTTTATTGATGAAACGATGCATTTTGAGTCTACGATTTGATATGTTGGACCCTTTTTTCTCGGCCGACGAAACGAATAGTTCCGTGCTTGCTGTGCACACATTATTCAGTTTTTTAGATCTTTGGAATTTGTTGGCGACTAAAAAAAAAAACCCCATCTTTGACTTATGTTCATGGTATCATGTCCACTATATCGTCGCATGGTCGCCATCCATTATTATCCATATAAAAGCACCACAATACTTTTTGACTTATATGATTATTATTTAATGATATGATAAAAAATTTTGCTTTATTTTTTTGTTTTCTCTCAATAAATAAATTGAATTTTCCTTTTTCTTTTAATTTACCCAATGACGTCCGAATCGTTCAAAGTTAACGATGTATAAGCTGGTTCAAAACTATCAGATAACAAATCTCTAATCTTTAGCCAAAACTATCAGATAACAATGTATTCCTAAAATTTGATTTTATAAACTTGTTATTTTTTTTACAAATAATTCCTCTAGGAAACTATAATAAAAATCAAAATTCTAAAAACTCTCTTAATTTTTTTTCATTTCGACAAAACTTATCTGAACTATATATAAAAAATATATCACCGCATCAAGGCATTCTGTTTCTTAAATGGGCTTTATTAGAGATCATGCAAGCACGGGAAAGCCCAAATCAGCATGGATTTGGGATTCAAACAAACGGCCATTCATCGATCGGCCATGGCAGGGCTATTTCGAAGCATAGTCAGAAACCTTAAAATGAAATGAAATTTTATAATTCACATTTCCTCAAAAAAACAAAAAAAAATCACAGCACAGGAAAACAACCACCCATCATAAGGCCTTAATAACCAATCAACTAAATTTAATTTGTCTCTCTAATTCACCGGTGACAAAGTATTTCAATTCTTTTCTTCAAAAGTATTTACTTAAAATACCCATTTTTTTCTTTAGCATATGCATTTACATATAAATAACCAAACTCCCCTCTCTTCGTTCAAATAATCAACAACCGGTGTTCAAACCACAATTCTAATCTCCCACCTCAAAAACACAAACAACATACACGAATATATAACATGTCAACAAATCTCTACCTTGCCACGGTGGTTCTCCTCCTCCTGACGGCGAGCCAAAGCGGCGTAGCAATGGCTCGCCCGGTGATACCAGCCGGGCGCGATCCATGCTCCGTGTCGGATTTCAAGGTGCTGTGCAGATCAGTCGTGAAGGGCCAAAAGAACGTTAACGCAGCGACGGAAGTGTCCATAAGAGAGCTGATGAAAAGAACGATCAAGGCGAAAGAAGCCGCCGCGAGTGGCCGGAAAAGTGGCGGAGGACTCGGGACTTGCTACTCAAACTACGACAGCGCGCTCGATAATCTGCAAAAGGCGTTGAATGACATCAAGAAGAATGATGGGTTTAGCCTTAACATCAATCTTAGCGCATCTTTAACGCAGTTTGATACGTGCAACGACGCCAAGGCCGGTTCTAACGCGTCGAATGATTTCGCTAAATCTACAAGCACTTTGCATGAAATGGCTGATAATTGCTTGGCGCTCTCTACCCTCGTTAAACAATGATGATATTCTGTTTCTTGATTAATTCGAGGAGATTTTTTTTGGTGATTCGTGTACAGTTTCGGAATATGTGGACATAGTGTGTAATGTATGATAAAGATTTCTTGTCAAACGTATAGTATACTTCAGGTTTTTAAAAAAAAAAAAATCTATTTCAACGTTACAACGTATGTATAAACCACAAGATTTGTAGACGTTTTCGCATAATTAATTTTTTGAACTGTTCATAGGAAAGTACTGAATTGGGAGTAGAGTATCCCGGATCGGTAGGAAGAACCCAGATAAAGCCCAATAAAACAAACCTCAGGCCCAGTCCATAAGATGAGCGACGATCAGTCGGTCACATATGCAGCATTGATCTTCATCATGTGCATCATGATGATGTAGAGGTAATAATGTGCATGGTCCGAACAAAAATGTAATAAGCACCTCCTTATTCACAAAATGATGAGTAATTATTATAGTCGAATGCTGAATCGTATATAGTATAAAGAAAAAATATTCGACGATACTTGCGAGAAAGAATACTTAATGGAATCTTGATTAACTCGCAAAAAATTAACCTCGTGGAAGAAAAAGCTGAGCATGGGACGGCTTTAGACAGCATCATTGCTCTTACATCAAATTGTTTGTATCCCCTTTTGCTTCAATATTCCTCTTTTTCTTCACTTTTCTTTTTTCACATTCTCTTTCTCCTCTTTTAGTATAAAAGAAACTAGACTGTTTTATGAACCTTCAAAAAAATCTAGACTGTTTAAGAACAGATTAAATGCTATATTTAATTTTAGTTTTCGTTATTTATATTCGTTCACACAGAGATGGTGAAGTGGAATTTATGATGAGGAATCGGCCATGTTGAATTATATGCCTAGTTTTCTGGGGTATGAGGACGACAATATCATGTTATAAACACTTTTTCTTCTTATAACCAGGGAATTTTTGAACCTACATCGATTAATGGGCACACAATACATATAGCGTCACTGAAGACCAGATCGAAGTTGACATGAATGTGTGTTGCTTTGTTAGGGCTCTACATTAAAAATGTGAAAAAGGCAAGCACTATTTGAGTAAAAGACGATTGAACTTTACAGTAACTGAACTTTATTACTATTTGACAAATGAATTTAAGTTAAAATTTTATATATACTCCATTTGCTGTGAACTTGTGACAGTAAACTGATACTCGCTTTCAGTTAAGTGTAAGTTTAAGAAAGTAACACCAAATATACGTCTTTCATTTGTTATCGTACAAGGTTCAGTATCTTTTGGGCCCGTAATTTCATTCGGTCAGAGCTCGGTTTGCGATCCGGTTTGGCATCTTATATATAATATATATATACTGTATATAGAATCTAAAACAATCTATGGTTCCAAAACAACAGCATATAAAGAGTTTTTATAGTTGTTTACTTGTTTCTCTTAACTTTCTGCTCAAAACTGAATCCTACGAAGCTGTTGAGGAAAAGAGAAAACTGAATATTACGTAATATTGCGTCAAAAACATTTGAAAGCATAAAAGCTAATGTGAAGTGATGATTTATAGTCTCGGATTAGCGGTCAAATAATGAAAATATGTAGTGTTTCATATTATTCAATTAGTGGTCGCAATAATTCTTCCCAATGACCATGAGTCATAATTCAGAGATTCGCATATAATATATAAAAGCACTCCTATGAGCCACCAAAGCTATTGCCCTTCGATGCCATTCTTTTTGTTGACAGGAATCAAATTCTCCCCCTTTTTAGATTACACACACATTCTTCACTATTTGGATTAATTTTTTTAATTTCTAGTATTAACTTAGAATATTTCCGTTTTTCTAGTTTTGGTCGATCATAACGTATATATCATATACTGATACTGCAATAGAATTGTTAAAGGCCACATGATCAGGTTTGGATCGGATTCTTCGTACTTTTTTTTTTTTGTCAAACCATGATTCTTCGTACTTTTGTATGCTACAATTATCAATGTATATATGTGTGTGTCTGTACGTACGTATTTGTATATATACGCGTATGGCCCAAGTTCAATCACACTGCTATTCTGGAAATATATAAAATTAGCATTACTATTGTGTTACATATCAAGGAAATCATAGCCTGGTTCGTGGATATATAAATCGTTACCACTTTTATGGTAATGAATTTAACTTGCTTTAAAATGAACAACCAAATTTGTATATGTACACAAATCTTTCTAAAAAAATATACAATACGCTTGGTAGCTAAATTATGTGGATGAGTTAGCGATCATGGTAGAACAAATAAAATGCATTGACGGAGATGAATTACCAATTCCGTGAAAGAGTGCAAATATTTGCAAAGGTTTAAAAACACATTTTTATTTCTAATTAATTATGCGCTTTCACTTTAACAGCTACAAAAGTTTGAGGAGCTAAACTAATTTCCTCTTATAGCAGCATTCAAATTCAATTTGAAGGATTAGTCTACATACTTCATTCCATTTTGCAGATATGTTTACTAAATTTCTCATTGTATCTATGTTATCAATAAGAGTCAGTAAATCAGTGCTCGACTCATGTGTCTATGTGATCTAAATTTCTCATAAGCATTTCCTAAGTTATAATCTTATAAAAAAACATATATACTACTATATATTATAAGCTATAGGATGTGGTATATTTAGATATGAAAACAATAATTTAGTAGGTAATGCTATTATCGTTAATGTGTGTCACCATCTGGATTCAAATTTTCATAATACATGTTTTTGAAAGGAAAATAAAAAACATGAAACCAGCTAAAATCTTAAAGATGGGAAAAATGCATATCATTTACCCTGGTGGGTTAAAAGAAAAAAGAGTTGGGATCAACTGCAACATCCAAGCTCAACACTCAATCATAAGTTTCTATATGGTCAACCCTGTTTCTGTATATAAAGCAAAAAAAAAAAAAACAATTATGGGTAAAAGACTAAAAAGAGACAAAAACTTATATGCCACAGTAATTTCTGAATAATTTTTTAAAATGGGAGGGCGATGACCCATTGAGAATAAATGGGATAACAAACGATCATCAATGTATATGTGTCCCTGCGAGGACCGCACCCACTTAATTCCCCAATTTAAATACCTGTTGACCCCTCACATTATAATGACCCACTTATAATTATTTATCTTAAAGTATATTTATATTGTTGTATATTGTAGTTGTATGATAATGAAATGTTATATATTTATTTTATATTCGAAAAAAAATGTATTAATGTAATGTCATTGAACCTTAGAGCATCTACATTCTTAATACTATAATGAGTGTCTAAACAAATAAAAAAAAAAATATTTTGGCAATTAAAAAAAAAAAAAAACATATTTTATCTTCCAATTAGAAATTGACAAGTGGAGATTTAGGGGATCTTAAGTGTCTTGGCATAGACACTTCCTCTCTCCTAATTTCTTCTTTTTAGTATTTTTAAATGTTAAGACACCTTCATTTGATGTCCAATGGTCATCCTCAAGTGTCTTAACTAAAGTTGTTAATAATAAAACTGAATAAAAAATGATTTGGATGTGTTATTTTTAAGAACAATGTCTAAAATAAGACACTTTTTTTTGGTGTCTTAGCTCTAACTTAAATTAATATTATATTTAATATTAAAATATGTTTAAGACACTCAATATGAGTTCTCCATTGGGCTTGCTCAGCATAAACAATGGTAAATTTTATGTAAGGTTCTTAGCAATTTTTTATTATGGATTTAATTTAAGAGTTTTTAATTTATTTTTATTCTTTCAATAGTAAAACCTTTGACGAGATTTTTAATTAAAAAAAATTTTGATTTTTTTTTTATTTTATGAAAAGTTTATTTGATTTATTAAAACATAAAATCTATTTTATAAAAAATCTCAAAAAATCGCATGTTGAGATCAAATGTTTCAAAGGAGAAGAGGGAGAAGAGAGAGACGATATTGGTTTGATCAGATGTTTTATTTTTTTCTCATAAAAAAAATACCGACCCACTCTCCTTCATACACGTATCACTAAGACACATATCTTAAACATGATTTAAAGTTTTTATTTTAGATCTGATTTTCTGATTAAAGCCTAATTTTTATTTATTTTTGAGTTTTAATTGTTTTAGAACCTAAGTTAAGATAAACTATTGTTTATGCTGTTATAGTCTTTGGTCAACATACATACGATACAAGTATGCATGCTTGGTTAAATCACTCCCTCGATTTTGAGAGACAATATGATTATGTTTGGCGATTATGTTTTAAAGAATGGACACTCTCCAGTCTCGACAATTAAATTTCACAACTCGTACTATGCTATTATAATGCTTTTGTATCAATAAACTCGCTTTGTTTTCCGCAAATTCATAGTTTTTGTTTATATTCATATTTCCAGTTTTTGTGGTATGTTCTTCTTCCAGCTTGGAGAGAATATAATCATATTTTAGTCTCTGGTAAAAGAGACTACGTACCGTAACCGTAAACTCAAGACTTCTTAATTACAAAAAAAAAAAAAAAATCACCATTTATGTTTGCTTTGATAATTTATAATAAAACATTTCATTGTTCCACAAGCAACATTGCGGAATAAAATATGTTAGCTCCGTCATAAGTATTTTCTTAATTACAACATGTCACATAAGAGCAACCCCAATGGTCACCCCTTAGTATGGTATCTTAAAGATAAAATAATAATATTTTGTGTATTTTTTGGATATAAGACACTTTGTTAAAATTTGTTGATTTTGAGTCTACAATGGAGACACTTGGATGGNATAAATTGTAAATTTCAATAAAAGTAATTGAATTTATTGAATTGCTATTGGTTTAAATTTATAGGAAATTGTTAATCACAGAAAATCATACATTTATTATCAAGTTTTAATGTATTTTCTTAATATGTGTAAAAATCCTAAAAATACTTTCTTTAAGAAACAGAGGGAGTATAAAGTTTACTTCTCTTTCTCTCTTATCTCCCTCTCTCTCTCATCCACTTACTTCTTAATATTCCTAGAAATCTGCAAAACCCTTGAAATCAATAAGCTTCTGATTTCATCACAAACCCTGTATTTATAACACCTTATGTAACCACATGCCCAAAACTTTCGCAACACACAACCTTAATAAATTTTGTTGATTCATTCTTTATTGTTTTTTTGATCTTCTGGGTTTTCTTAAAGAAAGTGATTATGTGTTTAATGTGTTTGTTGGGAGATGTGTCAGTAGCATCAAGAAGACGAACTACAACAAGAAACCGTATTAAATGTTGTCTTTTGAATCACTCAAGAAGAAAACAACAAGACAGCAGATGTTTTCATTATACTCCACACCAAGTTTCATTCAAGTCCGTTACGATGGTATCTTCTAGTTTTCTCAGATTGATTCTATTACTCTGTCTCGTCTCTTCTTCCTTCTCCTCCTCCTACTCCACCGCTTCTCCTTCTAATTCTACTCCTGCCGATCAAACTCTCCGGCCGCAAGACGAGCTCCATAAGCTGAAACTGATTAGAAAAGAGCTCCAGAAGATCAACAAGCCAGCCGTTAAAACCATTCATGTAATTTCTCCACTCCAAATCTCATTTCATAAGTTGTCTATATGGTCAATGTATAAATACAGATCTCCTTGTTGACCTTATTTTTTTGCAATTGATTCGTTCCAAAACCAATTCGGATTTACTCTGTTGTAAGTAGTCCGTCGACATAAAAGCTCTGTTACTCTGTTTTTGCGCTGTTTTTTTGTTTGCTCTGTTTCTTGTCTCTTTGTGTTATGTCTTGATAAAAGTTAGATTCCTTGTGGTTATTGCAGAGCTCAGATGGAGATACAATAGATTGTGTTTCGACTCATCAGCAACCAGCTTTCGATCATCCTCTTTTCAAGGGACAGAGACCAATGGTAAATTACTTTCCCTCTTCTTCTCCATCTTTTTTTTTTTTTCTAGAAACCCATAAATCTCACATGAAAAGAGTTCTAATTATTTTTAGGATCCGCCTGAGATCCCCAAAGGATATAGCGTAGATGATGAATCGTATGAAGATTCTCAGCTGTGGAGTTTATCCGGAGAGTCTTGCCCGGAAGGTACGATTCCGATTAGGAGAACGACGGAACAAGACATGCTAAGAGCAAGTTCTGTCCGGAGATTTGGTCGGAAAATCAGGCGCGTGAGGAGAGATTCCACAAGTAACGGACACGAAGTAAGTACCATTTTTTTTAATACTAAAACTATAATTAACCAAAAAAAGTCAGAGGTTTTAACCTTTTTATTCCCAATAAAGAAAAAAGATATAGAGAATGATACCAAAAACCAGCTTTTTCGTAATTCTTTACACGACCATAACACTCGCTTACTTGTATCCAAAACTCAAATGATAAGTCTATTTTCAAGCACAGAGAAAACAAAAAGAGAGAAGCGTGACATAGCTTTAGAGATTATTCTCTGTTCACATCGTAAAAAGATTATACTCTCTTCCTTTTTCTCTTTTTCCGTGTGTAATTTTCAGTTTGCACCTTTTTTTTTTATTAACCAGATTCAGCGTTTGAGAGTTTATTTGATTGATAATTAAATAAAAAGTGCAAAAATGATTGTAGCATGCGGTAGGATATGTATCCGGGAGACAATACTACGGAGCAAAAGCGAGTATAAACGTGTGGTCGCCACGTGTCGCTAGCCAATACGAATTCAGTCTTTCACAGATTTGGGTTATCGCCGGTTCGTTCACTCACGATCTCAATACCATCGAAGCCGGTTGGCAAGTACGTCATTTTTTTTTCTTTCTTCTTTTTTTCTTATTATTATTTTTTTTTTTCTCGGAGACTAATAAAAGCATTTTGATGATTTTCGTTGCACAGATTAGCCCGGAGCTGTACGGAGATACTTACCCAAGATTCTTCACCTATTGGACGGTAAATGTTTCCTCCAACTTTAATTAAGTTTTGTGGTATTCTTACATATTCTGCTTTAAGTGTTTAATTTTAACATTGTGTTAACAATGGTAGTGATAGTGATTTTCAGTCCGATGCATACCGAACAACGGGTTGCTACAATTTGCTGTGTTCCGGTTTCGTTCAAACCAATAGAAGAATCGCCATCGGAGCTGCGATCTCTCCTAGATCTTCGTATAAAGGTGGACAATTCGATATAAGCTTATTGATCTGGAAGGTATATTTTCTTCTTTTCTCCATATATATTTCTGTATCCATTAATTTAAAATTATTACCTTATACTAGGGCTTTAATTGGTAAGTTGAAGTATATATCGCATAATGATTTCATGATTAAGCAACTTTTTACTGAAATCATCATGTATTAAAAAAATTCTCGTTTATTCAATTCTATATAGTTTTCTGTATTATGTAATACAAAACCGCGTTACCATACTAGTTAAGAAGAAAGAGTTCAAAGCACATGGTTCACATCAATGTTTCCTGTGTCAACCCAGCTCATTCAACTTGTGCTTGTACTTTATAAGATGTGTCTCCACAAAGTCTTAAATACTTTCAATTTTGGTTTTAGTCATAAATAATAACTATGTATGTTTGATAAATATGTACGTATAGGATCCGAAGCACGGTCACTGGTGGCTACAATTCGGGTCGGGTACATTAGTCGGGTATTGGCCTGCGTTTCTGTTCACGCATCTAAGGCAACACGGGAGCATGGTTCAGTTCGGCGGCGAGATTGTGAACACCCGACCCGGTGGTTCGCACACTTCGACCCAAATGGGAAGTGGCCATTTCTCCGGTGAAGGTTTTCGTAAAGCATCTTATTTCCGGAATCTCCAAATGGTTGATTGGGACAATACTCTCATTCCCGTTTCGAATCTGAAGATTCTCGCTGATCATCCCAATTGTTATGATATAAGAGGTGGGACGAATCGTGTGTGGGGTAACTATTTTTATTATGGAGGTCCAGGCAAAAACCCTAGATGTCGATGAAGAATCAAGAACCGTTATTATTATTCTTGCATGATATAGTGCAAATGAATTTTGGGAGGGACAAACAAATTAGGAAGTTACAAAGTATCTTTGCTGCTAGGTCATGTAGCTCGTAACAATGTCACCACGAGCGAACATAATCGTTTCTAGTTACAAAAATGGTAAGTATGAAGTTTGGTAGTGTTTATACTTTATTTCTTTTGCTTTTTTTCGAGGAATGTGTGATGGCGTTGCGGATTTTGTAATGTTTATATTGATTAGTCATTAATTTAGTGTTATTACCAACGTGTAAATGTAGAGTACCGACGGAGAGTTGCTTTGTTATGTTTTTTTCTTTTTTTAATCTAAAAGTATCGACTGTTACTTTGTTAAGTTTTTCTTTTTCTTTTTTTTTTTGTCGAAACATACTTCTTCATATAAAATTAATAAAATCGAAATACATAGTTTTTCTTTTTCTTTTAATCTAAAAGCTAAATGCAGAATTATAATTGTCAGATTCGTCATTTGGTGGACCAGGAGATAGTTCTGTGGAAATACTATAACTTAGTTGTAGCAGAGACCGAATAGTTAATTGGGAATGGTTGTTATAAATGTAAGTTCTGACGATTAGATTGAACATTCATGTCACAACTGTCTATTTTAATTGAATATTAGTAGTATAAAATATATGAAGAATTAAGCACGAAATAAATTAGGGGTGGAGATGTATTTACGTGGGACCATAAATTAAAATGCCGATTTTAATGGTCTTCATTAATCGCCCCACGTGCCTTCTTTTATAACTTTAGCTACTGCACATTTTCCAAATTCCTCAAGAATTATTTGATCCAGTTCAATAATATTTTTATTACCTTAAAAAAGCGTTTGTTAATTTTAAATTTTTATCGTACTATTTTTGAGTGTGACAACAACTAACAATGGTCCAAATCTCAATTCCAGTTGTTTTCCCCCCTTTTCGTAATGCGCCATATTTAATTTATATATAAATATAAATATTTATTATTTTCAGATGCTATTTACAGAAATCTCATATTCATGGCTGGGCTTCACAATCATATCTCATGTTACATTTAAATATTAATTTGAAAGTAGTATAAAACTATAAATAAAGTTCACTCGATTTCAAAAACCTGTAAAACCTAAATAATTATAAGTTATATAACACTACATATGTAGGGTGTGTAAAATAAGTGTTGAAATCTTTACTTCTTGAACAAACAAACAAAAATTCTTTACTTCAACCAAAAAGAATGTTAACACATAGTGTTTATGATTATTTACTTAAGGCCCAGCTATTATTAGAATTTCTTTATGAATGTAAATATATGGGCTTTAAGTAGGCCCGATAGTCGTAGTTGAAAACACTACTGGAGTAGTCAAATATCGTCTCATTTTGGTTAGAAACTAAAACGAAATAGAAATAATTCGATTTACTTTTCAGATTGGAACCAGATCAATTATAGTTATATATGTATAGAAAAAACTCTAACATATAAAATATATGTAAATTAACTAATACTTTATTGATGTAATATGATTAGTTTTATTTTTTGCGACAATTTGTTATTTAACTTTATTTCAGTGATACAATTAGCAGTTCACAAGGTCAAGTGTATACAAGGAGAATTTAAAACTTGGACAACCTATCATGTATGATTGATACTTCCAAACTCATTTTATGTAATACTTTCCCTGCCAAACACAATCACAGTTGCTGAAGCTTATTGGCTATGAATTCTACTATTGGAATTCAATTGTCTCATGCAATCTCGGTTTTCACATAATCCTTCCAATTTTCATTATTTTTAAAAAATTATGTTTAAGAGGATCCCAAATTTTGAGATTTATCAAATATAAAACAAAATTTTTTACTTTATTTTTTAGTTTGGCACATGGCGCAATTTTTGTTTTAGCTGGACTTGTCCCCCTGACGAAAGTTTTTATGATCTAATATGAGTCTATGACAATATAAGTTAATCTCTCAAGCAATATAGTGAAACACGTCTTCAGCAAAAAAATTAAAAAAATGCTGAAACATCAAAGAACCAGTTCGAGAGAAAGTTGCAATGAGACAAGTCAAAGTCAATACATATTCCTTTCTCTATCCAAGACATATTTACCAAGAGTCAAGAGATTACCAAAAACGTTATTCAACAACTGCAGAAAACCTAAACGATAGTTGAAACTTAGATTGACTTAACATTCATACCCAAAAAAAAAAAAAAAAAAACCTAGATTGCACGAAAATAAAAACGGGTATGCGAAATCGAAATATGAAAACTGACTTTTTAAAAAAAATATAAGTATGTAAACATTTCGGAAAAATATATACGAGATCATGATAAAAAAAATATGTAGTTAAATATTAAGCATATAAATTGTATTGAAAAATATTTTTTTTTAGTTAACAACAGATTATTATTTAAATATTAATAATTTAGCTAAAGATAAATATTATACTAATACTACAATAAAATGTTTTTCTTATTCTCATTTATTCGTCAATTTCATCTAAGGGTGAGCATTTTATCCTGATCCGGAACCGATTCAAAAATATCTGATTCAAACGGGTTCAAATCTCTCACAATACCCGATCGGATATAATGGTTACTGATTTTCGAGTACCCAGTAATACCCAGACCGATCCGATATTCAAAAAAAAATATTCGAAATATCCGTTTTTTAAGCCTTTTTTAGTATTTCTATTTTATGTTCTCTGTACTTATGTCCTTTGGTGACTATTTGAAGTAGGAACTTGAATATTTATTTTGATTTTGAGTTTTGAATTCTTCGTTTACTTTATAATCGATATTATTTTGGTTATTTTTAAATTTTCATAATTAAATTTTTAGTTACTTACAAATATTTTTGGTTATATTTAATTATTTTCAGTTATTTTTCGAATAAAAATATTCGAACCGATTCGAATCTAGAAAGATACGAACCAAATCCGATCTAAAATTTAATAATATCTGATTAGTACCAAAAACTATAGTTTCAAAATACCCGAAATCCAAAATATCCAGATCTACAATCCGCACACCCTTAGTTTCATCAAACAAAAATGTCTTTAACTCTGATTCGTCGAGTGAAAGATCCTTAAACTCAATTATTTCAATATTGATTTTCATCTAACAAATTAAAGTAATCATTTACTTAACTTAATGACTCAAAACTGATCATTTAGTCTATCTTATACTTCTTGAAGTTTACTTATTAGGTTACCAAAAACAAAAGGCGAAATTCCAAAACAGCATCAAACTTTTCTATCGTATTTCTTAAGTAACCTTTTTAAAAAAAATGCGTTTCTCCAAAACGTATTTTCTATTTTCGAAACATTTTCAAAACAGAAAACTAACCTCAGATGGAATTTCTGTGCTATCTAGAAACCAGTCCGTATGAAAGAGAGTGGGAAGATATGATTTGAATTTCTGTTTGTATTTGATTAACATAAATTAACACTTTTCATTAATAAAAAAGGTAAAACGACGACAAGTAACAAGAACAACGGCGAGTTAAGTGGCAGCACGACGAGAAGCATGCAAACCGACTCATCATGTTCTTGTCCTTATTCTCAGCGTTTTAACTACGTAAGCTCGCCATTTGGCAAACACTACCAGGGAATATATATATAAGTACAAATTAGAGAGTATTTAAAAAAATTAAGGAGAATTAAAAGGAATGTGAAACTGCAATTATCAGAGAGTGGTGGACAATTTAAAGTCAAACCTAATTAAATACTAGTAGCTTTCACCTTTCGCATTTCGCCTTCGATTATATATGTAAGGCACATAATCATATCGAACCTTTCCACGTGATCTCACGAGTTCATGACCCTTTAAAAAGACTTACCCTAAACTCATCATTTAAAAATATCTAGATGAATTTTACTGTAATAGGCAAACCCGGTTCGGAGGACAAGGGGGTTAAGTTATGGTTTAAGATTTTTAATTTTTTGTTAATTTCAGAGCTATATTTTTGGACTATATATAAAAAAAAATACATATAGATATACAGATTATTTGATAAACATTTTAAAAATTAATATTATCTAAATTTTTGGAATAATAAATATAAAAGAATCATAACTTTTTATTTTTGTTTAAACCATCATTTTTGTTAGACCAGTCCTAATAAATCCTCCCTTTTTCAAATTCTCTTGTATGTAAATAATGGGGCAGGTTTATCATTAAGATAATAATTTTTTTTCACAAAAAGCACTGACATAAAGCCTTTAGATAATTCTCTTTAAATAATAAAGATATTTGCGTATACTGCATAAGTTTATATACAGGTCGTTTATACAAATGTAGCATTTTTATATATATAGTTACCTTCTTAAGATGAACAAAAGTATTAAAGGTTATATTGTGTCTTTGCATCACTTTGAGGTAACTTTTCAATTTACTAAGAAGGCATCGTGTTCAATTTATAGATATACATCTTTTTTTGTGTGTGTGCGCAAGATATACACATCTTTTATGGAGAGGAAAACTCAACCATAACGATTATGATTTGTTTGAATAAAGGCATCGTCATCATTGTGCACGATTCTTTGACGTAGAGATACAATACATCAATATTTGGTCCCCGGAATTGGAATGACTATGGATCAAACGACTTGAATCGTCCTTACACAAAATAAAATTAGCCCAAAAAGATTTGATATATAATTTAAATTAAATTCGACTGACGATTATGAATGAGAGATAGTGTAACTATAGAGGTCCATCTAGGAAAATGATATGTGATGATGACGAAGAGCGATGAGAAATTGACAAATTAATTATTTAAATTGAATGGCTTGTGACTCCATCATTTCCTCCTACTTCCTACGCTTTCCAACTTGGTGGTCTCAGTACCCCCCTCTCTATTTAAATTAAAAGAAGATCCACTACGTTGTGAACTGTTACTGTTTTTTGTTTTTTTTGGTTGTTTAATAACGAAAATATCTACTCTAGTCTCGATGAAATTGTAGTATATTCGAAGTGTTTTCTATTTCGGAAAGTGATTAACACTTTCAATAATATCATCAAGTCCTAAATTTCAAAACCTCTCTCTCTACTAAGAGTTTAGTAATGGATTGGATTGATTTGAATTTACCATATTGACACTTATTTGGTTTCCATGATAACGTGATTATTTGGAGTTTGTTATATATATAATTCATCACCATGTATACTAAATTACTAACTAAATCAAATATGTAGTTCAAACAAAATTGTCTACGGATACCTGACCAATTCATTTTTAAAAAAATTTGTAGTTAGTAAAAAAATATTTACGGAAATCATAAAAGTTTAAATGACAAAAGAACATTTGTAATATTAATTTTTAAAAAATAAATAACAAAATAAAAGTAGTGTGAAGAAAGGGAAAATCCTTTTTTTGTTGTCAGATATGTATAAATCTTTTTGGCTTAGTTCAATTCTCACTATAACTCATCGCATGGTTTGGTAGGTAAGACTGAGTTTCGACCATTGATTAACGTGGTGGGTTGCCTTATCGCTCAGCCAGACCCGGCGTTAGACGTGTGTGCAAGCAGTGCTTAAGTACATGGTCCTACTTAATTATTCTTTTCTAAACAATTTAAGGCTTTGAATTACTCAAAATTTGGCAGAAAAAATAGTTTGTTCACATGACTTATTTAATACGGGCATTTTCTCATTAGTCATTTTTGTGTTTGCAAAAAAAAAAAAAAAAATGTTATACGGGAGCTAATTGCACAGAGCCCAAATTTTATGAGAGCCGCCCCTGCGCTCAGCCAACTTGTCTTAAGATTAGCCAAACTTCTTTGTGATGTCGAATGGTTGTGTTGGCCTGGTTATAAATCAATTGAACTATGCTTCTTCCAATCTGGTGTTGTGTTCGGATCACCCAAATAAATAAATAAATGATTTTTCTCGTTATTTGTTTCATGTGAAACAGAAATAGTGAATAGCATCTGCATGTGAAAAGATCATAATAGTTAGGTTTACCCTATATGTACAGTGATGTAAAAGGCTTTTTGAAATTTAATTTTAAAAATACTTTTGACGATGTAAAAAAACATAAATCTCATCTTATATCGAGGTTATGTACAAATGGAGCTATAATACAACTCAATAAACGATCAGAACCACATGTTATTGTAATATAGACTATAGAATATGAAATATCATCAGTCATTGTTTTTTTTTTGTTATTGTAATATCATTAGCTATTGTAGAAAAATTACATCAAACATGTATTAGTTTTGAACCTATATGACAGAATTTTAAATAAGGAAAAAGCTTTTACAATTTGAAGATGCATTAAAGTACTGTGGTTTTCAAGAAGCCAATAAGTAAAATAACGTTCGAAATCTTAAGCACTAACTACCCTCGGATTTTCTTCTTTGATGTTCATTCAATGTATAAGAAAGAATACACCAACGAACTTAAAGAAAGAATCCTTCAAGATTTATCCACGCTCACTCGCAATAAATGAAGCTGATTTTGAAAATGAAACTCCGGGAATAAAAAAAATCAGAAAGTATTATAATTTGGTTGTAAAATGAAAAATTTATACTAAAAACTACACCTGCAAAAAGACATAACTAAATTTAGATGATTATTACACAATAGATTTGATAGTTATTAATATACAGATAAATATATTTTAAATTATATAAAAATTTAATTAGCTATTTTATGCCTATATTGTCTTTCATCACCTTTATGTACCTTCTAAAATGATCAATATCATAGGCGTATTCAATTAATGTTTGGAATGAATCACATTTAAATAACAAATATTATAATGCTATTATTCCTGAATATTAAGATTTCTATGATACATGGTGTTAATATTTACTCTTTCTGATTTTTAAAGAAAGACTTAGAAATTTTCTGTGTTTCAAATAGATATTAGTTTTAGGTTTTATATGCATTTTTTATGAGTTTATAAATTGTAAATTTTAGTAAAAGTAATTGAATTTATTGAATTGCTATAGGTTTAAATTTATATTTAATTGTTAATCACACAAAATAATATATTTATTATCAAGTTTTAATGTATTTTTTTAACGTGTATAAAAATCTTTAAAAAACTTTCTGTAAGAAACAAAGGGAGTATAGTATTTGAAATAATCTAGACATTAGTTTTTCTTATGATTCAGAGTAATAGCATGACTGTTGACCCAAAAAAAAAAATTATATTACCACAGTTTTTATTCAAAAAATACAAGGATACAAAATCTGTAGTTTTTTTTTGACAACTTACAAAATCCGTAGTTAAGTACAAATAAATTTCAATTTCAAAAATAGGAACTTCCCTAAATTTATCAAAACTCAAAGTCTAAGCAAAATATCTATGATATGAAATCCGATATGAGATTCCGTCCAATCCGATCTGAAAATACAAGGATTAGTAGGTTTCACGTATCCGACTCATGATAATAATTTTTTTTAAAAGAAAGGTTAGAAATATACTAAGAAACTATGAGAATTAATCTTAAGATAGATGCTCAATTCAATAATGAGTCTGAATATATGTCCGATATCAACCACGTATGTGTCTGAATTAAGTATCAAGAATCCTCAATACTTAAAAACCACCGGAAAAGGACCGTCAGTACCAAGGACCGTCAATACTATCTTTCACATCTCTTGAGCCAGTAATACAAGACACACAAGTTAATACACAATGTTCGTGCCTACTTTGATAAAATTAATTATGTAAATTCGATATCTTTGGTTTGACTCACTGTTTTAGGTACCAAGACAAAAAATGTTTTTACTTCAGTAGCCGTCGGCTAATCTATGTCAGTACAGATTGAATCGGATGCTCCTTGCTACCTTCATCGTATTTTTCTTCTATAAAGTTGTGAACTTTAATATTTCAAAAAGGAAAGGAACCAACTTTATAGTGGGTAAGACTCACGAAAATGGAAGCAATGTGCAATAGATTACCCAATAATGAAGAAGTGATTTACAGTAAACTGAGAGTGGACGAGGCGACAACAAAATTTCATAACTTACAATGAAACGGAAGAATATGGAAAGATATAAAACTACAAAAGTTTATTTGCATAAATTGTAATGTATTCGTTGCACTTTCAAGTGCTAACGTGGTAAGCTGCTCTAGAGATATTATCGTTTTTAAATTCGTCAAATGTCGAATAACAAATGGTTGGTTTCTTTGCTACACCTTAAATTACCATTTTTCAAAGCGATGTTTAACTAACTAACACATGTCGAAGCACAAAATAAATTGTTGAAGAGAGTTGCGAGTATATCTAGTGCTTCTTCGAAGCAAGAAGTAACAAGTTACAAAAAAAAATCAAGAAGTAGAGCGGCTCATATCTTTCTGGAAAAACATTTATTAACCTGTGTTTAGATTCAATAAAATATATTTGAATGTTCACCATCATTACAGGTATGGACAATTTCGATGATCCCTACACCAACACACGGATTTCTCACGGAGGGCTTATACACTAATATGGCACATTTGTTTTGGGAGCTCCCACGAACAGAGGGAATGACTATGTTTCCATGGATACTTTGGTATATTTGGAAAGCGAGAAACGATAAAATATTCTCGAACATCGATCGGGACCTCCAAGCAGAGGCAACAGCATGGGAGATGGCACAATTCGATGATACACAAATAATTGAACATCATGAGGCTCAACTATTAGTGCCTCAGATACACGATGGCCTAACATGTTACACTGATAGTTCCTGGAAGGAAAACGCCCCGAATGCAGGGCTAGGGTGGTATTGCCAAGGGTTCGGCTCTGATGTCACCTTGATGGGGGCAAAAAATGTATGACGAAGCTTTTCTCCTTTACATACAGAGTTGGAAGCACTGATATGGGCTACGCATTGTATGCTCGATGCAAGAAGATCAGCGATGGCGTTCGTTACAGACTGTTCTGAATTGGTGAAGATGGTGTCTAACCAAGAAGAATGGCCAGCTTTCGCATTACACCTGGAGGAATATGAGACTAGTAGGAAAGAATTCTCTTTCTTCTCAATCTCGCATATCTCACGGGCTCAAAACACAAAGGCAGACAAGTTGGCACGTAGTGCTCGAGACTACCTTTATCATCTGAATTATGTAAACTCAACTCCACCGGTTTGGATCTCTGAACCGTTCTAAAAGTTGAGGATATTGACAAAAAAAAAAAAAAAAAAATTCAATAAAATATTTTTGTGATTATACCAAAAATTGATACACAATAGATTACGTCTTTGTAATGTCATGATTATCTATTTGACACGTGTTAGAACTTAAAATAATACTTTCTCCGTTTCTAATAAAATATTATTTCTATACTCTATTTAGTGAATTTCATTTTACAAAATTATTTAATGGTAAGAGTATTAAATATGTGTAATGTTATTGTATGTCATTATGAGTGTTGGAGCATTAATAAATGATATAAATAGAACTATTAGAAAGTGGAAAATGAAACATTAAATCACTTAAAAACAAAATATATTAGTAAAAGTAAATACTCTTTTTGTTTCTAAATGATAAATATTTTTCTTCTAAAAAATCTGTTTATGTTTTCAAATTTTTTCCTTAATTTATTCTTATAATATTTATTATTTTTAAAAACTTTAAGTAACAGTTAATAAAAAAATTAAAAGAGTTATATTAATTTTTTTGGTCGAAAGTTATTTGAATTTTTTTTAATATATGTGAAAAGTGTAAAAAATTCATCTTCTAAAAATAGAGACATTATTATTAATTTTTTAAATCGGTGTGAAAACTCAAATATTTTTTTTTAAAACACATGGAGTATTTGTAGATATGCAGTTAACTATAATTTTTCAAAAGATGAAGTTACGAGATCAATATAAATTTGAACAACGGTCACTCCAAAAAATCTTGATGAACCTCTCAATCTAGTAGGTAATTAAAGGTTCAATGATTCTAAACCAAATTTCGTATTTAAATTTTAGAGAATTCAACTTTTTATATATTATGGATGCAAGGCTCTTAAGAAGTTCCATAATAATGTTAGTATTTTTTTTTCCAAAGTCTTTGAATTCAACCATTTTATAAATTTAAATCACTACTGAATTCAACCTCGTATAATGGATATTGTTGTATTTCTTTTTTTGGAGTAGTATTTTATTTTATTTTTAATAGATTTTTTTGCTATTTATAGCTATTTTTCTTTTGTCAACCAGCAGATTTGCTAGGAGTACTTATTAATTAATTTGGTTCTCCATAAAAGCAAGTACGATATAGTTGACCCTTAAAGGTAAATAACCTTTTTTTGAACAAAAAAGTAAATAATTTCAAGTTCAATATTTTATCATTTAAAAAAGCTGACTACACCACCCTTTTCTCTTTTTTGGTTTTCCCATTAAAAAAGTTTAATAGTAAAATAATAAAGATCGCTTTCCTCCTATAAATACCACTCAGACCTACACTATTCTCTAATCATTAAACACTGTTACAAAGAAGCAAAGAAAAACTCAAAAAAAAGATCAGAACCGAAGAAGAAGATGGTGAAATTGGAGAGCTCGAAGAACATCGCCTTGACCGATTCCATCATCAATCTGGATCAGTACGTTTTCTAATCTCGCAAAAACCCCTAACCGCATTGCAAGATCATCGGCTCCATATAAACAAAATCTCCGTTTTTCACTAACGAATCAGTTTCTTAATTTTGTTTTTTCTTCTAAATTTATATAAATAACAAATTGTTGCAGTGGAGATCCAACGGCGTACGAAGAATACTGGAGGAAGTTAGGTGACAGGTGTACGGTGACGATACGTGGTTGGGATCTGATGAGTTACTTCAGCGACGTAAACTCTCTCTGCTGGTTCCTCGAGCGGGAGCTAGCGGAAGCGATCAAGGAGCTGCACGGTGCGGTCGGAAACGCAGCGACGGAGGATCGATACATCGTAGTCGGGACAGGCTCGACGCAGCTTTGTCAAGCGGCCGTCCACGCACTATCTTCGCTCGCTGGGACCCAGCCTGTTAGTGTCGTCGCCGCTGCTCCTTATTACTCCGTAAGCCCCCACCACTAAACTCCTCCTCTTCCTCCTCGTATCTTTTTCGTAATTTTATAATTATTTAAATCTTCCTTTATTTCCGTTGACATAATTTTTAATTTACATTATTTAATTTCGAGCACCCAGAACGGTTTTTTGCAATTGTATATACATTAGACTAATGAACCGATTTTGTAGCTAGCAATGACGGATTATTTTTTTAATTCTAGTAGGATTTTGGATCAAGTCCAGATCTACCTTGGGTGCTCTTTATTTTAATTTTTTTTTTTGTTAAATTAGGTTTTCTTATATTCCGCATTAGTGAGGAATTTTATAATCATCTAATTCTAAACATAATAAAATATAATCTGATTTTTGACGGTTTTTTCTGGTGTTGCTTTGGATCTATCTTTTAAAACTGTCTAACCAAATGTAAACCCGACAAAGAAGCAATTGTCGCATTTTTTTTTTTTTTTTACTTATATAGGATGTCAAATGTTACATCTATTCTATTAAAACAAGAGCAATTCAGTGATGTGTTAATATGCCGTTGATCATTTAAGTATTTTTAAGAGGGTTATTAAGAGTATTTAGGTCATTTGTTTTACATGCAGTTGATTTTGTTTTTTATATATCATATTTGTTGTTGGATTTATTGTGAATATCTTTTTTAATTTTAAAATTGTTCATATTGATTTTTAAATGCAAAAATTAATAATATATTTCTCTTAAATGTGTCTAGTTATATCTTAATTTATTTTAAAAGACAAAAATTTGAAAATTTCTTCTACGTGTTCTTGGATTTTTATATATATAAAAAATATTTAATTTACTTTATCGAATTATATTTACATTCTTTGTTAAGATAAAGCATTTTGCTAAAACATTCAATTTTTTTTAAAAAAATACTTTAATTTATTTATTTTTGTGATTATAATCAACAGTATTTTGATTTTAATCTTAAAAAGAAGAAACTAAATGTACTTTTATCATTTGAATTAATTATTTAAAGAATATGAAATATATTGGCAATATTCGGCAATATATAATTAAAATTAAAATTAATCTATTAAAAAATATAGAAATTTATCTCTCACAGATGCGCAGGATATAATTTAGTAAATAACATTAAAGAAAAAAACACTAGATAAGTATTTTGATATTTTCTCCTATTTTCGTTAGGTCTTATTCTATATGGTCTTTATTTTTTATTTTATCTAAAACCCTAAGTCGTTTTTAATAAAAAGTTGATTTGAAGTGAAGATTTAGGGGGTCTTGTTAGTAAAAAGCAAATATTGGAGATCTAAAAGACACAGTGACAGACATGTTTCTCGAACACAACACACAACACATCCCATCTGTTTTTTTATTTTTTTTTAATTAACAATTTACAAAACACTTTTCCCTTCTTACATGCATGTGTTGTGGATTCATGTGCAAAGACATCAGTAACATGCTTATGTCCCCACTTTATTTTCGCTTTTACCAAAAACCATTCTTCTCTTCTTATAATAATTTCATTTTTGAGAATATTAAAAAAAAAGGGGACAAATTTGTTTTTCATTTTTAAATTTGGAACAGACGTATGTGGAGGAAACGACGTATGTTCGGTCGGGTATGTACAAGTGGGAAGGAGACGCGTGGGGTTTCGACAAAAAAGGACCGTACATCGAACTGGTGACGTCACCCAACAACCCAGACGGAACCATCAGAGAGACGGTGGTGAACCGTCCAGACGACGACGAAGCTAAAGTGATCCATGACTATGCCTATTACTGGCCCCACTACACTCCCATCACTCGCCGTCAAGACAATGACATCATGCTCTTCACTTTCTCCAAGATCACAGGCCACGCTGGGTCCCGCATCGGGTCAGATATTCTTCTTTCATTTTTTTTTTCATTTGGTTGTACATGCACGAACTTAAACTCGTTATTAGTGACTAATTGTTATGTCTTCGTCATTCAAACATCCTTTTTAGATTAGAACAAGAAAGTGAATTTAAAATTAAGTAACGGGTGTAATTTTTGTTGGATGATGAAGGTGGGCATTGGTCAAGGACAAGGAGGTAGCAAAGAAGATGGTTGAGTATATAATAGTGAATTCAATTGGTGTGTCCAAGGAGTCACAGATTCGAACCGCCAAGATCCTCAAAGTTCTTGTGGAGAATTGTAAGAGCGAGACCGATAATTTCTTCGAGTATGGTCGCGAGATGATGAAGAACCGATGGGAGAAGCTTCGTGAAGTGGTGAAAGAGAGCGATGTCTTGACTCTTCCCAAGTACCCTGAAGCCTATTGCAACTTTTTTGGCAAATCACTCGAATCTTACCCCGGTAGCTAAAATAATTATTTATTGAAGGACATATGTTTTTTTTGTTTTTTTGTTGTAACGGTTGGATTTCTTGTATATTGAATAAGACGTAACGTGACGTTTGGTGTTTTCCATTTTGGTCGCAGCGTTTGCGTGGATAGGGACGAAGGAAGAGACGGATCTGGTAAGTGATTTGAGGAGACAGAAGGTTATGAGCAGGGCAGGAGAGCGTTGTGGTTCTGACAAGAAGCATGTCCGAGTCAGTATGCTTAGTCGTGAAGATGTTTTCAATGTCTTTCTCGAGAGACTCGCCAACATGAAGCTCATTAAAAGCATTTGACCTTTAATATAAACCGTAATCTGAAAGCCTAATATATGGTTAATGGTTATCAAAAAGCCTTATTGATCAAGGCCTTTTTGGTTTCTTAGCTTTACCCTTTGGAGTATAGTTAATGGTTATCAAAAAGCCTTATGATTAAGGCCTTTTTAGTTTCTTAGCTTTACCCTAAAGTTATCATAATATTATGTAGAAACAATAATATATGTGGGCTTTTCTATATGTGAAATATATGAAGTTCTTATAGAACTTTTGTTTTCGGATAAATGCTTTCAACCTTGTATCAAAATGTTTGAACTGAATCATCCTATTGAAAGTTTATAAGATTTAAAGATTAATAATATATAAAATCCAAATATTCTTTACGGTTAAATCTCTATATATTTATCAGTAATCACAAACCAAATATCATAACCTTTTGAACTGCATCTCTTATTTATTTAGGTTTGATATCCTTTGTACGGTTTTCATTTTCTGTCTTTTATTTGGTTTTTGTAATCAAATTTAGAAAGACAAAAAAAATAATAAAAGAGAGGTATTTAAGAATACCTCAAATTTGGATTTATGGACATGTATTTGAATATACACATCCATATAGTCTCTCTCTCTTCTTCTTCTCTCATCTTCTCCTCTGCCTTTGATCGAACTCATGAGGTGGAGCTCAAGCCCACAAACCAAATGAGCTACACGATCAGGCGCTGATTCTGTTTAACTTTGTGTAATTTATAGATATATTTTTCTCCTTTTCTTTTAGTAAAGACAAAATTCTTTTGGGAATAGGAGAGAGAAGGGAAGAGAGGTTGCAAGGGGCTTCTATATAAAGGTAAATGGGCCTTGACGTTTTAAAAAATATAAAAAAGAGTAATCAGAAGGAACCAGACCTGTATACGGGCCACTGCATAAACTGAAATATCTATTAATTACTCTATTTTATAATATTGAATTTTAAAGTTAAATTGTAAATCATTATTATTATTTTTTTTGAAGTTAAAGAGTTTTTGTAATACAGTATATTTTAAAGCATTAAATTGATGTAGTGTTATACCATATAAACATTAGATAAATTAGACATTCCTCTATAAAATCACGAAAAAAATAAAGAATGCGACTGATCTCAGCAGCCAGAAAAAAATATTACTTTATTAGCAACTTGGTCTGATTGAATTTTGCTGTAATAAAAAATGTATTCGACGGTTTGTACCGTCATCGTCATCTGAGAAACGCCACAGCGAGATAAACAGAGAGAAATAATCCAATGAAAGCTCTTCTTAATCCCGAATCTTCCTTCTCTCTCTCTTCCTTCTCTTCGTTTCAGATCAAGAGGTCTCCCCACTCGGACGCACCGAGTTCTTCATGTCTCCGGTTTCCTTTAACCGATTGCAACGGCCGTCCCTGGCGGCGGAAGCTCGCTGGTGGTTTGAAGATAAAGGCAGTGTTGGACTCCGCAATGATGGAGCAGTTAGGGCTCAAGGAATCCGATATTAAGAACCCGGCGATTTCTTCCACTTACCGGAGGTCGTCGATTCCCAAGGCAAACCTTACCGTTCTTGATGCCCAAGCTAGGGTTTGCACCGGTCCGACCCAGACAAGACCCCTCAGCGAAGAACAGGCTTTTAAGGTGTTTGATACTATATTAAGATCAGGTAAGCATTTCCTTCCCCAATTTTTACTTAATCGATTGGTGAAACTCAATTTTTGGTAATGGAACTCAATTTGCTCTTTTAGCTTCAATCCTAAGCATTTGAAAGTTTCAAGCTTTATATCCTTCTGCTTGTTTGATTTCGTGTTAGTATGGATTAGAATCTAGGCTAGAAGTTGAATGGTCTAAGCGTACCCAAGTTAGTATGATTTGGGTACGCTTCTTGGTTCTTGGTTAGCACTTTTGCTTATTGATTTGGCTCTATAGAGTTCTTGGGATTTGGTTAGCCTCTTGACTAGTCTCACTGGGATGCAGCTAGAGGGGAACTAAAAGACGAAGAAGCTGTTTCAAAGGCGCAACTTGGTGCGTTTTTTGCGGGAATGACAATCCGTGCAAATGCATTTCCGGAGGAAACTCAATGGAGTGAAGGTGAAAAGCGGGCCATGGATGTGTTTTGGCCACTCCTGGTTCGTGCACTACCTCCCGATGTGCTCTTCATCGCCGACCCTGAAGGCTCTCTTTTAGGTACGGGAAACTCGGTCGGGCCAACTTTTGTTGGCAACGAAGCTAGGGAGATGAGATTGGTTGGTGCGCTGAGAGAGGTTTTGGCTGGAGGTCACCTTGGGTACGAGGAGGTCAAGGGCGTTTTAAGAGACGTTCTTCCGCTTGCAACGGAAGATAGCTTAACCTCGGGAGTAAGCGAGTCATTGCTTTCGGCGTTTTTGATTGGTCAGCGTATGAACAGAGAGACAGACCGAGAGCTTAAAGCTTACTGCCTTGCATTCGATGACGAACTAGGTAAAAAGCTCTTTTAATATATAGTGAAAACATCAGAGGATTCAGTGATAGTTTCAGGCGAGGATACAAAGTTCCGACTTGAGTGTTAAAGCATCTTCAACTAATTTCAGGGGCTCCTCCAGTTGCTGATGTCAAATCCTTAACCCATTACGGCGAGCCTTATGATGGGAATACTCGATTCTTTCGAAGCACTCTATTTGTTGCTGCAGTTAGAGCCTGCTATGGTGAATCTTCGATACTCCATGGCGTGGAATGGATGCCTCCAAAAGTATTAATAACTGAAACGATTTAATCTTTTTTTTTCTGTATTACCAGTTTCCTAGATATGATGATGCTTTAGAGGATTTGCTTTAGATTTATTCCTTCCTATCTTCTTCAGGGGGGTGTGACTGAGGAACAAATGCTGAAGTATATGGGAGCCAATACAAGCTTGTCTGTTGAGCAGGCAAAAGAACTCATCGAGGTGCCTACAATAATTTAAACTAATGTCCCACAGGTTTTTTGTTTTGTTTTGTTGCTATGTCTATCTTTCTCTTGCCAGCCTATTCCTATGGTTTACTTGCTCTATAAAATCATGTTTGTTTTTTATTTTCCAGGAAGAGAAGGCTGGATTTGCATATCTTAGTCTACGGGAAGCTCGGCCGTCTTTGTATGAAATCTGAGACATATTTGTTTGAGCCATTCCTTTGTTTATCTTAGATCTGGGGCTATGCCAATGCATACAGCCTTTTCCTGTTCTTCCATAAGCAGTTTGGCGTATTGATAGTTTCCTTTGATATTTGCAGATATTCGCTACTCGGAATGAGGGAGCATATAAAGAAGCGCCCTCCTCTTGCAACAACGGAGAAAGTTCAGCAATTTGTGAGGGTAAGGGATCTATCAGGTCACCGTGTTATATGCTCCATGCTGTTAGATGTTATATAGCTCATAAGTCATGATGATTAAGACAAATTTGAAGAAAAAAATAGGGATTGAGAGAAGCTGCTTGTATGCAGACATTTGATGAACTGTTTTTCACTGCAGGCGACTGGGAAGGAAGCAATTGTGGCTGGGTTTTATCACGAAGGCTACGAAGAGCCTCTCTTAATGCTTATGAGACGAAGAGGTGTCCACTCTGGTTTGGTGATTAAGGTTGACTTTCTTTTTTGAAGTATATACTGATGAGCTAAGATCTACTGTTAGAAACTCGTCCTACTAGTTTCCATTTGAAGTTTTGAACTTTTTTAACAGTGTAATTTTTAGGTATGATTTTAAGGGTATAAATAAGGTTTCTCTTGGTAATGCAGGGCGAGGAAGGGGCCCTCTCAATGACAACACGGGTGCGAGCAGCAAGTGCATCGAAAGGGTTTCCAGTTAACTACTGTTCTGGGTTTCGTTCACTGAGTTCGGGCACGGCTCTAGAAGCTGATGGTGAGAATAGCTAAAATAACATTCCTAGTTTCAAACTAGAATATACTGCTTGATAAGTATATTATAAGAACCCAGTCCCTACAGGGTTGACACTTACTTTCAAAAGCGCAAATTTGTGTTGTGGTACTGGTAGGAAGGAGTCCATAGGCTTATAAACTATCAGCTTATCTCATATTTGGTTGGCATGGAGTCTTGATGTACCATTTTACCTTGGTGACCAAAGTTTTTTTTGACGGCTTGGCCTTTCTAGATTGCTATGTAATCTAACACAGAGAGCTGTCGTTTGTTTAGATTGGTCCTTATGCTAACTGATATGAAACTGATCTGCATTTTCCTTTTCCCTTGGTTCTAGTATGTTTCTTGTGGTACATCAAATATTGTTTCAGCTCTTAAAACTTATGGCTAAAGTAACTCTTGGAATCGTAGGGGTCTCGAGACAGAGTTTCAATCTTGAGGTGGATGCGAGAGACTATGGGTTTGAACCAACAGAGACACCACGAACTGATCGTTCGGTAAAACCTCTTAAAACATATCTGTTTGACACTGTTGGGGACAATGGTACAAAAAGAGAGAGAGAGAGAGAGAAAACTTGACATAATCTGTTGAATTGACAGGTGTCGAAGAACATAGAGCTGGGTTTAGCAGCGCTTCGTGGTGAGAAAGGCGCGGCTTATGATAGAATCGTCCTAAACGCTGGGATTGTGGATCATTTGTTGGGATGTGAAGGTGCAGATGATGTAGCTGTAGCTATGGAAAGAGCCAAGGAAGCTATTGATAGTGGGAAGGCCCTGAACAAACTTCTGAATTACATAGAGATCTCACGCAAGATGAAATAGTTCCAACAATCTGGAGTCTGACAAATCATACACGGAATAGAGAAAGCATACACGGTTTTTTCGTTTTGTGGAAAAACTTTACATTGTTGTTGTTGAAAACTGTTGTGTTTTTTACAGAGTGGGACACACATAACACAAATGCTTGTGTGGGGGCTCTCTGTGGATTGCTGGTGAATCGCATGTACAGAATGTGGAGGAAAAAATTTGTTTGTTTCTGATGTTTTTGTTTTTGAGTAATTCACAATTCATCTTGCACATTCATCTTAGTGGATTTTTCACGTGGTTCTATTCAACTCGAGGATCAGTCCCATCAAAGATTCGGATGGAGACACTCTTTGACTTGAGGACAATGAGAAAGAAAACAAAAGAAAGGGACGTGGGACGATTCTATAGGGCTGTGTTGCAAAATAATCAGAAATTGTTTAGCAAACAAAAAACAGAGTCCATTCGAATCCTCACTTTTGTTTATCCATTTTGTAGCAATAGAAAAACGATACGCATAAAGCTACGAATGCCTTTTATATATATAAAAAACAGAGTCGAGTGGCTCTGCTGCTTCGTCTTTTTGCGTCCTCCTTATGCCACATGATCTGATCTGACGAGTGTCCAAATTGACGTCAGACACACAATTGTAATCTGCTGGAGATTTACATAACTTTAATTTCATTAAAAAACTCTAGTCTTTCTTGCTGTGCTGAACTTTGGGGGCGACGAAACTGAGTCCAAGGTGAGTCGTGATTGATCGAGATTTCCAAATTTTTCGATTGATAAAATTTCTTCTAGTTTTTTTTTTTGTTTGTTTTTTTCCGATTTCGAAAGCCCATTTGAAAAGGCGTCGCCTTTTAGCTTTTCTATAGTTTGAGGTTGTTCCTGGCGATTTTGGAATTTCTTCTGGTGGATTTTGAGTTGTGGGGTTCACTCTCTACGTGGCTTTATAATCGAACCTAGTTGGTTACTGATGATTTATTTATTCACTGTTTCTATATGAGAATATAACTTGATGGTAAGTTTTGTAGTTATAGATAGTTTCGAGAAAACCCCATCTTTTATGAGTCAAATCTCTTGTTGTTGTAGATTTTATTATACTTGCGTTACGTGAAATCTCTTGTAGTTTACTGACACGCTTAGGTCGATTGATACTTCTTGAGAACCACATAAATAAAAGGGTTTAGCTCCACTTCACTGTTTGTATTAGTCTTGCTATAATCTCGATTGTGGCTCGTCTCGGTTGAATTGTTGCTGTGATGACTTCATCAACTTATTATACACCTGCTTATATTTGTTTTGTAGAAAGTGTTGATAAGGTTGAAGTAAGCAGAGCGTTTTGCTTTTAGCTTGGAAGTTAAATCCGGAAAAAAATGTCTCTAAAGGCATTAGACTACGAGTCCCTGAATGAAAACGTGAAGAATTGTCAGTATGCAGTCAGAGGCGAACTCTATCTCCGTGCTTCTGAGCTTCAGAAAGAAGGGAAAAAGGTAACAGCTTTGCTATGCGTTTGCAAAACCATGGGCTTCACTCACTTGCTCTTACTAACCTCAGCTCGGGATATGGAATGCCACATTTACAGATTATTTTCACAAATGTTGGAAACCCTCATGCTTTGGGACAGAAGCCTCTGACATTTCCTCGTCAGGTATATATACTTTCTTCTGATGATATTTCTTCCGTTCGATCTTAGATTTAAGCCTAAACCATTTCACAAACCAATGCAGGTGGTTGCTCTATGCCAAGCTCCATTTCTGCTTGATGACCCAAATGTTGGGATGATATTCCCAGCAGATGCTATTGCAAGAGCTAAGCATTATCTTTCCTTGACCTCTGGTGGTCTTGGTATGTCTTTATTTAGAGATGGGTCTCAGTAGCTATTTATTTATTAGGTTTGTACAAGTGAAAAAAGCAATCTTGCTTTTAATTTTTAATCAGGTGCTTACAGTGACTCGAGAGGCCTTCCTGGAGTTCGAAAGGAAGTTGCTGAGTTCATTGAACGACGTGATGGATATCCAAGGTGATAGCTTCATTTTGTTTCTGTGAGCAATTTGCTGTAAAACAAAACTATTCTGAGGCATTTTGCTTCTTATCTTGAAATTACAGCGATCCAGAACTCATATTTCTTACTGATGGAGCTAGCAAAGGTGTGATGCAAATCTTGAATTGTATCATACGCAATCAGAAAGATGGGGTAATGAAGCTCAACTCGCTTGTTCCTTTCTCTGAAGTTTTTGTACATTGATGTTGAGCTATTTGTTTGGTTTTATCAGTAATTGGCTCATATTAATTTGGCATCAAAGCCAAATGAGATAATGGGTTGCATGTTTTGATCCCACAACAACTGTATATGGGATTACTTGATGATGACTTAAAACTAAGATTTGTGGCAAATGGTATATATTGGTTTAGGCTTGGTTTGTAGTAGCATCTTGGTCACAAGTTTTCTTGGTTGGCAGATTCTGGTTCCAGTTCCACAGTATCCACTCTATTCAGCTACCATATCTCTGTTAGGTGGCACTCTTGTTCCTTACTATCTTGAAGAGACTGACAACTGGGGACTTGATGTTAACAACCTTCGCCAATCTGTTGCTCAGGCTCGCTCTCAAGGAATAACAGTGAGTAAATTCTTCCACTCTTCCTCTTGAAACTGTTGATGCGCAGAGGCTTATTTAAGACACATGGTTAATGCAGGTAAGGGCAATGGTGATCATCAACCCCGGAAACCCAACCGGCCAGTGTCTTAGCGAGGCTAACTTAAGAGAGATATTGCGGTTCTGTTGTGATGAGAGATTGGTTCTTCTTGGAGACGAAGTGTATCAGCAAAACATATACCAAGATGAGCGACCCTTTATCAGTTCGAAGAAGGTAATCATTCTTTTATCTTCCATTGTGACCTATTGTGCACTTGCTTTGAGTTCATCACTCTCTGGACCTTCCGCGTGATTGACCCTCTTTGTTCTAAAGGTTTTGATGGACATGGGAACACCGATCAGCAAGGAAGTTCAGCTCATATCTTTCCACACCGTTTCTAAAGGATATTGGGGAGAATGTGGGCAACGAGGTGGTTACTTTGAGATGACAAATATCCCTCCCAGGGTTTGTACCTGGCCGTCTTGCTTTTGTAATTGTATGTTTTGTTTTTTCTAGTTCAAAGTGATTGCAAGAGTTTACTAATTTCTGGTATTGCAGACCGTTGAGGAGATATACAAGGTTGCATCTATAGCTCTCAGTCCCAACGTCGCTGCGCAGATATTTGTAAGCCCTTTTCTTAGTTTCTTATAGTAACAAAATGGTTTCATCGCTGAAACTGATGATTTTTTGTTTCGTGCAGATGGGTTTGATGGTTAGCCCACCAAAGCCTGGAGACATTTCTTATGACCAATTCGTTCGTGAAAGGTATGTTCTACTTTAAACAAACATGCTTTGATAAATGATCAAGATCTCAGAACATTTCTGGAAACTTTATGTAACAACAGCAAGGGAATATTAGAATCACTGAGAAGAAGAGCAAGGATCATGACTGATGGATTCAACAGCTGCAAAAACGTTGTCTGCAATTTCACGGAAGGTGCTATGTATTCGTTTCCTCAAATAAAGTTGCCATCGAAAGCAATCCAAGCGGCGAAACAAGCCGGGAAAGTCCCTGACGTTTTCTACTGCCTTAAGCTCTTAGAAGCCACAGGAATCTCCACAGTTCCTGGCTCTGGATTTGGACAGAAAGAAGGGTGAGTGAAAAACCGCTGACTCAAAACAAAACATTTTCAATGTTCTTGCTACCTCTTTTGGAGCTCATTTTTGTTTTTTGTTGTTGTTAACAGGGTGTTTCATCTGAGGACAACGATTCTGCCTGCGGAAGAGGAGATGCCAGAGATTATGGATAGTTTCAAAAAGTTCAACGATGAGTTCATGTCTCAGTACGGTGATAACTTTGGTTACTCGAGAATGTGAAAAGAAAGGGACTCGAGAAGTACTTCTTCTTCTTTCCGACATTATTATTATCTATCCACACTCTTAAAAAGCTATAGCCAGCCACTAGTCCTACTCTGTAAAACTCTTCTTATGCTCTTAAAAACCTTTGATGCATCTATTAAAGAGAAACACTCAAATATCAGCTTGATTATTGTTTTTATTGAAGCTAGAAATCAAATAATTATCCAATTATTAGGTGGAGAGTGGAGAAGATTCTCAGAATTTGTCTTAGTTTTGCATATTAAAAAACTAAGGAATATATGGATCGTGATAATGATCATTTTTTCGTATTTTATTTTTCATTCACATTATAAAAACAAGGAGATATAATTAAATAAAGTATTAACACTTATCCAATATCACGATCCGTATTAAATAAAGTCTATTATACACGGGGAGAATAAAAAGTAAATCACCGTTATATATTAAAATCAATAATGATAAGAAAAAGAGTCCCCACCAGATCAAATATTCCAAAACTCCTTCTTCTTTGCCTTGTTTTTTCCTTTTTGGTATTTTCTCGCCAAAGCTTCAACAGAGCCAATAATATAGAAGAATTAAACAAGATCTAAACCCAAACCTTCTCTTCTCTTTTCCATTTCCGAGATAAAAAAAATAATCGTTTCCTTTTTCTTCCCCGAGAAAACTCAAGAAAACAACCTTTCCCGCCCAAAAGTTTCTTCGCTTTTTTCTCTCAAGAGAAAAATTTCCATTTTCTTATCGCGAAAACGAGTTATATAATTTTAACAAACCCTTTCTTTTTTTCTCTGTTTAGGTCAAAGGTTTTCTTTTTACTTGTTGATCTTTCTTTCTATTCAATTTTTCTCGGATCGCGCCATGGATTTTCCGGGAAAGTCGCTTAAAGTGAAGATTCCGGTGCAAGCTCCGATCAATTCGAAGCCGGAGAAAGATGAGAAAGAAGGAGAAGAAGAGGATGGATTCACAACTCCAAAGGGGGCTCAGTTTAGGATTCCGCCGCAGCTTGAGTGTCCTCCGGCACCCGGTCCCCGCATCAACCGGAAGAAGATCGACAAACGCCGGAAAAAATCCGCCGGAAGGAGGCTTATCTCCGTTAGCGTTCAAGATTTGGACACCGTCTTCGCAAGTACACATACATAGACATAGTTGCAGAAGATTCTTAATACATATTATGATATTAATTAGCTTTTTTAGTGCGTTCGTTAATGCCTTCTTAACTGAAAAAATTTGCAGTTATTTTTACTTTTTTTAGTTACGATTTTATCTTAAACCTTTTTTTTTGTATATTTTAGTAGATTATTTTGTCTACTGTCGAATTATAGATATGATGAAGCCACTCAAATTCATATGCTTTCCATACAATTATACAAACTCTGTTTCATTCTGCAAAACAATAATGAAGAAAAATTAATCAGCCCAAAATGCAATCTGTGATCAATCATACTGTTCGGAACCAGTTTCTTTTACATTTTTGCAGTGAATTCTTTATTTTTGTACTTACCAGCAGAACCAAATAAATTCTTAGAATTTGCAGGTAAGTTTAAATATATCAGAGAATTTTAATAAGTTTTTTGCAGACCAGTTTTGGATAAGAAAATACTATGTTACACAAGTATTACAATTTATTTGATAGTTTATAACGGACAGATTTAACTGAAGAAAAAACCATAACTACAGAAGACTATTCAAATCTGCCAAAATGATTCAATTTTGGAGCACCCAAAAATCAATAATAACTTTGGTCAACTACTTGATAAAATCGTTTGAACACGATTCTACTTTTCTTTAATAAACTAATCTTATAACTGTGACCAAATAAAGCTTCTGATAGAAACTTTTAATGTTCGAGAAAAAAAAAATTCAAACTAGGGAAAGTTGACCCACACGGCCACACAACAACAGAAGTCTATATCATGTTTGGTAATGGTGAGATAATTGAATAGTCCGTTTCGAGCTGAACAGAATCCTATGCATCACAACGTCAATAATTTCATACTTTAATGTTGTTTATTTCGTAGGAGGTTATACATATATTTGACTTTTTAGGAGATTTACAAATCATATTTTTTTTTTCCCCCGGAGAAATTGTAGTATCATGTGCAAGTAATAGTGTCAAATTCGTTTTTAGGTAATAGGAAACTTCTAAACAATCACACATCTTGTAGTTTCTTTTCTAGACCAAACTTTTGATACAAGAGTGTGAAATGGTTAAAGATGTTAACACACTCTTCTATCAAAAGTTTGGTCTAGAAAATAAACTACAAGATGTTTAGTGTGTGATTGTCTAAAAGTTTCTTATTACCTAAAAATCGAATTTGACGTTAAGATGTTACATTACACACACAAAAACAAATAGTTTTTCAAAACTATTGAAAAAACGTACACACTGCAGAATTGCATAAGGATGCAAAAAAAAAAAAAAACAATAATAGTGAAAAAAACATCACCATCAACCATAAAAACGCCAGAGGATCTACGTCACCGCCATATCACCACTGACACAATAAATCAGCCTATGCTGGACCCATTATTTTTCTAGGTTAATTTCTATATATTAATAATAATAACGAGTTTTAGGAATATTTATTTTTTATTTATAAAATACATATATATAATTTATATACAACAAAAAGCTTTACGTACACAAGAAATTGCAGGCCCAGCCCAAAAACAAAATATTAATGCTTTTGCTTGGTCCACTCTGATAGTCTTCCCTATACGAATTTTCTTGGCGGTTTAAGTATTCCACGTGTCAGACTGTCATTTCGTGGATTAACTGTGTCTCATCGCATAGCCGCTCGATCCTCGTGCCACATAAATAAATAAATACAGGAAAAAATGAAATTTATACATACGCGGAAAAAGAAGAAGAAAAGGAAAAAAAAAAAAGCACCAAAGAGAAGAATCCGTTTACTTGCCCCTCTTGTTTCACGCGGAAATCGACGGTGGTGAAGATGAAGCAGAGAACGTGGCCGTGTAAATCCGAAGGATCTCGATTCTCCTCCTTGCCGTTTTCGAAACCTTACGACAGTAGATATTCCATCAGAGGAACGGCCAAGTCAAGCTCAAGGTCTTCACATCCACCGTCGAACGAGGTAGCGGATGGTGGCGGAGATTTCTCGATGCTTCCGTTCGATATTCTGACGAAAATCGCTGCGCCGCTAAGTCTTCCGAACCTCCAGGCGGCGTCGTCGGTCTGCCAATCGTGGAGGGAGGCGCTCCAGCCGCTGAGGGAATCGATGGTGCTGCTTAAGTGGGGCAAACGGTTCAAGCACGGGCGAGGAGGCGTGCGAGCGAACCATGACAAGGCTCTGGATTCGTTCCTGAAAGCCGCCGCGCGTGGATCCACCCTCGCCATGGTTGACGCAGGGCTTGTGTATTGGGAAAGGGGAGAGAAGGAGAAAGCGGCGAGTCTATACCGGAAAGCCGCGGAGCTCGGTGATGCTGTTGGTCAATGTAATTTGGGGATTGCTTATCTTCAAGGTAACTAACCTTAAGCTCTATGGCTGCTGTAACGGATTGCGAGATTCGATTTGTTTAGGGTTGAAATTTTCTGGATTGTGGTATTTAGAATTGCGATTGAGCTAATCGGTGAAGCATTTTCAGAGAAATTGCTTGATTCTGTCTGCAGCTCAACCCTCAAATCCGAAGGAAGCGATGAAATGGTTGAAACAATCTGCAGAGAACGGTTATGTTCGAGCACAATATCAGTTGGCTCTTTGTTTACACCAATCCCGGGTTGTGCAAACCAATCTACAAGAAGCTGTATGTGCAATTTTTTTTATTTTTCAGATCCTTTTATTCATGCTTCTAGTTGAGATTCTATACGTTCCTCGTGTGGTAGTGCAGCAATCTAAGATTGAGAGTTGTATCTTTGTATGTGGTCCTTCATATTAATAGCTGCACACACTCAGTGAAAACAGATATGCTATGTATAGAGACATGTGCTTAGTTCATTTGTGGAAATGTTTTGACTTATGACTTTTTCGTCTTCCTGTTATCCACAAAGCTTTCAATATCTTGAATGATTGGGATTTTTCTCTCTTTTTGACAGACTAGATGGTACCTAAAGGCAGCAGAAGGTGGGTACGCACGAGCAATGTATAACATATCGCTTTGTTACTCGGTTGGTGAAGGCATACCCCAAAACCGCAAGCTAGCAAGAAAATGGATGAAACGAGGAGCTGATCACGGCCACAGTAAGGCTCAGTTTGAACACGGCCTTGCTCTGTTTGCTGTAAGCACCTCTGATCTCTCACCTCAGTTGAACAAAGCTTGTGAGAGTCTGCTTTTCTTGATATAAGAACATGTTGGAGTGTTGAGTTCGACTAGATGAAAATTGGGAGATTAGGTGATAGAGTTGATTCGGTTTTAGATTATGTAAAGGAGGAGTTGGAGATTGAGCTGATGAATCAATAATTAATGTGCAGGAAGGGGCGTTGCTGAAATCTTTACTGTACTTGGAACTCGCTGAACGTGGTGGCGAAACGGCTGCTAGTCACGTCAAGGAAGTTGTACAAGAACAGCTTAACTGGCGTGCGTAACCAGAGCTACTCGCTGAGTCCATCTTATCTTTTGAGTACAGTGAAAATCAAAGTAATTATTGACTCTTTACATTTCTCTAGCTCAGAGTGCTCCTTTTTGCTCACTCAATAGTTTATGATCAGAGAATGGTTTGTACCAATTAACACACAGTTTACTATTTTAGCAGCCAATGCGACTCCACAACCTCTCATAAATCCAACAACAACATCAAAAACTCGTAAAGGTTGTTTCTAAAATAAAAAGACACTAGTTCCGAAGCATTGTACGGATTACACCGCTTGTTGTGTCGCCATGGTTAGGGTTTCTGTTTTCGTATTGTGTTTATCAGCCGCAATTGTGTGAGAGGGGAAGGATATTGATTTATATAGTTTAGGGCTTTCTAATTTCTATAAGTCAAGTTGATTTTTCCCCTCATATTAAAATGTGCTAAAGTTACATATTATTTTTTACATTTGATTGGAGATAAATTATAAATAAAAACAAAAACTTATTAGTGTAAATATTAGGGTTGTTTCATCTTTGCTTTTTGGTTTGCAATTTTCAGTGAGTTAGAATTAATTTTCTTTCGTACTTGATTCAGCTTTGGCACTAAAAAACTTCGGATCTGATAATAACTGATCAAAGAAAATTTAATGTGGTTTGGTTTTGACAAATTTGGTTCGAAAGGGAACACTTAATCGATACAATTTGTTTCAAATGGTCGATTACCAGGATAAGTTTGGGTATACAGTAAAACCTCTATATAGATATATTATTTGATTGAAAAACTAATTTTGGGACTGACAAAAAATATTAATTTAGCGAAGTATTAATGAATCGAGTAATAATTTATAGAGGTTCTACTGTAATTTCGTCATCGATTCGCAAGTATCTTCTCCAACGTAATTTCAAATCGAGAAAAAAAAAGATCGAGAGAAGCAGATTCAAGAAAGGAATAGCTTTTCAGGCCTCCACAACACTGTACCTAATCATCTCATGATTTCCAAAGTGACATAATCCTAAAGGAATCTAGATAACCCTTGGTAAGAGATGAACGAGAAATATAGAACAGCAACAATCGAACAACGAACAAAAACTATGGCCCAAGTTTTTGCAGTGTTTGTGATTACTATTTACTACAACTACGACCCAATTAATAAGACAGTTCTTGATATATCGTTTTAAGTCTTTTTGAACAACTTGAATATAAGCATTAAGCTAGTAGATACCAAACATTTCATCGGATCCTATATAAAAATTCGACCGCACCAATGCATATGTATGCAAGTATCAATAAAAACATGAATCCCACAGAGCAATTTCTTCACGAAGAGTAATTTCAGATCAACGATTATGCCAGAAAGAGGGTGTCGCAATTCTAAGCCTACGAAGTTACGGAAACCACAAAAACCAGTGAAAATGGAAGACAACATTTCAAAATCCCAATGACATAGCACATCTGAAATTCCGAATAACAGCATTTATAAAATCCAACAAGGTTCATCAACTACTTTCGTCCAAGATCCAAAACAAGATAACTTTAGCGGAGATCCAAAAACAAAAAACAAAAAAAAGGGGAAGGAAAATTTGGGGTAACCTAAGCTGTGAGCACAACGGCACCACCAGCCTCCTTGATCTTCTTCTCCGCGGTCTTCGAGACGAGCTTCGCCTTCACAACGAAAGGCTTGTTCTCAGGCAAGTGACCTTTTCCCAAGACCTTGAAGAACCCGTGCTGCGTCACGTCGATCAACGGAACGTTGTCCTTGGTGGATTTCGCCTTCACTTCCTCTGGGACGAGCGACCAGAGCTTGTCGAGGTTTACGATTGGGCAGAAGAACTTGTTTCGGAGCTTGTGGAAATACCTCATACCGACTTTTCCGAAGTAACCTGGATGGTACTTGTCGAAGAGGATCCTGTGGTGGTGCATACCTCCGGCGTTACCTCGACCTCCGGGATGCTTGCGGTGCTTTCCGACACGACCGTGCCCGGCGCTGACGTGACCACGCTTCTTCCTGTTCTTCTTGAATCTGGTCGCCATTTTCGCCGATCTCCAACCCCTCTCTCTCGACCTTTTCTACTGCGGCGCTTCAGAAAAAAAAACAGCACAGATTTATAAAGACGAGCGGAATCACTCACTCTCTTCAGCTTTCTCCTAGGGTTTGCATAATTTAGCTGGGCTCTTAAGTGATATGGGCCTATTAAGCTGGAAGACACCAATAAGAATATTTCATTTTCAGCCTTGCACTTGAAAGTTGAAAACGACGACGTTTAAGGGAAAAGATTTCTCGACGTACACAGAGTTCTTCACCACCACATGATTGAACCTCCACGCGCCTTTTTCTCACGCGCCGGTGTTACTTTGTGGCTGATGAGCTCGGTGGTGGATCGCCGTGGGACCCATCTCGGTTTTGTAGATTATTTTGGTTGACACGGAGCTACCTTACGTTACGTCTTCGAAACGACGCGTTTCATTCCCGTCTCTGGTTTCATATGAACCAAGGAAAGCTTCGAAGTCGTGAAGCTTCTTCTTCTTCTGCGTCTTACTCCGCCGATCACGACGCGGATTCATGTCTCTGCAGGTACTCGGCTGCACGAGCCGCCCCATCCGAGTTTCTCTGCACCGACGGTGTTCTGTTATTGCTTTCGGTGACATTAGAAGGAAGAATCTCCGATTCGTTGCAAAACCGAAATCGTCGTTCTCTCTTCAGTTTTCAAATAGAAACTATCGTTTGTCTCCGATTAATTGCTCAACGGTGAATGGAGCAGCAGTGGGAGGCGCGGAATATTACGAAGAAGAAGGAGACTCCGTTTCACTCCCCGAGAGAATTCGGCAATGTATTGGTTTTCTCCGGACGATATTACCAGGCGGAAGCTGGTGGAGATTCTCGGATGAGGTTGATAGTAGGTTTATAGCGAAGCCGGTGACTGTTTGGCGTGCGCTAAGTCGGATGTGGGAACTTGTGGCTGAGGATCGGTGGGTTATCTTCGCCGCGTTTTCGACTCTTATCATAGCCGCGGTGCGTGATTTTCCCCTCAATTTCATTGTTATAGTGTACTAGTTTAATATGTATAGTGTAATAGTTTAATATGAGTACTGGATTCTTGCGGAACTATTCAGAAATCAGAATCTTCCTTTTCTTATATTTTCTTCTCTACTTGTTTCAGCTTTCAGAGATATCCATTCCACATTTCTTAACAGCTTCGATTTTCTCGGCACAAAGTGGTGATATCACTGTGTTTCGTCGAAATGTGCGGCTCTTGGTTGTGCTGTGTGTTACTTCAGGCATTTGCAGGTCAAGATCTTGTATGGTCAAAACGCTTGTCCCTGGTTTTTTATTTTATTTTCAAGTTGAATTAGAGGGTTGCTCTTGCTGTCTGATCAACTTGCTCTTTTTGAGATTCTTTTACGAAAATTTTCCAGCTATTGATATTGTGGAGCTCCTCACCCAACTCTTTGTGTTCATCTCATGATTCCAGTGGCATACGAGGATGCTTCTTTGGGATTGCAAACATGATACTTGTGAGTTTATTTCCCCTGGAATTTTCCTTTTCATTTGTTGTTTTTAATCTACTTAGGATTTTTTTCTTCTCTCGAACATGATATGATGAGGTCTCACCCTACTCTGTAGGTGAAACGAATGAGGGAAACGCTATACTCCACGCTTCTCCTACAGGTCCTGAAACTTTCTAGCTCTGGCATCATTCTTGAATCTTGGTAGCTCGTGTTTACCTTTAATTTTTTGAATCACTCTGGCTAACTTGGCCGGTTTGTGCATCAGGATATATCATTTTTCGACTCTCAAACTGTTGGTGACTTAACTAGTAGGCTCGGATCGGACTGTCAGCAAGTCTCGCGGGTCATCGGAAATGATCTGAACATGATATTTCGCAATGTTCTTCAGGTCTTCTTCTAATCAATACAATTACCATCTCACCTGAAGTGTTGTTTTTCGCACATGATTGATATCTATATATGTCTACATTTTTTTCTTTTAGGGTACAGGGGCATTGATTTATTTGCTGATCCTGTCTAAGCCCCTTGGGCTGTGCACATTGGTGATTTGCTGTACTTTGGCAGCGGTTATGTTCGTTTACGGGATGTGAGATTCTGCCATTACTTTTCTCCCTTTTCTGATTAAAGTTTTTAATCTGGAAATATATCATAGATAATACACTTAGGCAGCTGCTACTGGTACCGAAGGCTAGTGTTCTTATGTTAGGGCGGAAAGTAAAGATACATCTGGTCTTGTTGTAGGTACCAAAAAAAGACAGCGAAGCTAATTCAGGAGATCACAGCTTCTGCAAATGATGTAGATTGTTCAAGAACTTTTATCTTAGCATATGTCTTTGATGCAATGAATTCTTTTGCTTATAATTTTTCTCTGGTCTTCAAGGTCGCTCAAGAGACATACTCTTTGATGAGAACTGTTCGTGTATATGGGACAGAAAAGCAAGAGCTTAAAAGGTGCAATCTGATTCCATGAAATCCTTGAAAGTCTCTCCATTTCTTGATTTTTTTGGGGTGAAATTTTGCAATATCGGCCCGACCTGTTTCAAGAGCATTTTCTGTCACAGCCAAGTTGCTTTTTGACATGGATTGTCTCCCTTTCTGTGGTGGAAAGGTACAATCATTGGCTTCAGAAAATGGCGGATGTAAGTTTGAGACAGAGTGCTGCATATGGTATTTGGAATTGGAGCTTCAACACTCTTTACCATGCAACTCAGGTTCCTCTAATATAACCCTGTTTTGATAAACTTCTCTCTTCTTACTGGTTTTTTGGAAGGATCAATTAAACTGAGGTTATTAAAGATGGTGAAGCTCATGCTAAGATTGTGACAAATCCATCATTTGTTTCTATTATAGATTATTGCTGTCTTGATTGGAGGAATGTCTATCTTAGCCGGTCAAATAACAGCAGAGCAGCTGACAAAGTTTCTGTTGTATAGTGAGTGGTTAATCTATGCTACATGGTGGGTGGGAGATAATTTATCGTCTTTGATGCAATCAGTTGGAGCGAGTGAAAAGGTCTTTCAAATGATGGATCTCAAGCCAAGTGATCAATTCATATCAAAAGGCAAGGTTTAGTTTTTGGGCAAAGAGCAGTATATTTTAGAAACATGTGGACCATTTATGAGATTGACGAGAGCTTGAGTTAGGTTGTTATCAGTTGATATAACTCTAGAGTCAGACCTCTTCCAGGATGAACGACCTAAGAGTAAACTACTTTGGACTGACCTAAATGCTAACAGAGATTTTTATGCTCTACCATGTAATGTATTTTTATTTAAAAACTGTTCTGCAGGAACGAGACTGCAGAGACTAACAGGACATATTGAGTTCGTAGATGTATCATTCAGCTACCCTTCAAGAGAGGAGGTATGACTGCACGTCTGCCTTCGTGTGTGTAATCTTTGGAACCTAACCTTTTGCCTCTACCTATATGCTTTTGTATAGACATCCTTGAACCACATTTTCGTGATTAGTGAAATCTGCAATTCTAGTATTTTCACCCATATGTCACAGATTCATTTATCATTCAGATCCTGAGTTGCGGATTTTTTCCCATAGTGCTTGCAAATTAATGACCAAACTTATTGTTGTGCGTTTGCACCATATTACAATTCTGTTTATTATATTAGAATTCATGCACACACATCATAAAGAGTTTTCCAGTCCTGTTTATGGTACTGATTGTATGGGGGCTCATATTTCAGTTTGTCTAAGTTAATCATATGGTATACGTAAATCTCTCAGGTGGCAGTGCTTCAAAACGTGAGCATTTCCGTGCGTCCTGGTGAAGTGGTGGCAATCGTAAGTATAAATCTCAAAGTAGTCCTACAGCGCCACTGATTTGCGTAGAATGTATTAGAAGTAATACAAATCTGTTGTAGGTTGGTCTAAGTGGCAGTGGCAAAAGCACAGTAGTTAGTCTTTTGCTGCAACTGTACGAACCAAAAAGCGGTCAGGTAAGTTATTCCAAAATCACTATAGAATAACCTTTTAAGCCTTTCCTTCCTAAAGGCTGTCTCTTTGAATTCCAGATTCTACTCGATGGGTTTCCTTTGCAAGAGTTAGATGTCAAGTGGCTGAGGCAAAGAATCGGATACGTGGGGCAGGTTCTCCTCGCATTTCCGCTACGAGAAACCAAATAAACTTTGATTTATTTCACCTTTCCCTTTCTAAAGCTGTCATAATGAAACAGGAACCGAAACTCTTCCGCACAGACATCGGCTCCAATATCAAGTATGGATGTGATCGAAATGTAACGCAAGAAGATATAATATGGGCCGCAAAGCAAGCATACGCACATGAATTCATCACAGCACTTCCCGATGGTTACAACACAATAGTTGATGATGATTTACTCAGTGGAGGGCAGAAACAGCGGATTGCCATTGCTCGTGCTATCCTCAGAGATCCTAGAATTCTCATCCTCGATGAAGCCACAAGTGCACTTGATGCAGAGAGCGAACACAACGTTAAGGTAAAANGATTGCCATTGCTCGTGCTATCCTCAGAGATCCTAGAATTCTCATCCTCGATGAAGCCACAAGTGCACTTGATGCAGAGAGCGAACACAACGTTAAGGTAAAATCCCCTCTAGTGCCGAAAAGAGAAATTACTTGGACGCAAGTATTCTTAAGCCTTTGTTTGTTCCAGGGCGTACTTCGTTCTATCGGAAGCGATACAGCGACAAAGAGAAGCGTCATAGTGATAGCACACAGGTATCTTTTTCTTACACAGATCCGGTTTTTTTATACATGCTTTGATGATCGATTTATGACAGCTTTAATATTCTGTTCCTTCAGACTTTCTACAATTAAGGCTGCGGATAGAATAGTGGCTATGGACAGTGGACGAGTCGTCGAGGTAAGCCATACTCTTACCGGTTTTGTTGAAATCATTAAAACCGTTGCTTTTAATGATCTCCACTGTTACGTTTGTGTCCACAAAACAGATGGGAAATCACAAAGAGCTAATGAGCAAAGATGGCTTGTACGCGAGATTGACGAAGAGACAAGCCGATGCTGTTGTATGATTGATCCTCTAAGCTTAACAGTTCAGGAATAGTCATGACTATGTTTTTGAATGGTCATGACGGAATGTAATGATGAAAATTGTGTAAAAAGGTGCAAACCATAGTATGATTCTTATTTCATACCCGTTCACACAAATCATGGCGCTGTCTTATAGTGAGTGTAAACTACCTGTCGTTTCGTTGCTTTTTAAACGGTAAAATATTAAAGGAAAACACGGAAGACGACCCGCAGTTTTCTAGATAATTCGCTCTAATCAAATTGACAAATTCGATCTCAAACGCGAAGAGTCAAGTCTTCAAAGAATTTGCTTCATCTGTCGCGCACCGGAAAGAAGGCAGGCTAATGGACGCGCACCAGCCACCGCCTCCGTTCATGAGACCGCCGTCTGGACCACCGCCTCCGGCTGATCCTTATCACCAATACTATCAGTATCCGGCGAGACCACCGGTGCCTCCTCCTGCCCAGCCCGGTGGTGGTCCTGCGTGGTACTCCAACCAATTTCATAACCCTCACTCTCCATCACCACCGCCTCCACCTCCGCCGCAGTGGGGGCCACCTTCCGCTTATCCTCCTTTCCCGACGCACTCTCACCAGCCGCCATTCAACGCTGGCGCAAACGGTAACAGTCACTTTCCCGTGCCTGCCGGAGCGCCTCCTCCTCCGCCGTATCATCAGGCTAATCAGGTTACCACGGTTCCTCCACCGCTACATTTCCCTGTGTTTTTCCCCCTTGTGGAGCTGTTAATTTTAAGATTTGATTTTGATTTTGCATATTAGGAATGGGGAAATCCGAATTGGAGGCCTCAACAAGGTCACACCTCTCAAGGTTCGCTTTCTTCATAGCAATCAATGTTATTTGAGTGAATAGTAGGGTTTGGCTTCTGACTATCTCTTGATGGCAGCTAATAGCAACGTCGAGGATTGGGCAGTGAAAGCTAAAGAATGGGCAGCTGCTAACGAGGATCAACAACACTCGCAATCTGCACCGAACCAACCTAGTGGACAAGTCTACCAGCAGTACCCTAATCACGGCTATCAAGATGTTCATCAACAACAGGCGGCTCCAGGATTAAGCTATCAGCAGTTTCAAGTTCCACCCACAACACAGCCGGAGAGATATCCAAATTATGCAGCAGGAAACGAGACTTTTCATGGAGGTTCTTTTGCTGGATTGTCCCATCAAGAAAACCTGCCTACCAGTTCAGCAATTCATCAGCAGGAGGTACCTTATAGTTATTCTTCTGTATCAGGTAACCATTTACTTAGAACATCATTCTAGCTCCTAGTCATGATCTCTACGTGGGTTTCCTTGTAACTTCAAAGTTTCCCTGTCCTAAGTCTATGCCCATGATAAATCATGTGCATAGTGATGTGCTGCGTAATATATGAGTGCTTACTCGCCAAAACAACCATATATCCAACGCAGAGATTAGCCATTACTGATATTACTGATCATAGTTCTCCTTGCGTTTTGCTCCCTAAACAGCGTGCCTCTGTTTCTCATTTTTGTTGGTCTAGAGATTGGTAACACTGACTTGAGCTATGAACACCTCCAGAACTTAAACTTGTTACTTTGTTTGCAGGTGCAGAAGAATCTGTCAATGCAACACAACATGAGGTGCAGACATCAGTGCCTGATGGCGGGGGACCTGTTCGCACGGAGCAGCAGATGCAATATGCATATGGAGATCAAATAGCTGCTCCACCTAGTAACCTTGGTGATCAGCCTTTACAGTTTGCTACCAGAGAGAGTTCTGATTATTCTAGTCATCATAATGCATGGCCGCCCCATGCCGCAACCGAAGTAGTGTATCCTCCAGTCCCTTCATCGGTACCGTCTATGCCACAGGTACTCTTAACGTTGTTTTGGTTTTCTTTTCATTTTTGTATTAGTTCGATGGAGGCAACGTTGATGTTTGCTTTCTTTGCAGCATGACTCATCTATGGCTATGCCTCCTGTTTCGGGTCATACCATGCCTCCATATGGAAGGTTTCCCCCTCCAGATCTCCAGCCAGTTGGACCCCCTAATTATGCTTTTGGGACAAAGCCGCCTCTTCACCCTGTTGCAGCGTTCATGGATAACTCATATGCAGCATCATCTGTTCCTCCTAAAAAGGTATGAATGAATTATTTCTAGAGGAGTTCTGTACCTTCCATGAATTCTGGCTAATAAGGTGGTTTCCAGACTCCTGTACCTAACTGGCTTAAGGAAGAGTTATTGAAGAACAAAGCGTCTCTTGGAAGGCCTTCTTCAGGGAGTTTTGAGGAGAGAGAATCTATGGACGATGATCTACTTTATAAACCTCCCGTGGAAGTTGATCATCGTGACGACAGAAGGTTCAGCTCTTCTAAATCCTCCGACGAGGAAGAAGAAGAGGACGATGAGGTTCCTTTAACTTGAACATTGTTTTATCACTGGTTTTTTAATGATAATTCAAACTCCCTTGGGTACTTACAATTTGATTCAGCACCATCCTCAAAATGCATGGTTTGCTACATGTAGGATGAGACGGATGCAGCTAAAACCATAGCAATTAACTTGGAGATAAAGCGTATCTTGACTGAGGTTCTTCTTAAGGTAGGTGGCCTGATAGAAATTGGTCTATAAACACGTTTCTGCAACCGTTGACATGTGTCTTTTGAACAGGTTACAGATGAATTATTTGATGAAATTGCAACGAAAGTCATTAATGAAGATGCAGCAATACCTAAAGGTTTGTTGTGGTCTCCAAGATTTAATTTTATGCTATTTATCTGTGGAATAACTACTGAATGTACCATCTTGTTTGCTGTTATGCATCATTGCTTCAGATGACAATGTCCAGCACAATCCTACGTCATCATCATCCCTTCTCTCAGCAGCTGATCCAGTGCACAAGGCTTCAGCAAAGATTTTGGTCTCGGTAGGAGGCGCAAATAAAAAACCTGGCTCTGGCTCTCCAGCAGATGTGCTTGGTCTTGGTAGCTATGCCTCTGATGATGATGATGATGATGCTGATACTGATGCTCCCTCTAACGCTGATGCCGATGGCAGTGATGGAGTTCTTGGCACGGGGTCAAGAAACGATGTTCATCAGCAGCCAAGCACTGAGAAACTTCCTGAACCTAAAGAAATGGTCAATGCGAGATTGGATCTAGAAGTTGAAGTCGGTGATATGTCCCACAAGAACAACAATTCAGGCTTGGATCAGATATTGGGCTCCAGAAGAAATGATGATGTGGGAGTTAGTAACAAAAATTTAGATGCAAGCGCCAGCTCTGGACTCGATGTTGATACTTCAGGAAGCAGAACAAACCATTCTGACAGAACTGATAGTGATAAAGATGCAATACTAGATGAGCCTCACAGGAAGAACACTGGCTTGAAATCAGATAGCAACCTTCGTCAGGATAGCAATAAAAGTTCTGGGAAAGAATTGAGTGACGATGTGAGTAGGGATAGAATTAGAACAGATGAAACGAAAACTGGAAAAGAGAAGGTAGATTCTCAGAATGGCTCAAAAGATAGAATGAAACAGACCGACATAAAGTCAGCAGAGAAAGTTAAAGGCTTAGAATCAAATAAAAAATCTACTGATCTCCATGTAAAGAAGGACTCAAGGGATGCAGAGAGGTCTCACAGAACAAATTCTAAGGAAGACCGGGGTAAAAAGAGGGAGAAGGAAAAGGAAGAAGATCGGTCAAGACACAGACATGCTGAAGACAAAAGAAGACGTTTGTCAACCAGTAATGGATCCTCTGATGATTCAACAAGGTGGCATAGGGTGTTCTATATTAAGTTTGTCTAATGCTTTTTATCAATACTCGCAATGATTCTTATTGCCTTTCTTCAGGAAGTCGCGTTCGAGAAGAAGGAATATATCACCATCTCCTGTGAGGTCCAGAAGAAAACGCTCTTCTCCATCCAGTGATGAATCCTCTGATGATTCAAGAAGGTGGCAATAGAGTGTTCTGCTTTGAGTTTTTTTTTTTTGTCTTTTAACGCTTCTTTTGTCTAATGCTAACGTATCTTTTTGTCTTTCTTCAGGAAGTCTTCTTCAAAAAGAAGGAATCGGTCACCATCTCCCGGAAGGTCCAAAAGAAGGTAGATTTTTCTGTACTATTAGCATATTAAGATCACTGGTGTTTGTGTATGTTTGGTGGTAGTCTATATTAGCTCTAGACTCTGTGAAGTTAAAGAACTTTTGAAAGCAAAAGTTAGAGCCAAAAGAGATGGGTTAGGATCGTTCAAATCGGATAAGCTAGTATGAAACTCACCACAGAAAGTATCATGTATGTTTGATTGTATAGACATGTTTCTTCGCGGTCACCACATAGCAAGAATTCTCAACGCAAGCATACTCTACACTCTTCTCATGACACATCCAGGTACGCCATTCTCAATTTTCAGATGTTTCTTCCGTCTCTTGACAGGTGGATGAAGCTGGATTTTTCCTCCAATCTAAATACTATCTGCTAATCTCCTGCTTGTTCAGTGGAACTCAAACCTGATTTGCTATACAGGTCAAAGCGGTCAAGGTCCAGATCCCCCCGCAGGCGACATCGGGCTTAATGAACACTCCAGCAAGTGGTCAGAGACCTTGCACGGAACAATGCTGTGCAGAGATTTGGTCATTTGGATATGCCTGGTGGGTTGAGTATTGTACTGGAACATCGATGTAACTATAAGGCCACTGGTTTGAGCGCATTGTAAACCACTCTTTCCTTAAGTTCTTGAAGAAGAAATGTCCCAAAGATTTTTGACTGCAAGCTTGTTCTGTATTGACTTGTGTGGACTTATATTGTTGGTTTAATAAGCTTTCATTATGTAACTGTGTCGCCCAAACTTGTTGATGGTTCTTTCTGTGAAATGTTCGATGATCAAATCTGTGTGTCATCCTCCCAACATTCTTACGAAATCGTATAAATTAAATTTGTTTTTGTTTTTATATTTAAAACTAATTAAGAAAATAAGAATTCCCTCTTGAGAGAATTTCTTTTTGTTGAAAAAAATGTCTAAAACAGTGACTCAGTGAGATTGTGATATGCATCTTGTGTTCAACGGTCGTTGGATGTCGTCGCGTTAGGCGAATCGCACGAGAGAGAAAATAAGAACCCTAAAGTTTACTTTACGGGGAAAACTGTCGGAGAAGAAGACAGAGAATTTAATAAAAATCTTAAAAACAATTCCTTGAAGATGACGAAAAGCGTTCACACGTCGTCTTCCTCTACCACTCTCATTTCCCTTCCTCCCGCCGGCTTTCCGCTTCATCAACTACTGGAGTTTTGGTACTTCTCCATTTTTCTTCCCTTTTCCGTTAAAGCTCCATTTTATTTTTTTCCTTTATTTTTCTTACTTCTTTCTTCTCTCTTCTCTCCTCATTCAACAATTTTCCTTCGATTTTCCATGAAGCTTAAGGTTCCATTCTCCTTGATATATCTCTCGCTTGTTCTTCTGTACCCATTTTTACGAGATCTTGACTTCAGCTTTCACTTTGATGTCCGATGAAATCTTACAGGGTCTCCGAGCAGGGCTCTTGTCTGTTTGGCTATCTGGGTTTCTCCTAATCGCTCTCTCCTTCTACGGCACTCAGCTTCTGTCTCCTTCTCTCAACGACCAATTCAGATACGCCTCGATTTCTCGAGATTCCGTTGCTCCCAGAATCACCATCTTCACTGCTCTCGATGGCTCCTCCTTTGAAGAAGATAGCCAAGTTTTACTGGGTATTCGTTCATGGCTCGCTTTGTCTTCTCAAGTCACTGTTGTTCTATTCACTCAGCACATCTCTTCTTCTTCCTTCACCGACAAATTTGGTTCCCGTCTTCTTCTTGATTCCACCATCGATTTCACGTAAGCTGTTCTATCTCCACTTTTGTTTCTTTGTTTTATGATTTGTGGAGTAGTCACTAGTTCTTTGGATGATTGACATGTTCTGTTGGCTGATTCTTGTTTAAGTGATTTACAATTCAAGATTAAGCGTTGGAAGATTTGGAGATGCTAATATGTGACATCTCGATTTTGTGTTTTTAACTGTTAGGTTTCTTGGTGCTCCGTTTCTACACTCAATGCTGGCGAGAAGTGAAGCTTATACATCCGATATAGCGGTTATGATGGATCCAGAGACGGTTCTACTGCCAGATTTCATTTCAGCTTTAAATTACGCTCACGAGCTTGATCGTGACTGGCTTCTCGTTTCTTCATCAGCGGATACTCCTCACTTCCCCTTCCATTGGGACGACACAGGTCGTTTCTGGCGTCACCGCGTCAGGACAATGGGAAAAGGGTGAGATTTGGTGAGGTAAAGAGGAAAACTTATTGTGTTTGTTGGTAATGATGACTCTGATCCCTCTTCGATCAAATTGATCATAGTTCTTCGTTTTTCAACAGTTGCAGAAGATGTTATGGCAATCAAATTCTACTGACGGCAAAATGATTATGGCATGGAACAACGTTGATGAGCCTTTGCACTGTGGAGTCCTTCCACCTTTTTTGTATCAAAGAGGAACTCACAATCAATGGATCATTAACGAGGCTATGTCATGTAAAAAAAGGTTTGTGTTTGATGCAACTTCGACAATATCGAGCTTTTATCTAGGCAATGCAGAGAACAAGTATAATAGGAGTATTAATGCCTCACAAGCCAAAACAAGAAACTGGGAATATATAGGAAACTCCCATCTCGGGAAGCTCTATGGGTCATTGTTCTTTATTGACACCAAGTCTTCTACTCTACCAAAGCTTTTGAAATGCAACAAGCGGTATATATTCGTTACTGCTTCAGATCGTTCTATACCTAGAGGAAATTTTGGCTCAAATGTAGGCTTACGGACGCGAGAGAAGATCTCAGCTTGTATTAGCAGAACCAAGGCACGTAGCTTGAAGTTAGATTCTGTGCAGAAAGATCAGGCAGTGCCAGAATTGAAGTTTCCTTTTGACCTTGAGTCTCTTCTCCCATTAGTTGCAGACAAGAACAGAACTGTTGTTCTTTCGATCGCTGGGTTTAGCTATAAGGACATGCTGATGAGTTGGGTCTGCAGGTTACGCCGCCTCGCAGTTCCAAATTTTTTAGTCTGTGCCCTTGATGATGAAACTTATCAGTTTTCTATATTGCAGGTAAAATACAAAAAAAGTCTCTTGCTTGCTTCTCCTTCTTACTACATTGAACAATCATATGGTCAAACAGAGAGTTTATAATCAGTTGGTATCGTGTTCTATTTTAACAGGGTCTGCCTGTTTTCATTGATCTATACGCACCGAAGAACATTAGCTTCAATGATTGCCACTTTGGATCAAAGTGTTTCCAGAGAGTGACCAAAGTTAAGTCAAGAACAGTTTTAAAGATACTGAAGCTCGGCTATAACGTTCTCTTGAGCGATGTAGATGTATATTGGTTCAGAAACCCGTTGCCTCTGCTTCAATCTTTCGGTCCTTCTGTTCTCGCTGCGCAATCCGACGAATACAACACAACAGGTGATATGATGAACTGATCATTTGGACCAAACCTTTGTTTCTAAAATACTCATGAAACATGGGTTTTGTTTGATTTTTCTTGCAGTACCGATAAACCGACCAAGACGCTTGAACTCGGGGTTCTACTTTGCACGTTCCGATGAACGGACTATAGCAGCGATGGAGAAAGTGGTGAAGCATGCTGCAACCTCCGGTTTATCGGAGCAGCCTAGCTTCTACGATACATTATGTGGAGAAGGTGGAATTCATCGCTTGGGAGATGATACATGTGTAGAACCAGAGACAAATCTGACCGTTCGGTTCTTGGACAGAGACTTGTTTCCGAACGGAGCTTACGGAGATCTATGGCTGAAGGAAGATGTTAGAGCAGAGTGCGAGAAGAAGCATTGCTACGTTCTTCACAATAACTGGATCAGTGGGAGATTGAAGAAACTCGAACGCCAAATGATGAAAGATCTCTGGGACTATGACGCATCCATGAGGATGTGTGTGTAAAGATGATAAAGGATTATATATACGTTAGATGCTACCTACATTCAAAGGCTCTTAGTTTTGGATATAGTTATACAGAATGTGTTTATTTGCTGTAATGTTTTATGTAGTTGTAGGAATATGAACAATGTAAACTGCAAATTATTTGAGATGAAAGAATGTAACTGATTGCGTATATTTGGTGTCCTGATTTACATCTCTTTTAACTCCAATGACTTTTAAGTGGTGCCTGTGGGGTTCGTCGAAGAAATCTTACATTACAGCAAAAGATATATAAACTTAAGTTGCATTGTATCACAAGTTAAAACTCACCAAAGACCTTCATCTTCTTCTATACGCAGAAGATTTGCCTTCTTCTAATATAAAGTTATAAACTTAAGTTGCATTGTATCACAAGTTAAAAACACCAAAGAGCTTCGTCTTCTTCTATCAGTCGTCCAAGGAGAAGGTTATCTTCTTACCGACAGAATCTTACTCGTCGAAGGTTATCTTCTTACTCGTCGAAAGTTATCTTCTTACCGCAGAACCTTACTCGTCGAAGTCGAAGGCAGTCTTCGTACTGTTTCTTCTGTTTCTTCAGCTTCAGTGTGATCTCCAAACCAAGGCTATCTTGTCGAAGGTAGTCTTCGTACCTGGATTATATCAGAAAAACTTTGTCATCTCTCCATGTATACCAGAAACTTCACCCAAAAAATGTGCTCTTGATAACAAAACTCTAAAGGCAAAACAGTTAAATCCCTTACCAAAGCTTCTTTGCAAGCTTGTACAAGTTGTACCTAATTACCAAAAATTAAAAGCGTTACTCTTCTGTTATGACATCAAAAACTATAACAATAAGTTCAGAGAAACAAATTCTCCATATGGAAAATCAATTTACTTGGGTCGGAAAGGGTATGGAGCTGCTATCTCAGCCATGTTAACATACATGGCTAAGCCATTCTTCTCTTGCACCGCCTACAGTATTAAACATTTACTCAGCGAGCCTAATTTCAAATAACTACTACTTGTATATTTTACATCATAAGTATACACTACTTTTCAAATGACTACTTAAACACTTTTTGCATCATTACTATTAAACCACTTCTACCTTCTTTGCTTCGTCAGCAGAAGCAAACTCAACAAAGCCACAGCCCGTACCCTGACCCCAGTGGTCTACAATAAGTCGAACACGAACAACTTTTCCAACATTGCTGAACCTGTTGACGCTGTAAAAATGGAGGATAAAACATCAGTCATAAAAAGTTGCCCCAAGAACGAGAGGAAACCAAAGGTGCTACTTACACAGCTGGTATGTCTGTTTTGCGAAAGAGATGGCCAAAAAAGACCGTCTTTTCTCTTACGGAAACTTCCTGAATTTAACAACCAAGAGTGTGTTAGCACGACTCTAAGGAGAAAAGGACTTAAATTGCATATAACAACATAAAGTAGGTTCATCCCCAGAATAAGCCATCTTTCGACTTTGCGGCAACAGTTGTGTTACTAAACGCTAAACGTTTCTTCAAAAATAAGAAGGGTACCTCAGCAAAATCGGGAGTTTCGTCAAGTCCTTCCACTGCCGCATCTTCTTCCATCAAAAGGCTTTCCCGTCGAAGGTAGTCTTCGTACCTGTAATATATCAAAACCCCTTGTTATCTCTCCTTGATAACAAAACTCTAAAGGAAAATCGTTAAATCCCTTACCCAACCTTGTGATCTATGCAAAACCTAATTGACAAAAATAATAGCGTTAGTCTTCTTCTGTAATGGCATCAAAACTCTAGCAATAAGTTAAATAAACAAATCTCCATAACATGGAAAATCAATTTACTTGGGTTTTGGAGGGTGTGGAAAATCAACAACATCAAGAAAAATCTTGCGATCGAGCAAATATTCACCGTTCTTCTTTTCCAGGGCCTACAGTATCAAAAGATTTAATCAGCAATTTTACTTCCAAATACCTAATTGTATAATTTTCATCACAAGGTATACACTACTTTTCAAATGACTACTAAAATACTTTTCATCATTACTATAATCTTCTTCTCACCTCCTTTGCTTCGTTAGCAGAAGCAAACTCAACAAAGCCATAGCCCAAATGCTTGCCGCTGGGTTCTACAATAAGTCGAACATGTACAACTTGTCCAACATCTTTGAAGAAGTTGATGCTGTAAAAATGGAGAGTAAAATATCAGTCATGAAAAACTTGTTCCAAGAACGAAAGAGGAAATGAAAGGTGCTACTTACATCTCTGATATTTCAGTTTCGTGAAGATTGGCAACATAGAGCGTCTTTTCTCTTACGGCAAGAGCCTGAGTTTAAAAGCCAAGTGTGTTAGCATAGCACGACTCTAACAACAAAAAGTAGCCTCATCTGAAGATTCATCCCCAGAATATAAAAACAGGTACCTTGGCAAAATCGGGAGTTTCATCTTGTCCTTTCATCAACAAAATCTTCTGATCGTCCAAATATGAACCATTCTTATTTTTCAGCGCCTATAGTATAAAAGATTTAATCAGCAATCTTACTTTCAAATAACTACTTGTATAATTTTCATCATAAGTATACACTACTTTTCAAATTACTTGAATACTCTTTTCATCGTTACTACAAAACAACTCACCCACTTTGCTGCCTTAGCAGAGACAAACTCAACAAAGGCATAGCCCACATGCTTACCCTTGTGGTTTACAATCAGTCGAACACTGACAGCTTGTGCAACATCTTTGAAGAATTTGATGCTGTAAGAAGAGTAGAGGGTAAAATATCAGTCATTAAAAACTTGCTCCGAGAACAAAAGTGGAAATTTAAGGTGCTACCTACATATGTGATATTCTAGTTGTCTGGGGAGAGAGATTGGCAACAAAGAGTACTGCCTGAATTTAACAGCCAAGAGTGTGTTAGCACGACTCTAAGGAGAAAAGGCCTTAAATTGCATAACAACAAAAAGTAGATGAAGAATGATCCCCAGAATAAGTCATCTTTCGGCTTTGAGTAATGTTATTAAAAGCTAAGTGTTTCTTCAGAGCCTGACAAACTTTGAAGATAAATTAGAAGAGGTACCTCAACAAAATCGGGAGTTCCATCAGGAAAGCGTTCTCGTTGAGGGTTATCTTCGTACCTGAAATATCAAAAACCCTTGTGATCTCTCCATGTATACCAAAAGCTTCACCCAATGTGCTCTTAATAACAAAACTCAAAAGATAAATAGTTAAAATCCCTTACCAAACCTTGTGATCTAAGCAATACCTAATTAACAAAAAAAAATTAGCGTTAATCTTCTGTAATGGCATCAAAACTCTAGCAATAAGTTACAACCAGTGTTACACAAACAAATCTCCAAAGCAAAAATCAATTTATTTGGGTGGAAGGTATGGAGCTCCCTTATTAGCCGCATCAATAAAAAGCTTGCGTTTGTACAAATATTCACCGTTCTTCTTTTCCAGTGCCTAGAGTATAAAAGATTTAATCAGCAATTCATACATTCAGAAAACTACTTGTATATTTTTTCTATCATAAGTGTACACTGCTTTTCAAATGACTAGTTAAATACTTTTTTTCATCATCGCTATAAACTATTCTCACCTTCCTTGCTTCGTTAGCAGAAGCAAACTCAACAAAGCCATTGTTCTCATAATTGCCCTTGCGGCTTACAAAACGTCGAACACGAACAACTTGTCCAACATCTTTGAAGAAATCGATGCTGTCAAAATGAAGGATAAAATATTTGATAAGGTCCTCCTCAAAGCTAAGAGGTGTGTTACGTAATACACATGAAACACTTGGTTCTTAAAGACAAAACAAGTTTTAACTGTTTTGTTCAAGTCAGTTGAACTTGTAGGAAACTAAAGGTGCTACTTACATATCTGATATTTCAGCATTGCCAGAGATATGGGAAAGATAGAGCGTCTTCTTTCTTACGGCAGGTTCCTTGAGTTTAACAGCCAAGAGTGTGTTAGCACGACTCTTAAGGAGAAAAGGACTTAAATTTCATAACAGCAAAAAGTAGCCTCATCTTTCGACTTTGGGTAGAGTCTGACATATTTTGAAGAAAATAAGAAAGAGTTACCTCAACAAAATCGGGAGCTTCATCAAAATCGGAAGCTCCTTCCACTGTATCCTGTTACGTGAACAGCCATTGGAACACGTTTTGGAGATAATGAGAACAAGGTGCTTAATTGAACATAAACTTGTATAATATATGCAAAATATCAAATAAATAGTAGAATATTTAAATGTTCCAAAAATTATACCTTCGCTGAGATTAAATTAGCCTCATCAGACTTTGCCTCCGACAACTCGACCCTCTGCTCTTTCGTTGTCTCCTTCTCCTCGGGCTTTTCCTTATGTTTCCTCAAAAACGGTTCGGTCTCCAAACCATCTTCCGGCTTTCGCTTACCCAATAAATTAGCTTTGACGGCCGATTTCTGGCTAGAACTGGCCATGGAGAAGATGAAAACAGCGACGGTTTATTTTCCGGCAAGAGTTGAGAGCAGCGGTAAGTTGTAAAATAACCTTAGAGATACTAACCTTGGAGGAAGAAGGTAGTTTATAGCAAAACAACAATATCTGGTTTGGGCTGGGCTTTTTATTGGTTGGGTTTATTGTGCACCATGACTTTTGTGTTTTGTTCTCTCGCCAACATTATCTGAAAAGTCGTTTTATTTCACTTTGTAAAAAGGCGGATTGATGTTCACTTAAAAGTCGATTTTGATTTCATTTATGAGAAATTGTTTTTTAACAAGTTACTGAAGAAGATAGCCAAAGCTTTACTGGGTAATTCTTTCATGGCTCGCTTTGTCTTCTCAAGTCACGGTTGTTTTATTCACTCAGCACAACTCTTAGGTGGGGTTATTCAATTTAAGAATTTAAAAGAATTGGAGATTCTTTTCAATTCTAGTGTTATTCAATTGTGTATTTTATGAATTCTTTTAAACTCATGTGTTATTGGATTGATTATTTGTATGAATTCTACTATTAAATTATATTAAATTTTAGTGTTATTCAATCATTAATTTCTTAATTCTATTAAATGTTGGTGTTATTCAATTTTGTAATAGCTTTGACAGTATTATCATTTGGAAGAAAATAGAATCTCACCTAAAAATTGTAAAAAACCAAGGCTCTAAATGGTGATCAAATGAATGATTAGCTTCGATGATTACCACTTTTGATCAAAGTGTTTCTAGAGAGGCAGAGAGTGACCAAAGTTAAGTCGAGAACAGTTTTGAAGATACTAAAACTCGGCTTTAAGACCATCTCCAATGCTAAGAATATCTCATGAGTTCTTAAGGGGAGGTATTCAATTAAATAATTGGAAGAAATTAATATTTCTATTGAATTCTATTGTTATTCAATGTTGCATTTCACAAATTCTTTTAAATTCATGTGTTATTGGATTAAATATTTGTAGTCATTCCTCTAAATTACTTTAAATTCTAATGTTATCCAATTTATTGCTTTCTTAATTCCATTAAATGGTAGTGTTATTCAGTATTAGTCTCCTTCCTATAGTGTTATTATTTTAAAAGAATTTAATAGAATTTGAATGAAAAATTGTAAAGAACTAATTCTTACCATTTTTCCTGTCATTTTAATATAACTTTTTTTTAAATTCCCAACAAAAACTTTAAATTACTTCAAAATCATTTTTCAGTTCTTTTATATTCTCTTAAAATCAATCATCCAATACCCCCACCTTAGCGTTATTTTAATTATAAATTTTGAAAATATTTAAGTTAAGAACCTCTTAAAGAGTAATAAAATTGTATGGCTCCAATGCTAGAACACCACTTGAGGTTCTTACGAATAAAAATATTATTTTTAAAATTATAATATTTTAAGTAGAATATTTTTAAGTAAAATTTATTTTGTTTAAATTATTAAACATTTTTTATATTTTATAAAACTTAAACATTATTGCATTTCATAAATTTTGTAAAGTTTTAATTTTGTGAAGTTTTAATTTTTGTGAAGTTTTGTGAAGTTTTAAGTTTTGTGAAGTTTTAAAATATTGTGAAGTTTTACTTAAAAAAAAAATGAACCGACCAATCACAAACTGGCACGTATGGGGTTCTTAACAATTCTAAAAACTCTCTATTAAGAACCAGTGATCTTAACATTTTGTTTAGTTTTGAATTATTTTCTTAACTTTTTTCTATAAGAACCCTATGTTAAGAGCCCCCATTAGAGGTGCTCTAACGCTCTCTTGAGCGATGTAGATGTATATTGGTTCAGAATCCCATTGCCTCTGCTTTTAAATATCTCAGAACTTGAGAACTGCTTCTCGTTTGAGGATCGGTCCTCTCTCTTTCCTCATTTTTTATTATTATATTATGAGATACTAAATGAGAACCTCACCAATGTGAATGCTCTAAGGGTGTCTCAGCCAATGTCTTTCATTCAAGATATAGTGGTATATATAAATCAATTTGATATCAGCCACAATTATGATGTTACATGTTTTATTTCTCTAATTCTTATGCATTTTTTTATTTCTTTGTTTCTCTGAATCGTATGCAGGTTAATGGTATTTCGATCGATTCCTTGAAGCAATTCGTAATTCAAACGGCAGCTCGATTGGGTATTAGAGAAGATTTCGATATGTTCTTCGTACTCGAATATGGCTGGGATCATGATGGTGACCTGCCATCCTTCCAGAAGACAGCACATGTTGTAAACCACTATGTTCTCCCGCGGGATAATGAGAATCGCCGCCCTACTGAAATTGTAAGTTCTTTAAACATAGTAACCAACCACACACTCTCTCTCAAAATTAGTACGTTGTCTCTAACCAAAATTAATTTCTTGGTAGGGACGTTGTTCACTATGCTCTTTTATCCGGAGGTGCCATATACTCGACTGTTCACATTTTGTTTGCTTCGGTTGTTTGAACGGTTAGTTTATGATCTGATTTTACTTTATATTTTACATGCAGTTTATTTATGTATTAATCATGTTTTTATTTTATTTTTCAACAGTTCATGTTGTTACCCAATTGTTGCCCGAATGAAATTGCTTATTGTACCTGAACCTTAGTACAATTAGCTGGAGCCTTTTGGCTGAGGTTAAACAAGAATATTCAAGGTATTTGCTTGGATATTTCATTGTGAAGACTAGATCACTTCGGTTTGTGCCTCTCAGGTAATATTTAATGTTTGTAAAGGTTTGTTAGATTTATAAAAAACATTTTGTTGTTTTTGAGTTTAAACATATTTTTACTTTGTTTTTTTTTCAAGTTTAGCATCCCTGTGAGGTAAAATGGAGATTGTTCTTGGAGCTGGATTGGTTGGATTGGTTGCCGCTGGCCTTCTTGCCGCTCACCGGATGGTCCAGTGGCGTAACAAGAACCCACGAACATGGAACGAGCTTGTTATCTTGTGCAACCAATGTAAGTTTTCCAACATAGTTTCTTGCTCATCAATCGTTTAACAAACTTGCAAAATGGATCCGATCCGTTTATCATAAAGAACTTTTTAATGTCTTTTGGTATGTTTAGTTTAGCCATTGTTGTGTGATGTGTTGTACAAACATTCTTACATTTATAATTTATTTCATAGATATTCTTGTAGGATAAGCTTTTTTGCCAAAGTGAAGCTTGGCATTGGAAAATAGATCTCCCACGTTGCATGTTCTTCTCCCTCGTCGTATTCTTCTCCCACGTTTCATGTTCTTTTACTTTTTAATAGGTCTCAATGTTACCAAAATGTTGCGCTATGAGAATTTGTTAAGTTTTTTGAGCTTCCAACTCAAAACCAATTGGCAATGAGTGGATTGGCCCAAGTTATTTATATATTAGTCGTCTTATGGCTCATTAACCTTTACTAATTTCAATACCCCCTCGAGATAATGGCTCTTCTAGCCATTAATCTCGCCATGGCCATCAATTTCAGGTCGAGGGGCAAATGCCACTTCTGGGCCGGACAACGAGAGTGTGTGGATCGGACTCTGATACCATGTTAAGTTTCATGGGATTCCAACTCAAAATCAATTGGCAATTAGTTGATTGACCCAAGTTACTTATATATTAGTCAATGTCCCTCCCAACTTTCAATGTGAGATAATCTTACACACACTATCTAGAGATTAAGGCCTCATAACTCATTAACCTCTACTAATCCCAATACCCCCCCTCTCGAGATAATGACCCTTCTAGCCATTAATCTCGCCACGACCATCAATTTCGGGTCAAGGGGCAAATGCCACTTATGGATCGAGATAAACCCTAATCAAACCACTATTGGGCCAGGGTTACGAGAGTGTGCGGATTAGACACTGATACCATGTTAAGTTTCATGGGCTTCCAACTCAAAACCAATTGACAATTAGTGAATTAGCCCAAAGTACTTATATATTAGTCAAGGTCCCTCCCAACTTTCAATGTAAAATAATCGTACACACAGAGATTAACGTCTTATGACCCATTAAACTTTACTAATTCCAATAGAATTGTTAGTACTATGTTTTCGGTTGTGAAGAAAATCTTCGTATTAAAGACATCGAATTTATTGAAACAGGCAAAAAAACATTATTGAAACAAACAGAGAAAATATTCATCTATTTTCTACCTTTTTTTTTATACCAATTTTCGATAGTTTCAACAGTAAAAAACAATGCATGCTAAAGATTCATTTATATTCAAGAGTATATTATTTTATTTTCTTGCCATACATTATTACATAAACAACAAAAAAACGCAGAGGAATAATTTTTTTTACATAAACAACAAAATCAAAAGTAATAGAAATAATGCATGCGGTGATTGAACCGTTTATAATCGCGTCGAATAGGCAACTCAGTGTGGTTCATCCGATCTATAAGCTTCTTCTGTTCTTCATCCTCATTTCCGTGACAGGGTGTTCCCGATTCGATACGCCATGGAAACGTCTTCTTCAGTTTACAAGAGTTGGGTTTTTCACCGATCAAGCTCTCCCCAAAGATCACCTCAGACGGTATACATATCAAGTCTCTTTCTTTAATTCTTGAGACGCAAGTAACCTTTAAAAATTCTTGTGGAACAAGTAGCCTTAAGATCCTCTGTTTTCTCAGAGGGGAGTTGCCGTTGAAGATCCGAGTAGCGATAATGGCGTTAAGCTTCTGATCGAGTTGTAAAACTTACATAAAGCGTTTTGGAAATCACCGAACATGGGTAAAAAGCATCTCTCATCAACGTGAAACTGAAACAGAAACTTGGTGATTTGATTGGATTATTTCGTAATCCCTTGAACAACAGAAACCATCAACGTGTCAAAATGATTCTAACCCGTTCTGGTCATCAATCAAGTAGTGAGACTTGAGCATATTTAGAATTTTCTTTGATTTATCAACCAACAAACAAAATCCGATTTGTGTATATGTCATAGGGGAATAGTTTTTTTTTCTTTGGTAAAACTTACATAAAGAGTATTGTTTTTGGGAAACTCGCTGCTGAGACTCCCAAATACACAGCTACCATGAGTGTTAAGCAGAAGCAGATCAAAGGTTCCCTTGGTGCACTAAACAAGAATAACTTGTCAGATATTCAGAAGCGTGTTAATGAAGTTCAATCTCTCCATACCAATGCTCAGACCCTCATCACTTTCTGGAGGAAAGGAATTGGTCAAGCAAATTATACTTTTTTAAGGAGGATTGAGGAAGAGTATTTGAAGCAAAAAAAAAAAACGAGAATTAATTGGCTACAATCAGGGGACTTGACCACTTCATATTTCCATAAGATCGATGCGTAAAATGAGAATGGCATTCAACGCAATTCATACCCTGATGGGATTGGATATGGTCGTGTGAGGCAGCGGACATTGGGAAATTTAGCAGTCTATCATTTCAGGAGGGCCTTTATTATTATTGTCAGCTCTCAAAGCCTACAAGAGTAACCTGTTCTCCTCAAGAAGCGGCTGCTCTCTCCGGTCTTCCTACCGCGGAAGATATACAAAAAAGTGTTATTCAAGCTTAACCTTACGTTCGGCATTATTATTATTACAATTTACAAGTAACGAAAAGTGTTGGGATTTGCATCATTTTCCACTTTCCTCGAAGATTCTCTTTTCTCTTATTCGGAGTTAAGTAACTTTATACCTCAATTTATATTTTACTTCTTTTGAAATAGCACACCTCGTTCTACGTCTCCAAATCTATAGACTCACCACAATTTTTTTTGTGAACATGTCTGTGTTTATCCGAGGCTGGTCCATTCCAGTCAGGTCAATAAAGATTGACTACTAGGCATGTTGAATGCTCGAGCAAGGCATTGAGAGTGATAGAGAGAAGGAAAGAGAATTGTTGAGAAAAGAAAAAAAAAAGATTAACCACTTTAATGAGTGGTAGGTCTGGACAAATTACCAGGACAAGCTACAAGAGCAAAGGCTAACGTTAATCTTCTTATATAACCAGAACCAGATCATGGCCTAGTAAAATGTCTCCTCGGTTGTAAATATCAAGAATTTTTACGATATTAATGCAAATCGTCGTTGTCGTTGTTGGCTTTTCGAGGGACCGGTTGCACAAAGATAAGAGGCCTACGTCAATGGAAAATATCAAATAACATTTGATAGAAGAAATATAAGAAAATATCTTTAAAAAATAACTCAGATTATTGTTTCTTAATGGAAAAGATATGTAAAAATATCTAAAACTTGTACTGTAGCACTGAAAATGATATCTTTTTAACCATACATGAGAAGAAGAATCTATAGGGTACTTTATCAAACAAACATTTGTCTGAATACACAATTCACGTTTGTTGTAACTACATGTTTGCATTCATTTATTATCACAGTATTGTGTTGTCCCATGGGCCATCGAGAGAGTCCATATATTATTAAAACTTTAAAAGTAGTTGAAACTCTTTGTGAAAAACATATAAAAGCATGTAAATACTTTGTAAGTTGTAACTGGTCGGATATATAGTCGGTAAAGAAAGATTTACCGTAAAATATTCATTCTTGACCGTAGACAGTTTTAATAGTCAACAGTGTTTCTGGTTCATTCGAAGTCCACATGTCAAAAAATTGGAATATGATTTCTCTTGATGATCCGTTTGCACTTTTTCTTTTTTCTTTTTTTTTGATTCAGAGAATATTTCCAAAATTTTATAACGTCGGCCGAATTTTCTTTTCGGTTTAAAATATTCGAATAAACCACGCGTCACAGAAAATAAAATAAAATGCAGAGAATAAACCATACTTTTATATTTCTTCTTTCCACATTCCTATGCATTTCTTTCCTTGAAAAACTCTCTATATATAGCCATAGAGTCTCATCGTAGCTTGGCTTGAACGAAAGCCATACACACACTTTCTCCTCAAAAAGCTTGCAATGACCAATCGTTCGCCGAATCCAACCACCGTCAAATTCCTCTGTAGCTACGGCGGCAGAATCATCCCACGTTATCCCGACGGCAAACTCCGTTATCACGGCGGCAACACACGTGTCCTCTCCGTTCCTCGCTCCATATCCTTCACCGGTAAGTTAAATCAGTTTCTTCTTTTTTTTCAATTTCAAAATTTCTCTTTAGAAAAAGAAACTAACTAAGCGTTGACTTGACGGTGATTTTAACAGAGCTGGCGAAGAAACTCGGCGAGATCTGCGGGATAACGGTGATAAGTCTCCGGTGTCAGTTACCGACGGATGATCTCGACGCGCTGATAAACGTAACATCCGACGAGGATCTAAAGAATCTCATGGAAGAGTACGATATCGATACGACGGCTCCGTCGCTTAAGATCAGGGCCTTCCTTTCTCCGGTAAAATCAACGACGAGGACGAAGACCTCGTCTCCTCCGCTTTCAACGGCGTCTTCTTCTTCTTCTTCTTCTTCGTCGAAATCATCCTCTCGCTCTCGCTCTCCTCCGTCGCCGTCGTCGTCAAATGTAAATCCGGAAACGTGTCCCGTCTGTGTAGAGAGATCGATCCGTAGCAATGGATGCTACGTTCATAGAAGTCCGAGCCATAACCAATTCTACCTCACCCACAATTGAAAAAATCATCACTGACACAGTGAGACTGTGTAACACCGTGAGGATCAGTTTCATATAAGCCCAAAGTGAACCCCGAGAGTTTGGTTTAAGTTAATCCGGTTAGTGAGTCGGTTATTTGTGATTAATTGTTGGTTATATTGTTCTTCACCATATACAATATGAAGTGAGGTTGTAAGAAGAAAAAATAAGTAAAGATTTTTATCTGGTTTTGATGCTATGTGGCTCTCTCTGTTACACTTTTTTTTTTCATTTGTGATGGTCAATGAGTGTCATAAAGTACACCATTCGTTGCATGAGTATCCACTGAGTTTAGGCCACGTGTCTAGTGGAAACAACACAGTTTTAATTCTGACCCAGCTCTGTGGGTGGTGGGGCTCCCTTTTTGGTTGTGCGTTTTTCAGATATTTTGTTGTTGGAAAATGGAAATTAAACCAAAATTTATGCGGTTCGATTTAGTACAGTTTAAGGTTTAGTTGAACCGGTTTTATCGTATAAAAAAGCACAATTGAAGCTCTATTTTCCAGCCGGGTTTAAGATTGGGTTGGTGAATTTCAAAGCCAAGTAATTTGGTCAATTTGCTGTTTCAAATTAAAATGCGTTTTAGTCTGGTGAATTTTCTGTTTTAATTTAAATGTGACTTCAATCGTAATTTCTGAGATTTTGTTTTTAAATAGAAAAACATATTTGCTCAAAATTGTATTTTTTTTAATCGCATAATTGTTAGCTGATTGACGTATAATGTTAAACATATACACTACAACGTTTTAAAATCTGTTATATTTTAATTCGTGTAATGCAATAATACTCATGAAGTATTTGTACATATCGATCGTAGACGTAAAATGTAGATGTCAAAATATCCCCATTTTGTTTTTGTCAAACATTTTAAAATATCTAAGGTGGTGAATGTTTGTATGGTTTTTGGATTTTAGTTTTTGGTTTTTGGATTTTGGTTTTTGTTTTTAGATTTTGGTTTTTGGATTTTGGTTTTTTATTTTTGTTGTAGATTTTGGTTTTTCTAAAAACTTGAATGGTAATTTATTTAGTTTTTGGTTTTAAGTATTTTTGTGTTCTTTTTTGTTTTAATCTAGTTTTATTAATTTTTGTTTTAAGATTAAAACTGATAAAATAAATATTTATTTAATTAATACAAAATATTATTTTTATAGCAATAATAAATAATACTAAAAATTATGAGTGAAAATGCACTTAAATTTATTTCATTAAAAAAAATTCATAAATTTATTTTTAAAGAAAAACAACAAAGATAAACTACAATTATCGTGAAATCCATAAAGAAGCAGAAATTTGATCACGGATTCCTTCCATATATTGCATCGGAGTGTTACTACCTTCTTCGTCTTCATCTGAATCATAATCTTCTTCAACTACATTACTCGCTTGACGATGGTTTGAATCAAAATCAACATCTCGTAGGTTTGATAACCTAATAAAATTATGTAACGCCATTGTTGCTGCAATAACCTTACGTTGAACATGTATGCGATACTTTGGTTTTTCTCTTAAAACCCGCCATTTTCCCTTCCACACACCAAAAGTCCGTTCAATGATAGATCGTAGCGAAGAATGGCGTCTGTTAAACATTTCTTTATAGCTACTGGGCGGAGTAGCTCCATTATATTCGCTAGGATGATATCTTTCCCCTCGGTATGGAGTAAGGAATCCAGGTCGAAGAGGATAACCAGAATCTCCCAGATAATACTTTCCGAAAGGTGGAGTCGGAAATTGATGAGGCCCCTCCATCGCTAACGCTAAAACTTTTGCATCATGAGCTGATCCCGGAATACCAATATATGCATATGTAAACAACATGTCCATATTGCATATAGCTAAAATATTCATACTGGTGTCACTTTTCCTGTTCCAATATTTTTCTGCATTTTTTCCGGCAACAGTGACAGGAACATGTGTTCCATCAATTGCACCAATAAACCCTTTAAAGTAAGGTCCATACCTGTCGTCCGATACTAGCCTTGGATGAGGCTGCGTGAGCTCATCTGGACCAGGTCTAAGCAAATCAACCGCCATTCTTTCGAGAGCATTCAACACTTCATGGAATTTTCTGCTTATGGTTTCTTGTGAATGACCAAATATTTTCCCAACATATCTCTGAGTTGCATTTTGAGCACATATGTTTAGGAAAATTGCTACGCTTTCCTGGATACTTACATTATCAGTCTCCTTCAAATGATAATCCTCCTTTAGCTTTTCACATAAATGAATGTATACCGGTGGATACATCCGAATTATGTTATAGCATTGTTCTTCGTGACCATGAATAAGTTCATATACGTATCTTCGACCCCGTTCTGGATCCATGTTCATTCGTTGTCTTTCTATTCCCATGGAGTAGGGATCCATGAACGATTCCCCAAAGTTAATGCTTCCATCTTCTGCTTCATCATCTTCAAGCATTCTGTAAAATGCTTCCCTCTAAAAAACAAATATAACAAAATAACTTATTAAAAATCAAATATATTTATTAATGCATATAAATAACATAAAACAAGAAACAATTATTATTTTACGTTAAACATGAATGAAAATACGAAAAAAATAAAATATAGAAATTTTTAGGTGAATTAAAAATTTTAGTTCGTTTATTCAGCTGCTCGGTCGATTCCTGTCATCCGCTCGAGATACCTAATCCTAGCATTATCGTCCGGTAGTGTGAGATAAACACGTGCATGCGTCTCGTTGCTTTGAAGCACAGTCACTGCTCCCCAATATAACGAGGAGTCATATTGAAGACCAGGGAGTGTTAGTAATGAGCCAATTGCACGTTCTAACTTGTTATCTTGTGCTCGCTCATAAATTTCAGTTCGTTTCATGTAGGCTTCATTCGTAACGAAGTCATACGAAGCTTTCGTCGTTCCTCGTTTACGTGCTGATGAAGATGAAGTACGCGAATTGTTTCCGTACACCCGTTTGGAACTCTGATTGTAGGAAGACGGTGTTTCATTTAGGTTTGCTGAAGGCACGTCAGAATCATCTCCTAGATTCACTGTTTCAGAATCATTCTCAGTAACCGTTTCTGACTCGGTATGTTGATCCACTCCAGAACCTGGATAATATCCATCATCAGTAGAAATGTGTTTGCTGCCAAAAAGTCGATCCAATATATCGAGGTCAGTAAGGGGATGTGTCCGGAGTTTTGCAGCATCAGGTATTTCCTATATTTAAAAGTTGAAAATATTAGTTTATTATATTTTTTAATAAATAAAAAATTGATGAAATGTAATGTTCAAGAATTACCTGAATACGATCACGCCACCATTCATCGTGCATTTCAATAGCTTGTGTGGTTGGATTAACTCTAATTCCCGTCATACGCAGCAGTCGACGATAAATGTCATAAATTTTTTTTATAGTGTAATATTTATTTTTTAACGGATTCCATTCAGGATTTTGACCTGTTGCTTCTCGGAATGCATTTCTAATTCTCGTTTTACTCTCTTTCTTGAGAGGACCAGTACGCCAACTAATATGTTCCATCTCAGTCTCATATATTTCAAGAAAAATATGAACCATACTATCGGTCCATTGTATCTTTCCCTTTAATAACAATATTACATACACATAATTAGTCAACTAAATTGAATACTAAGATAGACACGTAAAACAAACAAAAAAACATATTAACTAAAATATATACCTCTTTGCTGTTTGATGATTGTCCTTGATTCGCCATACCTATAGTGAAGCACAAAATTAATAGCTAGATATCTGAATAATAAACTAAATTCAATAAAAAAATTTCTTTAAAACCATGGTAACAATATATAAAATCTATCTTTTACAAATATCAGAAAATAATAATTAATATCTATATTTTTAAAATGCAAAAATAAGGTACACTATAACATATGTAATTGTGTATAATGCTTATAATTAAAAAAATCAATTAATTTTAGTATAAATATTAAGGTTAAAAGTATTGATTAAAACAATATAGAGATGCGTATACAAAAATTGTACTCTTGTTAGAGTTTTAAAATGACAAAAAAAAAAAAAATTCAAGCTCAATTATATTTCAATCTAGCAACAATATATATATCAAGTAAAAAGTACAATACTAGCGTCGGTACATCAGAATGAAGTACATATCAAAAGATTTTTTGGAATATAAAACAATTAATTAAATAAACTTACCCAGAAAACTTCAATAGCTTGGTAGCTTAATTTGTAGAGATGTTATTTCTAAGTTTTTTTGTGTGTGTTTAGTTGATGCATAAGATGTGTCTTATATAGAAAAAAGTTATACCTAATATTACTAAATTTTTGCAAAAAAAAAAAAAAAATTATATATGAAAAAAAAATATCTTTGGTACCTAGTATTTGGGAAAATCCCCAAAGAATAGAGATTTTAGTTTTATAAATAAAATATCTACTAACAATATTAAAACAATTTTTTTTTTTAATAAAAGAAGTAAAACCGTGACTTTTATGTTTAGAAACCAAAAAATTGTGGTTTTTGGTTTTTGTTTACAAAATCAAAAACTCTTTAAAAACTAGTTTCCCTAAATTTTAGGAAATCTATTTCTTCAAAAACTTGAATGGCAAAAAAAGTGGTTTTTGAAAAACAAAAACTAAAAACCATTCCAAAAACTGCAAACATTCAACCCCTAAGATTTCGATATTTCTGGATACCCCGATAAACCGGTAATGAAGCAATAATTAAAAGTTGCAGTATACCCCTCCAACTTTTAAATCTTCGCAAAAATTCACTATTTAGTATTTACACACTGTCCCACCCAACAAAAACAAAAATTCCCCATTAGAAACCCTAATATCGCAAAAAACCTACTCTTTCCCGATTGTCCCCATCCTGCGAGGCCGGATTTTGAATTCCGCTGTGAAAGATGCAGCATGACGAGGTTATATGGCAAGTTATCAGGCACAAGCACTGCAGTTTTATGGCCAAGTACGTCTTTGGTTCGGTTCTCTCGATTCTACATTTTCCTCTCTCGACTTTTTTTTTAACTGATTAAGACTTTTCCTGCTCTGCTATTACTTTGTAGAATCGAAACCGGAATCTTCTGCAGAAATCCTTACAATGTAACGGGCATCTGCAATCGAAGCTCTTGTCCTCTTGCTAACAGTCGCTATGCCACCATTAGAGACCACGATGGTACTACTACTTTTAATCCGTAAATCGAATTTCAAATTGACATTTTTTTTTGTTTTGTGTTCTTGTTTGGTAGGCTTAGGATGCAGTTGATTTAGTTAGAGCGACTGTTGACTTCGTGTTCTTGTCTGAATGGAATTGAGGATTGGTTGTGGCATATATATGGTCACTAGAGTTACCCCCTTAGTTCGTTGAAAGTGTAGAAATGTGTTGCTTTTCTTGCCTACAGTGTTATGATCTCTTACTTTGATTTCGATGTTCTCTGTGTTGCAAAAAGGTGTTTTTTATTTGTATATGAAGACGATAGAGAGAGCCCATATGCCAAAGAACTTGTGGGAGAGGGTGAAGTTGCCAAGAAACTACGAGAAGGCGCTTGAAACCATTGACAAGCACTTGGTGAGCTTAGATTACATTGTAGGTTATATCGATGCATCTAGAGCAGAGGTTTATTATGTTTTTTTTTTTTTTGTCGTGGCAGTTGTACTGGCCCAAGTTATTGCAGCACAAGATCAAACAAAGACTGACCAAAATGACTCAGATGCGCATCCGGATGAGAAAACTTGCTCTCAAGACAAGGTTGGTCCTCTTTCGGAAATCGTTATTGACTTACTGTTGTTTTGATACGGGGTACTCATTTGTTTGTTGTGTTTATGGACAGGGAGAAGATAATGACTACGCCTAGGAGGGATATCAAGAGAGAAGCAAGAAGAGAGGAAAAGGCTGTAAAAGCAGCGGTGTTGGATAAGGTCACCGTCTAATTTCTTGTTTTGATATTGCCTGTCCGCTTTTAGTATCTCTTTTGTTCCTTCATAAGCCGGTCTCGTGAACAGGCCATTGAAACCGAGTTGCTAGAGCGTTTGAAGAAAGGCATTTATGGTGACATATACAATTACCCAGAGCTTGAGTGGAACAAGGTTCTTGATGAAGAAAAGCAATTGGCAGAGGGTGTTGAGGAAGAAGAAGAGGTAGGTGTTCCTTTGTCTAAGCGTGCACAGAAAAAAATGATATTGTTCTTTTCTCTGTTAGGCATGGACGCAACACAGTCCCTTTTGTTCAAATATTCTTCATTTCTTCGTTGAATGAATTATCAGGAACCAGAGATTGAATATGTTGAAGGCTATGAAGAACTTGAAGAAGAGGAAGATATGGAAGATTTCTCTGGTTTTCCCTCTAAGGGGTCTGGCTTCGACGATGATGAACACGGTAAAACTCATTATTCGACCCGATAATTATTTCTTTATCATTTTAACTAAATATAATGTTTCATATTCTTGTTTTAACTCATCTACCAAAATTATTGATGCGCTGTAATCCAAGAGCCTCAAATAAGTTACGAAATCCGCCATTAAAATCCAGTGTTGACCCATTATTCTCTGTCGATTTTTAGATGGAAAAGGGTTCCCTTTTGAAAAACGTACATCCCTTATGAGTTTTAAGTCAGGTCAGGTCTTTCTCATGGTGGATTATAACAAAGCCACAATACAAACTTTCCTACAGATTCAGCTGATGAGGAAGACGATGACGTTGAGGACCAAGTTGTGATTCATAAAAAAGGAAAAAGAGATTCAAGAAAGCCTGATGATGATGGAAAATCAAACAAGAAAAAGAGAGTAGTTGTCGAGGTAAGATTCACATTACTATTTATTAGTTAGCCTAATTCTTCAAGTTTTGAGTTTAATTCGTGGTTGGTGTTTCCCGTATCTTCTTACATCTGTCTGTCTGCCTATGTCTCTTTCAGGTCGAGCAAGAGGATGGAGACATGAGACGAACCCTGAAAACCGCAAGCTGAGCTTAGAGGCCAAGCAAGAAAGTGGAGTCTTTTTTGTTTTGTTTTGTTTCTTACACAAGTAGAGTGGAAAGCTTTCTTCTTGTCAGCGTTACAGCTCAAAAATTTTGAAGCCTTTCCAATTTTCTAGCTGCTTTTTTTGGTATTGTGAAAAGCTAAAATTTGTTCTGACGTTTGAATTTATTTACTTATTAAAACGAAGCATTTTCATTGACATATATAACTGAAAAATAAATAGAAGAAGAGAACGCTGTGATTTCGATTTTGCTGATTCTGTTGGATTAGTAACTAAAACTATAATTACATCTCTTTAAAACGAAAGCTTTTGAATTTCGACGAAAGTGGTGATTAAAATATGCAGAGCAGCAAATCGTGCTTGTTATAAACACATGATTACAACAACAAAGGAGATGCCTTTGGTCATTTACCCGCCAAAGCTCTTTTCGCTTAAACAATTCCTCATGATGAGAATGATGAAATTCTTCAAGACTGACCATGGATGCTTCCGTCGGATCATTGTGTACCCAAGACCAGTCATGGCCGTTGCGCATATCCACAATCTGGCTAAAACCCAAAACCCGGAGCTCGCTAGACAAGGCTCGGTTGATGATACAAGCTCGCATTCATGGCCCGAATGGGTGGATTTGATGGGGATGCTGGTGAAGAAAGGTTACTTCGGAGAACGCGTGAATCCGTTCATGAGTTCCAAAGAATCGAATCATATCCGTACCGCCTGCCTCAATTTTTCCCGCCATCGTTTCACTCTCGTAAGGTAATGTGCGATTGATTCAAATCCGAGGGGGTTTTCGATTTTACTCTGTATGTGATTCTGGGTTTATCTGTATCTGATTAAGGAGATTAATTTCTGGAAACGCGTATCATTGTTCCTTAAATTGCTGAAGTCAGTGAAGAATCCAATATGCACACCAGTTGTTCGACTAAATGCCAAAGAGATTGAGTACCATTTAACCTGTAATTTCAGATCCTCAGAAAACTAAGTCAAAACATTCTCTTTTAGTTGAAATCAGTGAGAATTCAGTGGAGTTTTTTGGTTACAGATACTTGTCGAAGAAAGATATCAAAGTGATTGCTGGGTGTGGATGTCCTAGCACTGACAGGAAGGTCGTGAACTCTGGAAAGCGTCTAAGAGCTTATGTCGGCATTGATGAAGGAAATGTATGCATTCCTCATTCTTCTAGTTTAGTATAGACTAAATACTTACTTATCACACCAAATGGGAATATTCACACGTTTAACTGAGCTTGCATCTAATGGTCACCAAACTTAAACATGTACTTAGTAGGTGTGTGGCTCTTGCAACTTGAGAGGGAAATGTGAAAGGGCGTATGCGCAAGCGCGAGAAGAGGAAGGTGCTCGAACCATAGATGTCATGCGCATACTGCTAACTTACGGGCTAGATTTTATTTCTCCCACCGTGGAGAACCGTGCTTGTCGAACCAAATTCGTTGAAGACGCTGTTAGAAATTTGCTGAGAGAAAGCGTTGAGTATAGCTTAAAAGATGTTGAGTCTGCTGAGACTGAGACAGCTCGAGATGACAGTGATGAGAGAGACCCGCGAAAAAGGCCAGGGGATTGGCACTGTACTGAGTAAGTAATCTTTATGCATTTTCGATAAAAACTTATGACTTGATTTCACGGATGGTTAATCTTTGTGATTCTCTTTCGTTATGAACCATTCTTGCTTTTTGGCAGATGCAAGTTCTTAAATTTCGCGAAAAACATAAGATGCTTGCGTTGTGATGTCTTCTCTGAGGAAAGACTGAAACAGTTAAAGGAAGAACAGAAAGATCATCTCCCGCTGAAGAAAGGAGATTGGATATGCCAAACGTGAGGACATGTTTTACAGTTTCATCAGCCACTTTCTGATCTGATTAAAAATCACGAAAACACTGAACTTCCATTTATTGCCGCAGATGCAATTTCCTGAACTTTGCGAAAAACACGATATGCTTAAGGTGCAAAGACAAGCCTTCAATGCGCCAAATCAATCCTGGAGAGTGGGAATGCGAGTCGTGAGTCATCATCAGCCCTAAAGTCAAAGACTTTTGTTTAATCTAGCGTTCCTTGTTGGAAACTGATAATGTTCTCTATACATGATCAGGTGCAATTACATCAATTTTAGAAGAAACTCGATATGTTTGAAGTGTGATCACAAGAGACAAAAGTCTCCAAACGTCACACCGGATTCACAGACTGTTGGTGATCGTCACAGCAGAGTTTCAAAGACGTGGAGTTTTGTAGAAGAAGAGAGCGGAAATGGATGCAATGGAGACGATGAAGAAGAAGAAGATAGGTTCATGAGATTTCCAGTGGCAGGAGGGAGAAGTAGTGTTTCAAGGAGTGAGGAAAAGAGAGAGCAATGGAAGTTGGAGATGACACAGAGGATGAGAAGCATTGGGACTGTAAAGAAAAAAGTTGATGATGATGAGAAGGAGGACGGAAGAGAGTCAAGAAGACGTTATGATCGGAGAAAGATTGAGCTTCTCTGTGACAGTAGTGATGATGGAGAGATGGATGATTGGTTTGTTTCGAAATAAGATAGTTTCTGTTTGGTTCTACTGTTTTTTCTTTTTCTTTGGTTGGTTTGATTTGGACATTTTTGTGGTGGAAACCTGAAACGTTGGACGCAAAAGCTAAATCGCGTTTGCGTTTGATAATTGTAATTCAAAATTATTGACCATGAAAACCTCTCTACCATAGAGTATGAGTGGCACTACTAATAATTTCTATTTTTGTTAATCCAAAGTAAATAAAGAAATGCGTACTATTGCTACACTTTCTTTGTCAACTATTACTAATTTACTACACTGCTACTCATGAGACTTGAATGGTAAACGTTTCATGGTGAATAATCTGAATTACAGAAACGATTGTCTTTGTAATTCAGATTACAAACTGTTAGTGTACTTATCTAATTTAATTATTGTTCGAAAATGTTAATGTTATAATATATATTGTCGTCGCTGTTATGGTTATATAGTGTACTTATCTACTACACTGCTACTCATTACCTGATGAAAATTTTTGTCCTTTTTTTTTTGTCAACTACTATTTTTTTTCTTATTACATTTAACAATTAGTGAGATTTTTTCCTTTAAATTAACAATGAGGCATGTCACATGTCACTAGATATATATATCACACGCGTCGAGAGGAAAATTATTCGGAAATAACATTATTCTCTTCTAAATATTGTGGACGTAATAAAATATAAATAAAAACATATTGGATGGAGGTGGGGAAAAAGGTGGGGTTGCAAAGTAACTACCGTGAGACTACACGCACCTGACCAACTCTCTCTTTTTCTTCCATTATTTTTCCCATTCACATCCTTCTGAATTCTGATGAACAGTAATTTTAACTCTCTCTCTCTCTCTCTCTCTCCCCCCGATTTCTTCTTTGCTATTGTTGATTTTCTCTCGCCGAAGCCTTCAGGTACCGCCTGAAATCTGACCACAATCTCTGGCTATGGGTTCGGAGGAAGAGAAGGTCGTTGGTAAGTCTAATTCCTTCAGTTTTTTTTTTTTTAAAAAATTTGTTTGATTATCGTTAGCGCGTTTGATATGGAATCTAGGGTTTTGTGTTGACCTTTTTGTTTTTTGTCATTTTCTGTTGCTTCTCGAGGTTTGAAGTAATGATCTGATTATACAGATTCGGAAGGAGCGGTGTCAATTGAGATTTTCATATTAGTCCCGATTGATTTTGTGATCTGGAAATGATTTAGGAGATTATTCTCGACTAACGGATGAATCTGTTTGTTTGTTTTTTTTTTTTATTGAAGTTCCCAGAAACTTTAGATTGTTGGAAGAGCTTGAAAGAGGTGAGAAAGGAATCGGAGACGGGGCCGTGAGCTTAGGAATGGATGACGCGGACGATATTTTGATGCAATCTTGGACTGGCACCATTATCGGACCTCATAATGTACGTTCCTTCTTCTCCATCTCTGCATCTTAACAACATCTGTGGTAGATAGATTGAATAAGATGCAATCGTTTATGATGCATAACAGCAAAAATTAGCTCTTCAGTGTTGCCTTGAATTCGTCTGGATATAAGTTTCTTCTTCCACTTTAACTGCAAATGATCCTCACTTAGAAAACCTCATGGGAGCATTTTTTTACTAATTTTGGTGAATGAGGAGAAGAGACAAAATAAGGAAATATTTTGTTTCCCCTTTTGGCATCTAAGAAGATTGATGTTTTTTTGTTTGATGAAAATCATCAGACTGCCTATGATGGGAAAATCTTCCAGCTGAAGCTTTTTTGTGGCAACGATTACCCACAAAGCCCACCTACTGTTAGGTTCCAGTCCCGTATAAACATGGCTTGCGTCAACCCTGAAAATGGAGTGGTAAGCTTTGAACAGCAACGTTAGTTTGATAAGGAGATCTTTGTTCATATGCAAAAATATTCAGCTGCATACATACATAGTTTTGCAATTTTTGTTTTAACGAGCTGGTTACGATCAGGTTGAACCGAGTCACTTCCCTATGCTCTCAAACTGGAGAAGAGAATACACAATGGAGGATTTACTGATTCAGCTCAAAAAAGAAATGATGTCGCCGCAGAACCGCAAATTAGCTCAACCCTTGGAAGGTAATTTTTTTTTCTTGAAGTTTAAATTAGGAGATGAGGCGTTTGTGTATTGTTTTGAAAATCTTTTAGATTGGCTAAATAGCATCTTACATTACCCGGTTTAGACCAATTCTCCACAGCTTTTCTAATCGAAACTGAGTGTCTCTCATCAGGTAACGAGGAAGCGAGGACAGACCCAAAGGGACTAGTGGTGAAATGTTGTGTGATGTGAAGGAAGTAAATGAGGAAATTTGTAAGAATTAAAGAGAGAGACAACAAAAACAGTGTATATAAACTATCATTTTAAAAACGCTTTGAGACTGCCTGCATCAGAACCCTCTTCTTCTACAGGCCTTAATCTTACCATTTGATTCTGTATTATGTAATGTTTGAGAATATATTATCCACCAAAACAGGTGCCTTTCTTACTCTTCTCCATTTTTTTTTGCTGTATTATGCAAATGTGTCTGTGTGGCCCAAATTGAGGGGAAAAGGGGGTTACAAATCAAAAGAAGAGTCCTTTGCATATAACCGATAAAGCAAAAGTTGGAGGGTGGGAAAGCAATTTACTTTTTTTAATTTTGGCAGAATCGTGAAATATGTTTGGTTATTAACATCGTGTAACTGTAGACGCACTCTACGCTTGAGATCTTTGCAAAAACCCAACATTTTGTTTTTAGTCAAATCGATAAAGTAATAATCTTACCAGATAAACATGTCAATTCACACTCAAAGAGGCGAGATCGATATTGTTTTTAGTCAAATCGATAAAGAATTCATGAGTTTTTTTTTTAATTAGTTTGGATTCCAAACAAACTCGGCAAAATCTTGAAGGCTTTATAAGTTTAAATGGTAACTGTAAAATTTAGTTGAAAAATATTAGCCAAAGATATAAAATTAGAATAGAAGAATATATATAAAATAATGTTGACCAAAAAAAAAAAATATATATATATAGCTGACTAACAAAATAAAATGTCTAGTTCAAGAAAATTTCAACAACAAAAAATTATAATTATCAGGCGGACTAATAAAGAACTTATGAAACAAATGATTTATAAAATTTACAATTTATTAAACATAAGTATCGTATGAACAACCTAAAACTAATTATTTACGTTATATCCAACCTTCAAATTCAGCCAAATTTTCAACTTTCGTCTTTTTCTGCAATTCAGCCTGTTTTTGTTTTTATATATATAAAAAGGGCTGCAAAATTGTTTTTTTGCTATCTCAAATGATGTGCCATTGTTTTGTTCAGCCAGGTCAGTTGATAATTTAGCAAATCCAATAATTCAACATTTACCATTTACAGCCTATGGTACACGTTAAAATGTCTGTAGTGGATTTGTATGATGTTGTTGTGTTAGAAGAATATAGTGTAATAACTAAAGTTTGAAAAAAAAGTTAAAAAAGGGTTCTGGATTATAATATAAAAGGGAATGTTTTTGGTGGTTTGTAGAAGCAACGATCTATACCAAAGTGTGAATGTGGAGAGGAAGTTGAGGCGTTTTCTTCACCAGCCATTGATTGGCTTTGGACAAGACAAGAGAGAGATAAAAGCATAAAAAGAATCTGTTGCACTCAGCTTTACGCAATGCCCTTTTAATTACTGCACTCTTCCAAAGCGTGTGAATGTTGATACCGTTTCTTAAAGTCTTAACAATCCTTACACCATTTTCCATTTAGAATTAGTTTTTTTATTCACATCAAGTCTCAAGTGTGTTTAAAAAAAATACATACTACATACCTGTTTAGTAAATCCAATCGGTAGACATGAAAACAATTCACATCTTAAGTGTACTCAATTTTTCACTACACTAATTAGCACATTCTATCAACAAAACTTATTTGATATTTTAGTCCATAGTTTTTTTTTTTTATTCGAGATCGGCCTTGGATAATTTATGTGTAAAGCGTAAACTATTATTTTCATACACAGCACTACATTTAAACCAAAACTCGATCACAGAAAAAAAACCCATCTAACTAGTAGAACTTACTATGGTACATTCATCATTAAAATTATAATTCAAATGTTATATCGAATAATAATTATCAATCTACCGATCCGCCAACATAAATATTACTCGATTCAAATGATTAAAACAGAAAAAACCAAAAAAAAAATTGTTAGTTTTTCTTCGTTTTTTCACTAATACATTGGTATACCGATTTGACGTCAAAACTATGATTTGATTGTCACTAACAAAGTAGGGTTAAGTTTCTGTAGCCTTTGCTTGTCTGCATTCAAACGCGGAGCTGAGTCATCCATATTGGTCAAGAACTCGATAATTTAAGTTTTTAAGCTTTATAAAGAAACATTTTTTTTAACCTATTTATAAAGCGACTACAAACAATAATATTTTATTTACCCTAAGAAAACACACCTGTATCCACCCTTAATAATTTCTCTCAAAAAGTACTTTTTAATCCATTAATTTAATATCTTTCTCCACCATAGTTGCATCACCAATTTGATATCCTTTGCCGATAAGTAATGTAAAGCACGAATATAAACCTTCAAAGTGTTGCATTCTTCGGAAATAAAATAACTGTCATTCAAGAATCTAGACTAATATTTTTGTTTTTAAAATCATCGCTTAATAATTTAATGTAATCTTAAATAGAGAAATATTTCAAATCATTTCGTTTTATTATACCGTCGGCTGGCTATGCGAGACAAGACAAAACTTGGAAACTTTGTTTGCAATTAATACAACACACATGAGAAGTACAATTATCAAAGCGATAGATTAAAAAAAATAAAAGTGATTCTAAACAAAACAAAACACTCCGTATTAAAAATACATTATGGGAAAGCACACAGTGTTATGACTTATGAACCATTAATTATTTTCCGAGGAACAAATAATGCGAGTTATTATTGAGGAAAAAGGGAAGTCAAATAAAAACTCAATGGGCTTATCTATTCTTATATGGCTGTATCAGCTAATGCAACGTGGTACGTGATCGAGACCAATAAATGCTTGACGCTTCCCACTCGTAAAAAAAATAAAAAAAATACAGATCGAAACGAATCTTTGATCACATTATTATCATTAATCATTAATCATAATAACATAACGAGCAATTCTTTCTTTATTTGTTAAATCTGAAGATAAAAGAAGCGTGTGTTTCGCCTTCTCTTTTCACTTTTCCTCTGTTACCTCTCTCTCTCTCTCAACCATTTCCTTTTTTGCTGTCTCTCTGATCATGGCTTCCTCTGTTTCTTCTGCATCCACTGGTACTCTTCCTCACATTCTCCTTCTTAATTTTCATATTGGCAGTTACTAATTACGCATCTGTATCGTTAAATCGATCTTTGGATGTTTTTTGTTTTTAGGAGTGAAATTTGTTCCAGAAGAAGATAATTTCTTGCAGAGACATGTCGCCTTCTTCGACAGGAACAAAGATGGAATCGTTTATCCTTCGGAGACTTATCAAGGTACTGTCTTTGAAAACTCTTTAGTTCCACCAAAAATGTCTTAATCAATCTCGTAATATCTAAAAATAGATTTGTACTATTAAAGATCTTTTGTATTCTGCATATGTGTGTGTGTGTGTGTGGCTCTTGCGACTCTTATCTTGTTAATAATCAAAAAGTAAGATATTAGATATTTTCTACTAATTTTTTACTGTCGGATCACGACAAACATAACAAAACAAGAACAGGATTTAGAGCAATCGGATGTGGATATCTCTTGTCGGCATTCGCTTCTCTGTTCATTAACATGGGTCTAAGCAGCAAAACTCGTCCGGTAATTCTTAAAATTAATTTTAATTAATACGAAGTTAATTTCATACTTTATTAATACAAAAGAAGAAAAAAGAATCAATGATATGTGTTTTGAATGATTTGCAGGGAAAAGGTTTCTCGTTATCGTTTCCGATAGAGGTTAAGAATATCCATCTTGCCAAACATGGCAGCGATTCAGGCGTTTACGATAAAGATGGAAGGTATCTCTTCCTCTCTCTTCTTAATTTTCCAATTAATCTACACATTTTGTGATAATTTTCTGTTTAGTAATTGAATTTGGTAAATTAGTATATATACTCCCACCGGTTTTATATTACTTGTCGTTAAAATTTTGTTTTATATTACTTGTGGTTTTGTATTTCTAATACAAATTTATTCTTATTTTTTTAGTTTTGTTCTTATTTTTTTAATTTATTAATTATTCATATCATATAAAATAATGTGTTAAATAGGGATTAAATATAAATTTTTGTTTTTTTAATATGTGAAAAAAATAAACTACAAGTTGTGAAATACTAGGAGAAATGGGAGAATATATATATTTTTTAATTAATTTTGTTTGTTTTCTATAAAATTTTGGAGGTTTGTGGAATCGAAGTTCGAGGAGATATTTAAGAAGCATTCAAAGACACATCCCGATGCTTTGACGAACGAGGAACTGAAACAACTCCTCAACGCAAACAAAGAAGCTAATGATCGTAAAGGAGCGTAAGTATCCGAACCGGTTTGGTTTTATTCGGTTTAATTTACTCTCTCTACTCTCTACATGCAAAACCCAAAACGCAATCATATGAATCTGAATTATAACAAGATTATGTGAATTAAAAAATTGCAGGATTGCATCATATACGGAGTGGAAAATACTGCATTATTTGTGCAAAGACAAGAACGGTTTGTTGCACAAAGAGACAGTGAGAGCTGTCTACGATGGTTCTCTTTTCGAAAGACTCGAGAAACAAAGAGCTTCTAAGAAACATCCATAAACCAACCTTTTTTAAAAAAAACTCTTATATATGTGCTTGTGAATCTGTTTATTTATACAAACTTTTACTACTACAATGTTATAGTGAACAATGGCGTGAAGTTTGCAATGTGTTTTAACTTTCAAAAAATTTAGTCTTTTCGTTTATTTGATCAATTGCGTACGTACTTGTTGTCTTTTTTCAATGAATGATTATATAATTCAAATTAAAGACAAACATATCTTTTTTTTTTAACACACTGGTCACAAAAAGTATACACTTAATGATTGTGAGCCAAACAAGGTTAGTTCAACGGTTTAGGCTCAACCGAAAAAAACGTCCTAGTGTTGTTACAAGAACGTTCTAAAGGATCGAAGCCCATATGACCTGTTTGTTTTAGATGAAAGGCCCAACCTAAAGGTCAGAGCGGGCTTTTAAAGGTACACAAACATTATAAGATTGTTAACGGTTTGTAACTTTGTATTACTTTGCAGAAAGAATTTGGAAGTGTTTTATGCAAAGTAAAGATAAGGAATAATATCTATACAAAAGCGGAACAGAAAATGTTTTGTGCGTTCATGAAACACAGAATTAGTAGCAATGTATTTTGCTGCAGTTTATACTCTGCAAACTCTGATTTAACTTTTAATACAAGCCACTCAATATAAATCTGCAAAGCCCTTAAAAGTTAAATCAGAGTCTGCAGAGTATAAACTTGAATATGAAACTACGCATGAAAATAGAAAAGAAGACACATGATTCAGACAAATGCTTATTGTGGTGTCCAATCTAGCATGTGTAATGTTACATTCTTTTAGTTCCCTTTTTGGTTTAGAAAAAAAACTTTTGTTCAAAGGGACACACTCCGTGATAGGGGTGGGTGAGTTTGTAAAACCTTTTTATTTCCTCAAAATAGTTAGATGCTGACAAATTATGACTTATGATCTTATCCATAACCAAAACTAATATACTTTCAGATACGGCACTGATTTAATTACACTTTTAGAATATGATGGTCTCTCTTACTCTTACAATTGTTAACGAGTATGATAAAAATCAATACGACTTAAAAAAAAAAAAATCAAAATCATACATATAAAATTCTTACTTGTTGTTACACTCGTAAACAGATCCAATCATTGATGCGTAAGAAAGGAAAAGGTGAAAATTGTAATTATATCTGATCTTGTTTCGAACACATTCACGTGAAAATAGGCAGACTTTGAGAAGAAGAAAAGTAAAAAACAAAGGAAATTTGTTCTTGTCATTTTGTAATATAATTTTGTTTTTTTAAACCGGTGCTCGGTCAATCTCGGTTAATATGGGAATTGTTGGAAAAAAAAAATTAATAAAGACAATTGTATTTTATTATTTTATGTTTTGTGTGAATAAGAAATAGGTTGAGACACAAACAAATGGAAGAGGTTAAAATAAATGAAATGTTTCTATTAGCTATAACTCCTTGTGGAAGAGCTTAAAAAAATGGAAAGTTTTCATCAGCTATAATTTTTTGTGGAAGATGCTTAAACAAGTGGAAAGTTTCCATTAACTATAACTTTTTGTAAAAGTTAAAATATCCCACATTGGAAACTTGAAATGTTTTCAAGTCCCCTCTCATACTATATATATGATGGGTTAACCTCTCTTTACAAATCATCCAAACACAGATCACCCGATCATCGAAACACATAGCTTTCGAGTAAACATAAATATCCAGCAAATCCCTCTCGTCTCTACAGTTTCTCGAGAGTATAGCGTAGATCTTTAGTTCGCAAATTCTATAGTCGAGTGCTGTGACTTTAGTTTCGAACACGGTTGTATCCTGAGATTCTGAATCTCTACAAACCGCCACACTGCGGAAGATTTAAAGAATTAAGGAAAAAGATCATATCTCGACTCCGTGTATCATCTTTCTTTAAAAAGTTTTATTCAAACGTTTTATAAATTTTTATCGGTTTCAATCGTTTCAATTTCGTAATTTTCAATCTGAATTTTTGCGGTTCTACAAACTTACGTACTGAGACTCGTATCCTCAACCATCCATCACACCATTCACCACACGCGGGTTAACTTTTGAATTCTTGTTAATGAATATATTTTTTTTTGTTCAATATAACCTCTGGCCTCTAAATTGAAATAAATTTTATGAATGCAAACAAGACGATCTTGATTATGATTTGTAAGCATATGGATTGTCTCTGAATCACTTAATAGCCAGATCAAAGTTCATTAAACTCGACAATAGTTATAGGGTAGTAAATATTGGATGTCTCCACTAAAAAGTTTTTTTGAAAGATTTCCACAAATTATCCAAGAAACGTTTTTCTTTTGGAATTGACGAACGAGTCAACTGAATTAGGTTAATCTAAATTCAAGAAAAGCAACGACTCCGCAATACGAATTTTTATTATTATTCTCAAGAAATGGACCAATGACTTATTACAAGTCAAGCACGAAATTACTCACCAAAATCCCTTAATATCTGCATTATTTTAATTCCTCCTGAATCTATATTTTTCTGTATCGAAATGATTACGGATCCACCCCGCAAGGAAGAACAAAAAAACTGTTTTATTAGGTACTGACGTTTAAGTTAACAATCAAGTTACAAACTATATAAATTAACAATCAAGTCACAAACTAAGAAATGTTCATATATTTAGATAAAGTCTCTTTTCTTTTTGGTAGGCACATATTCGTTAGTGAAAAAATGATACAACTTCTAATCTGCCTTATTCAAACTTTATCCAGTCTTAGTTTAGCTGTACTTTTCACTGATATCCTTTTTCTTCTTATGTTACGTGAAAATAAAACAATATTTTGAAAAGTAATATGATTGATCAAACCCACCATGCAATTACCAGAACTTTCTGCCCTCTCAATTATGTCATCTTAATTAGTTGATTATTATTTCAACTTCATAGCTGAATCGAATAGATCCCTTATCGACAAAATGATGATTACGTTGTATTGTTACATCATATTATCCTTGATTCATTACTCATTAGTATCGTTCCAGTATCATTCTTTAAACATCTCAAACATACACAGTTCGCAGTCCGTATGAGTTGTAATATTTTGGCTGGAAACTTGAACGATGAGATTAGTTATGTTACTATTCCACAAAAAAAATCAGATTCTAAAAAAATATATACAAAAGTCTATAACAATCTATAGCCAAATATTTTTTTTATACAATGGACGGTGTTGTGGTTTTAAGAACACAAAAGTGGGTCAACGAACATTATTGCCTTCTCTATTCATTTACCGGTCCCGTAACTAAACTTTGACGTTGTAAGCTTGATAATTGTGTATCTCTTCTTTCTTTTATATGGAAGTGAATTTATTTATGCAAACGGAAATTTTTAGTTATAAAAGTGCCTTTTGGTGGCTAGAACATGCATGCTTCCATTGGCCCCAAAATTGATCACATTATATAAATAAAAAGGAAAAAAATATGATAAATCCCGACCAACACGCCAAGATCCCTTTCCATATTATTAATTTCCATCTTCTTAACTCACTTTCAGGTACCATTACCTATCCAAACTCTATACGCTATATATGCTATATATAATAACCATAACTCGTTTTCATGACGTATAGTCGTTCATTACTTAGTATTATTCATATTAGTTTTGTAACCAAGAAACACAATATGGTCATTGTGTATATGATTCTATACATATGCTAGAAGCTTCTTCCTATCCTTCTTGTTAAAGACAAACTTGACCGAGGATATGAAACCGATTGAGAGAGAGATATCCAAGTGGGATGCAGATTTAAGAACAAAATATATGTCAAGAAGTTAATAATCGTATCAGTTTCGCGGAAATTCCACCAATCTTGCCTTTCTATACGTATTCAAACTCCACAGGATCACAGCATAGAACCATAAGAAACATCCTTAATTAAATTGCCTTCTTAGTTAGTGGCTTACAGAAAGGGTAATTTAATTAGTAATAACTAAGAACGGTATAAGCTAACGTACTCATTCACACAATTCACTGCTGTCAATGTCAAAATTTGAATCCAAATGAGTAAAAACATATACTTGACATAATAGAGATTTAAATAAACGCACATTGCCAAATTGCACACTAAAGCTCTAAACAATTACGTCTGAACGGAGGAAGAGTGGCTGTATTTTAGTAATTTCAATAATATCGAATAGTTGCAGATTGTGGAAAGTCTTGAGAACGTCCACCAAAAAAAACAAAACAAAAAACAAAAAACAAAAAAGCATGCAACATGGAAACTACATATAAGTTGCTCCCTTCTTTACGTTAATTCTCTTTAAAGCAAGCCTTCGCTCTTCGACTTCTATTTTAACAGATCATATCTCTCTTATAAACTCTTACTCTTTTATGTCACCAATCAGATCAAACACGTTCAAAACAACGACGACCCTTCTCTGTTTCGTTCTTGCCGCCGTCATCCTAATGGAGCCAAGTTCCTCCACCGCCACAGACACCCCGACTTCCTCTACCGGCACAGACACGTACATATACGCAGGTTGCTCCCCGGCCAAATTCTCTCCTGGCTCCGCCTACGAGACCAACCTCAAATCTCTCCTCTCTTCCCTCGCCACCTCCACCGTCCAAACCCCCTACAAGAACCTCACCTCTCCCTCCGGCGGCGTAAAGCCCGTACCGGCCGTTACCGTCTACGGTCTTTTCCAGTGCCGCGGTGACCTAAACCAGACTTCTTGCTCATCGTGCGTGTCACGCGCCGTGGCGCTGGTCGGAAACACATGTCCCAACGCGTACTGCGGGTTCTTGCAGATGGAAAATTGTCTGGTCCGGTACGACAATAGCTCGTTCTTTGGCGTTCAGGAGAAAACGTTGATCCTCAACAGATGTGGACAGGCGATGGGGTTCGACGACCAGGATGCGTTGACCAGAGTCGGTGACGTCATCGGTTCTTTGGGTTCCGGGGGTGGGCTCTACAGGACTGGTGGGAACGGGGATGTGACGGGTGTGGCGCAGTGCACGGGGGATCTAAGCGCAGCACAGTGTCAGGATTGCTTGACTGATGCAATCGGACGGCTCAGATCTGACTGTGGAATGGCTCAGGGTGGATACGTTTACTTGTCCAAGTGTTACGCGCGTTTCAGCGTCGGTGGCAGTCACGCGAGTCAGACCCCATACCCAAACTTTGGTGAGCTTTCGTTCATTAATTTTATTAAGTAAAAAAAAGTCTTTAATCACAAAAAAAATAAAAAAAGAATCAACTCTAAATGTAAACCTCTTTAGTCAATTGCTGAATTATGAGAACTATGTGGATGGTGGACTTCTTAAAGCTAAAAAAAATTACACTTGACGTAGAAAATGTGAAAATATTAAACTAGAGGTGCATAGTCTTGATATTTATTTAAATGTTATTTGACCAAAATTTTCAATTAATATTTATTAAAGTGAAATTGGGTTATATAGCAGGAGGAGAGAAAGACGATAAAGATAATGACGGCATCGGGAAAACATTGGCGATAATAATTGGAATCATCACCTTCGTCATCTTGCTCGTCGTGTTTCTCGCTTTTCTCGGAAGGCAATGTAGAAAATTACAAGGTATGTGTTTCTATTGAATTTCCATTTTTTCTTTATCGATGTATGAAATCTAAATGACTAAATGTCTATGAATTTGCAGATGAGAAATGGTGTAGATGAAAGGACAAAGTGGGAAAGATATCATCAATCAACAACTCGAGTCAAGCCGCTACTAGTTGTATTTTTGTAATCTAATTTTTGGTTACCGTTGCCTCATAAGTTGTAGTTATATAGTATATATATATGATTGTCTTTTCGACTCGATTTTGTATTAATGTCGGACTTCTATAGGCCAGAACGATTTAAATGAAAAATAATTAAACCTCCTTCCTATCTTCTGTTTGGATATGAACTGAGCATTCGATTTGGTATCTAATATCTATAAATACCATTTTAATCTTCTTTTATTGAGACACATGTGTGTGCGTAAAACACAAGCACACACATATAGGGAATGTTTTAAAATAAAATGAATGTGTCGAGAGGCTAATATAATGGGACATAGTAAACCGAAAACTAGGATGGAGATCCAAAACAAAATCATTTTACTCGTCCTATTGTGAATGTCTCTACGAATCTTTTCTTCTTATTCATCATTATTTGTTCTCATACTGTCTAAATAATTTAACTGAAGACTTGGCCTAATGTGTGTTAATCATTAAAAATGATAAATTAAAAATTGTATATAAGCCGATTACCAAATGTTTTAGGAATTTGACAGACCAACTAACTTCTAACTCTTTCCCATCTTTTAATTAATCATCTGAAATTCTAGATGATAGATTGGACAATAACTAGGTTCTTCTTTTATACATTACTAATAAATAAATGACATAGATATATTTGAAAATCTCGAAGTAAAAGAGAAAAACATCCTCAAACCTTAAACAACAAGTACTATGTACGAAATGAAGAAGTATTTATTTCTTTAATTAATTTTGTTTGTTTTCTTATAAAATTTTGGAGGTTTGTGGAATCGAAATTCGAGGAGATATTTAAGAAGCATTCAAAGACACATCCCGATGCTTTGACGAACGAGGAACTCAAACAATTCCTCAACGCAAACAAAGAAGCCAAAATAGTGAACAATGGCGTGAAGATTGCAATGTTACAATGGAATGCAGGAATCTCACCGGCTTGTGTGCTCTGTCCGAGCCAACTGGAAACTCGCAATCACTTGTTCTTCATGTGTCAATACTCTCGACAAATCTGGGAAACACTTGCACAAGGAATTCTTCGGCAAAGCTTTACATTTGACTGGGCTTCAATTATTCAGCTCCTCTCAACTTTCAATCCTCCGATACATGTATTTCTGTTCAGATACGTACTTCAGATAGCTATCTCCTACGTCTGGAAAGAAAGAAACGGCAGACGACATGGCAACAAACCATCTCAACCTCAACGGCTCATCAAATTCATCGATAAAGCAGTCCGTAACAGAATTAGCTCCCTTCGCACCAATGATGCTCGCTATCAAGATGGCCTAATCACTTGGTTTGCGACAAGAAGCTAATTTTGTATTTAAATTTCTCAGATTTCATTTCAAAAACTCAAACTAAGAAGCACTTGATGTAACAAAGTTTTTTTTGGTTTGAGTATATTTTACATTCTTTTCAACAACAAAATTGCAATGTGTTTAATTTAGTTTCTTTCGTTTATTTGATCAATTTGTGTACGTACTTGTGTCTTTTTCCCAGGAATGATTATATAACTCAAATTAAAGACAAACATATCTAATTTCCATAGATTGTTTTTTGGTCACAAAAAGTATACACTTAATGATTGCGAGCCAAAACAAGGTTAGTCCAATGATTTTGGCTTAACCGATAAAAACGTCCTAGTGTTACAAGAACGTTCTAAAGGATCGAAGCCCATATGACATGTTTGTTTTAGATAAAAGGCCCAACCTAAAGGTCAGAGCGGGCCTTTAAAGGTACACAAACATTATAAGATTTAAGTTAACGGTTTGTAACTTTGCATTTACTTTGCAGAAAGAATTTGTAAGTGTTTTATGCAAAGTAAAGAAAAGGAATAATATCTACACAAAAGCGGCAGAGAAAATGTTTCGTGCGTTCATGAAACACAGAATTAGTAGCAAAGTATTTTGCTGCAATATTGTCTGAATGTAGAACATGAGCTGCTGTAGACGAACACTACAAGAAAACATACTTTTTACGAGGGCCGAATTCGTGGCAAATTCGTCGTAAATCGACAGTCGCAACGAATTTGCCACGAAAGTTCAATCGTCGGTAATCGATCGTCGTGAAAGCAAATTCGTCGCAAATTCGTCGTTAATATTGGGAGATCGAAGTTTCGTCGTAAAATCGTCGTTAATAGTGTCGTCGTAAAATCGTCGTAAAATAGCGAGGTAAATAATTCGTCGTAAATCCGTGACAAATTGAGAGAGAATAAATCGTAGTAAATTCGTAGCAAAATAATAATCGTCGTAAAATCGTGGCTAATTGAGGGGAAACAAATCGTAGTAAATTCGTAGCAAAATAAATAATCGTCGTAAATTCGTGGCAAATCGAGGGGAAAATATTCGTAGTAAATTCGTGGCAAATTAAAAAATCGTCGTAAAACCGTGGCAACAGAGTTCGTCCTTAAATCGTGGCAAACTTATTTTCGTCGTAAATACCTA
>JAHZTW010000001.1:17574261-17895072 GCA_020283515.1 Alliaria petiolata
TTTTTTTTTTGTAAACGAATATATTGAAAAAGTGTTTAGAAAGTGTTTTTTTGGTGAAAACGTTTTTTTTTAGGTGAAGAGAGAGTTTGTTTTTGTTTTTGTAATTTTTCTAATGAAATGTTGCTTCTATATATAGGCTTCTTTTTTTTTTTTTACATCGAATTACCAACGAATTACCAACGAATTAACAAGGAATATTTTCGTGGCTAAAAAACCAGTAAAACACGTTTTCACCTAACTTATTTTCCTCCCAAATACGTCGTTAATTTACTTCGAAATACTTTCTCGGTAATTCGTCGGAAATTAACGACGAAATTCCGAGGAATCCACGTCAGCCATACTTCGTCGCTAAATCGTCGTAAATTTACGACGATTTAGCGACGAAGTATATTTTCGTCGTTAATTCGTCGTTAATTCATTGGAATTTACGACGATTTTACAACGATTTATTTTCGTTGCTCTTTCCGACGAATTACCGACGTTTTTAATTTTCTTCGTACATTCCTCGTAAATTCGATGCTAATTTACCACGAATTTATTTCCTCGCAAAAAATCGTGGCAAACGTCATGTTTTCTTGTAGTGGAAATCTTCAAATCCTGCAGCAAAGTGTTCAAACATACTAAATTACTAATTCACATGAAGCAAAAGCAAGAGAGCTACTTATGTTGAGTATGTGGAAACTGTAACTTGTTTCTTGGACCTTGATGAGGAAATGAGAGAAATATCAAAAAACTTACATAAACCAATTGTAGATCGTCTACTTTTAACATTAGCCACTCAATCTGAATCTGCAAAGCCCTTAAAAGTTAAACCAGAGTCTGCGGAGTATAAACTTGAATATGAAACTACGAATGAAAACATGAAAAATAGAAAAAAGACACACGATCAAAACATATGCTTATTGTGGTGTCCAATCTAGCATGTGCATGTAATGTTACATTCTTTTAGTTCCCTTTTTGGTTTAGGAAAAAGTTTTGTTCAAAACGACACAGTCCGTGATATATTATTTGTTTGGTTAATGAATATATTATTTTTTGTTCAATATAACCTGTAGCCTCTAAATTGAAATGAATTTTATAAATGCAAACAAGACGATCCTAATTATGATTTGTAAGCATATGGATTGTCTCTGAAATCAATTAATAGCTAGATCAAAGTTCATTAAACTCGACAATAGTTATAGGGTAGTAAATATTGGATGTCTCCACTAAAAAGATTTTTGAAAGATTTTTCCACAAATTATCCAAAGAAACGTTATTCTTTTGGAATTGACGAACGAGTCAACTGAATTAGGTTAATCTAAATTCAAGAAAACCAACGACTCCGCAATACGAATTTATATTATTATTTTCAAGAAATGGACCAATGACTTATTACAAGTCAAACACGAAATTACTCACCAAAATCCCTTAATATCTGCATTATTTTAATTCCTCCTAAATCTATATTTTTGTCTACAACAGTGGATTTTTTCCCCAAAAAACATCAGATTCTAAAAAAAATATATACAAAAGTCTATAACAATCTATAGCCAAAGAAAAAGTTTATATAATCGACGGTGTTGTGGTTTTAAGAACTATACAAAAGTGGTGTCAACGAACATTATTGTCTTCTCTATTCATTTACTGGTCCTGTAGCCGTAGTCAGGAGCAGATCCAAAAACTTATTTAGTATGGAACATCTGTTAAAAATAGAAAATTAATCTAAAGATACATAAATAAATTCTATACTATTTCTTTAAAGAAAAAAAAAAAATTAGAGCTAACTAAATCCGCCACTGCCCGTAGCTAAACTTTGACATTGGAAGCTTGATAATTGTTTATCTCTTTTTTTTTTATGGAAGTGAATTTATTTCGTTAAAAAAATTTATGGAATTGAATTTCTTTCCGCGAACGAAAGTTTATAGTTACAAAAAGTGCCTTTTGGTGGCTAGAACATGCTTCCATTGTCCCCAAAAATTGATCACATTCCACATTATATATATATAAAAAGAAGGTGATACATCCCGACCAACACGTCAAGATCCCTTTCCATATTATTAATTTTCATCTTCTTAACTCACACTACAAGAAATACACCGATTTACGACGGCATTATCCGTCGCAATATCGTCGCAAACAGGAATTTGCGACAGATTTGCGACAGTGACCAAAATGTCGCAAATCATTAGTCGCAAATCTATTTCCGTCGCAAATCCGGCGCAAAATTTGCGACGGAAAGAAATTATCGCAAATCCGTCGCAAATTTGCGACATCGAAAATTCCGTCGCAAATACGATTCGTCGCAGATCCGTCGCAAATTTGCGACATATTTGCGACAATATATTTTCGTCCCACATGGTCGGTCATCCGTTTCTTCAACTTGGCCTCAAACATATCGCTAACGTCTCCGTTAATGCCCCAATCTCAATGATATGTTTGCTACAAAAAAATTAGTTATTAAAAAATAGCTTAGATGTAAGAATAAAAATCTAACTAATAATAAAAAAATTATGATACTTACGGCAAATTGTTGGTACCACCGGTTGATGGTCTGTTTCGGAGTTTGCGACCAATTGGCATGAGATTCTTTGAAATCTCTCTCAAAGATTTCTCGAACCTTAGCAGCCACACATTGATCATAATCGAACCTGGAAAAAACAATTAGAAACAATTAGTATTGTAAAAAAATTAGCAATAGTTATAATTCAAAATCATTTAAAAATAAATTTTATAAATACCAAAGGGTGTCCGGAGGACGTGCTGGATCAAGTCGTTTCAGCTTGTCATGACCGGGACTCTCGAGAAGCTCTCGAATCTCCATATCTTGCCAACGAAAACCTTGGTCTTCATGTTCCTCCGGTTGAGGAGGATGAGGCTGTGCGGGAGCTGTCTCGGGAACGGGGGCTGAAAATGTGGGTCTCACCGATGGAGAGGTGAAAGAAGCCCCTGGAGTAGACGGAAAAGACCGAGACCCAGAGCCTTGCGACATGTAACGAGAAAAGTCGTTTGTAGACATCTGCAAAAAAAAAAATTTTAGTGATAGAAAAAATAGAACAAATAAATAACTTAAAAAATTAAAAATTAAAAATAACTTTGGGTTTATTTTATAAACTAAAATTTTTAATTTATAAACTAAACTTAAAATTTTATCAACTAAAACTAAAATTTATAAAATAAAATCTATATTAAATTATTTAAAATAAAATTTGTGACTAAAAATGTTTAAACAAAAATTGGTAAATAATAATTTTTAAAACGAAAAATATAAACTAAAAATTCAAAACTAAAATTACAAAATCATAAATCTAACTAATTACACAATAAATGTAACAAATTTGTAAAAAATGTACCAAGGGTATACCTAAAATTAAAATTAGATAAGGTATTAATTGATTAAATTTGTAAAATATTTCTATAAACTCAAACAAATTCCAAAATAATTATAACAAAATTACCTAACAATTTCCTAAAATCTAAATTCCATATCTAAAAATCTAACAATTTCTAATTTCTAATTTCTAATAATCTAACATAGATCTAAGAAAATGGGGATTTGTTACCTTGGTGGACGAGTTCGGCGGCGAGTAGCAAATCCGGCGATGAGCGGAGGTGCAGCGGCGAGGTGCAGTCCAGGGAGGTGCGGCGGTGGCTCGGGAGAACCAGATCCGGCGAGGAGATGTGCGGCGGTGGCTCGGGAGAGGGAGAGATAGCTGAAAGAGGCTCGCTCGAGAGAGGGAGACAGAGAGAGAGGCTCGGGTGCTCGAGAGAGGGAGACGTCTGCGGCGGCTGCCAAGGGAGGAAAAGAGATCTGTTTTCGGGCAAGGAGGAAGAAAGAAATTTTAGGTTTTAAAAGTTTAAAGCCTGCGACGGCTTTGCGACGGACCGTCGCAATGCCGTCGCAAATAAAAAACCTAATTCGCGTCCAAATACTTTGAACTTGTGAAACGAAAATTTTTGGAAATTATACGTGCACTGCGACGGATTTGCGAGGGACCGTCGCAATTCCGTCGCAAACTGCGACTGATTTGCGACGAGCCCTCGCAAATCCGTCGCAATACTTGTATATTTATATTGTTGGGTTTTGTTAATGTTTGTTCACCATAATCAAAGTTATAAAAACAACTATGAATGTATAAGATTGTAACAAATTTATTTTTATGAGGAATTTGTAAAATTTTCCTTGTTCAACATGAATTTTACAAAACTATTATACTTTACAATGAACATAATAGCTTGTATTCTTTTATATGAAATCGTTTTATTAAAAAGTTAAAAATATATTTATTTCTTATAATTTGAATATCAACATAGAAAACTTTGTAATATTTGCATCTAAACTTATATATAAGTTTATATTTTACAAACCATAATCCAATTCAGGGTATAGGGTATAAGAATTTGCGACGGATTTGCGACGGACCGTCGCAAATCCGTCGCAAAATGATTACTTGCGACGGATTTGCGACGTGCCCTCGCAAATCCGTCGCAAATTTTCTTTTTGCGACGGATTTGCGAGGGCTCGTCGCAAAGCCGTCGCAAATGTTTTATATTTTAAAAAAAATTACAAATTACAAATCACACATATTTTACAAATTTCGGTCTTGGCTAATCCGATTCATCTCCACTATGCTCATCATCAGTGTCTTCTTCATCATCGGTCTCATCGAATTCGTCCGAAATTTCGCCTTCAGTTGAATCATTCACTATGTCTTCTACATCTTGTTGCTCTAGATCAATATGTAAAATATCTTCTGTTGATGCGGTTGGAGTGGAGAGTTCATTAGGTCTTTCAGCTTGCATAGCTACATCTTCAATCTTCCCGACAATACGGCCTCGCGGATTGACTTTAATCACCGATAACCACCTCTCACGTTTTTCCTTAATCCGAGGATATGGAACGAAACAGACTTGATCTGCTTGCGAGGCTAGGCAAAAGGGTTCAAACTTTGCAAAACGTCTGTTTGAATTGACATCAATCACCCCTAAGTTGTTTCCGCGGACCCCTCTACTACTCGGATCGTACCAATCGCATTTGAATAAAATACATTTCAAACCGATGGCTCCTGGAAATGTGACTTCAATTATTTGTTGCAACACGCCGTAGAAGTCGTTATCACCTTTGACTTGGATTCCATAATTTGCGGTTGACCTCTTCGATCCATGTTTATACGTATGAAATATGTACCCACGAGTCAAGTACATTGGAGCAGTCATGGTCGTAGCTATTGGTTCGTTAACAATTTCGTGCATCCATAGTGGTAAGGGCTCCGTCGAACATCCACGCGTTACCTACATATTAATTAACTCTTAATTAAGTGTTTGTAAATAAACCTGTATTTCAAAGTCAAAACAAGTGTTGATTAATCTTACATAGTATTTTAGCCACCCAATAAATTCACGTTCGTTGTACTTCTCATAATCTTTTTCTTCTAAATCAGGAAAGTGTTCTCGAACCTGAGAATCAAATAATCTGCAGTAATTCACGGGCCGCGTCATATATATATGAATTGGAGGTAATTAAATCATAATTATGTATGAAGGAAACATAAATTTATACCTCTCTAGTGTCTGCACATACTCACAATTCCGCAATATGTAATTGTGCGCCGCCCTACAATGATCATGATCTTCCCACCAAACTTCTTTCACTTTTCCAGCAAGTCTGCCTATTTGGGCGAAGATATCCGGGACGTCAACGTGGTACGTAGGTGCTTCCCCTCCATCGTCATATCGTCTAGGAGCGGTAATTTTGGTTCTAACGGTTGGACTAAAGTAGTAAGACGTGAAGTGAGATGTTTCCTCCGTCAAACTTCCAGCAACGATCGATCCCTCCACTTTAGCAAGATTTTTGGCCTTTTTTTTAAGATATCCCATGTATCGCTCGAACGGGTACATCCATCGATATTGCACGGGGCCCCCAAGTGCTGCTTCATGTGGTAGATGGATTGGGAGATGTTCCATTACGTCAAAAAACGAAGGTGGAAAAATCTTTTCTAAGTTACAAAGCAACACCGGAATATTCTCTTTTAACTGAGCGATGCCATCCTCAGTCAGTGTTCGCGTGCATAGATCTCTGAAAAATGCTCCAATGCCTACATGCAAATTCATCAATTAATTAACTGAATTATATTACTTATAGAATTCTTTAATTATTTTTATTTTACGTACCCTCAATTGCATCGTGAACTGGTTTCGGTAAGAGCTCGTCTAATGCAAATGGTAGCAGTCGTTGCATGAAAACATGGCAATCGTGGCTCTTCATACCGGAAAATTTTTGTCCTTGCTCTATACATCTAGAGAATTTGGACACATATCCATCTGGGAACTTCACATCAGAAGCAACCCAGTCGAATAATGTCCGCTTCGCCTCCACGGACATTCGAAAGTTTGGAATCGGTAATTTTCCCTGACTTGTAATATGCAACTCGGGTCTTGCGCAAATTTCGACCAAGTCCAACCTTGATTTCAAATTGTCTTTACTCTTTCCCTTCACGTTCAAGATTGTATTCATGATGTTATCAAAAAAATTTTTCTCTATGTGCATCACATCAAGGTTGTGCCGTAAAAGGTGATCCTTCCAATACGGGAGCTCCCAAAAGATACTCTTTTTGTGCCAATTGTGAGATGCACTATATCCGTCAGGCATGTTTGCCGGTGTGTGCCTATTTCCCCCACGCCGACACGTTTCCTTAGCACCGTAGTGATCAATTTTCTCTAACAAAGTATCTCATGAAAGATGAACAGGTGGAGGAAAACGAACAACCTTGTTCTTCTTAAATAACTTCTTATTTTTCCGGTATGTATGATTCATGGAAAGAAACCTACGATGACAATCAAACCAACATGACTTCCTTCCATTCTTCAGCTGAAACGCATCTGACCTATCCATACAATATGGACAAGATAATCTTCCATGCGTAGTCCAACCCGATAACATTCCATATGCCGGAAAGTCACTTATAGTCCACATTAACACAGCACGCATATTGAAATTCCGTTGTTGGGAGTAGTCAAACGTGCGAACACCACTATACCAGAGCTGTTTCAACTCATGAATCAAAGGTTGCAGGAATACATCAAGTGCTCGCTTCGGATGCTTAGGACCAGACACTAGAATACTCATGAACAAAAATTCTCGTTGCATGCACATATCCGGAGGAAGGTTGTATGGCGTCAATATGACTGGCCATAGAGAATATTGCCTCCCAGACATACCAAATGGACTAAATCCATCAGTGCATAAGCCAAGATAGACATTCCTGCATTCGTTAGCAAAGTCAACGTGTATCGTCTGAAAGTGTTTCCACGCCTTTGCATCTGACGGATGTGTAACCTCCCCATCCACTGTAGAATGTTGCGCATGCCATCTCATTGCTGCCGCAGTCCTTTCCGAGTGGTATAATCTTTTCAATCTATCAGTGATTGGCAAGTACCACATGCGTTGGTACGGGACACGAGTTCTTCCACTAGTTTCTTGATATCTCGGCTTCCCACAAAATCGACATTCATGCAGCTTATCATCGTCTTTCCAGAAAATCATGCAATTATCAATGCATACATCAATCATTTCTGATGGTAACCCAAGATCCGAAACCAACTTCTGTATTTCATAGTAATTTTCAGCAGAAAGATTATCTGCTGGCAAATACTCTTTAAAAAGTTCGACCCATGAATTCATTTCACTCTCACTAACATTATTATCACTCTTAATTGTCATCATTCTAGATGTCAATGATAATTTAGACTGCCCTTTTCTACATCCATCGTAGATTGGCTGGTTTGCAGCGTCTAACATATCATAAAAGTGCCTAGTATCTGCGTTGGGTTCTTCCCGACTATTATCAACAAATGAGGTTGGTGGAGCTTCATGCATTGCATCTACAACCATATCATGATATCTATTGCCTTGTTGATATCCTTGATCAATATTTCCAAATATATTACACCCATCATCATAATTATCATTACTAGGCTGCTCAAACCCCTGACCCGCGGTACTACTACTTCCAGCACTACTACCTTCCCCATGCGAAAATCACACATAGTAGTTTGGCATAAATCCTCTATTATATAGATGCCTCTTCACAGTATCAATTTCTATATATGGTATATTCTTGCATTTTTTACATGGACAGAATATTTTACCATGTTCTATCGCAAATGGTTGGTTTGTTGCCTGATAAAAGAATCCTCGCAATCTGTCCCGATACTCTTTCGTCACTTCACCACTCTCCGGATCTCGTTGATTGTACATCCAAGACCGTAATGCATAGATGCCATCGTAATTCGAAGACATTTTTTCACTCTTATTTTTTTTCTCTCTTTTTATTTTATGTTTGAATGTGTAAAAAAAAACCAGAAGTGAGCTATTTATAGATTATTAAAATTTTTTGTGACGTATTTGCGACGGAAATTTATAAGTAGCGACGTATTTGCGACGACTAATTGCGACGGAATTGCGACTACTACCACTTTTGCGACGGATTTGCGACGACTACAGACAAATTTGCGACGGATTTGCGACGGCTACCGACATTTTTGCGACGATTTACTCGAGCATGTGAAAGTAGGTGAGACTTCTGAAAAACGTGGTGTACCTACTTAGGTTCCCCTCGCAAATCCCACGCAACTCCGTCGCAAATATTGCTTCCGAATAAAGTCGTCGTAAATGCGTCGCAACTCTGCGTCGGCAATTTTGCGTCGCAGATGCCTCGCAAATTGCGACGGAATTGCGACAGACTCCGTAGCCGTTGCAATAATGTCGCAAAACCGTCGCAATATGCGAGACATTTGCGACGAATTTTGTCGTCGTAAATTTGCGACGGATTTGCGACGACTTTCAACTGCTGTCGCAATGTCGTCGTAATGCCGTCGCAAATTTGCGACGCCTCTTTTCCGTCGTAAATTTCCGTCGCAAATCGTCTGTTTTCTTGTAGTGTCACTTTCAGGTACCATATGCCTATCCAAACTCTCTACGCTATGCTATATATAATAACCATAACTCGTTTTCATGACGTATAGTCGTTCATTGCTTAGAATTATTCATATCCAAACTCTATACGCTTTAGTTTTGTAACCAAGAAACACAATATGATCATTGTGTAGAAGCTTCTTCCTATCCTCTTGCTAAAGACGAACTTGACCGAGGATATGAAACCGATTGAGAGAGAGAAATCCGAGTGGGATGCAAATTTAAGAACAAAATATATGCCAAGAAGTTAATAATTGTATTAATTTCGCGGAAATTCCACCAGCATACAACCATAATTAAGAGACATCCTCAATTAAATTGCCTTCTTAGTTAGTGGCTTGCAGAAAGGGTAATTTAATTAGTTTGTAATAACTAAGAACGGTAGAAGCTAACGAACTCATTCACACAATTCACTACTGTCAATGTCAAAATTTGAATCCAAATGAGTAAAAACATATACTTTGACACAAGGGAAATTAAAATAAACGCACATTGCCAAATTGCACACTAAAGCTCTAAACAATTACGTCTGAACGGAAGAAGAGTGGCTGTATTTTAGTAGTTTCAATAATATCGAATAGTTGCAAATTGTGGAAAGTCTTAAGAACGTCCACACAAAAAAAAAAAAAAAAGCATGCAACATGGAAACTACATATAAGTTTTTTGAACCTTAACTACATATAAGTTACGTAAATTCTCTTTAAAGCAAGCCTTCGCTCTTCGACATCTATTTTAACAGATCATATCTCTCCTATAAACTCTTACCCGCCTTTTTCGCAAAAAAAAAACTCTTACCCGCCTTTTATGTCAATAATCAAACCAACATGTTCAAAACAACGACGACCCTTCTCTGTTTCGTTCTCGCCGCCGTCATCCTAATGGAGCCAAGTTCCTCCACCACCACAGACACCCCAACCTCCTCTACCGCCACAGACACGTACATATACGCAGGTTGCTCCCCGGCCAAATTCTCTCCTGGCTCCGCCTACGAGACCAACCTCAAATCTCTCCTCTCTTCCCTCGCCACCTCCACCGTCCAAAGCCCCTACAAGAACCTCACGTCTCCCTCCGGCGGCGTAAAGCCCGAACCGGCCGTTACCGTCTACGGTCTTTTCCAGTGCCGCGGTGACCTAGACCAGCCTTCTTGCTCATCGTGCGTGTCACGCGCCGTCGCGCTGGTCGGAAACACATGTCCCAACGCGTACTGCGGGTTCTTGCAGATGGAAAATTGTCTGGTCCGGTACGACAATAGCTCGTTCTTTGGCGTTCAGGAGAAAACGTTGATCCTCAACAGATGTGGACAGGCGATGGGGTTCGACGACCAGGATGCGTTGACCAGAGTCGGTGACGTCATCGGTTCTTTGGGTTCCGGGGGTGGGCTCTACAGGACTGGTGGGAACGGGGATGTGACGGGTGTGGCGCAGTGCACGGGGGATCTAAGCGCAGCACAGTGTCAGGATTGCTTGACTGATGCAATCGGACGGCTCAGATCTGACTGTGGAATGGCTCAGGGTGGATACGTTTACTTGTCCAAGTGTTACGCGCGTTTCAGCGTCGGTGGCAGTCACGCGAGTCAGACCCCATACCCAAACTTTGGTGAGCTTTCGTTCATTAATTTTATTAAGTAAAAAAAAGTCTTTAATCACAAAAAAAATAAAAAAAGAATCAACTCTAAATGTAAACCTCTCTAGTCAATTGCTGAATTATGAGAACTATGTGGATGGTGGACTTCTTAAAGCTAAAAAAAATTACACTTGACGTAGAAAATGTGAAAATATTAAACTAGAGGTGCATAGTCTTGATATTTATTTAAATGTTATTTGACCAAAATTTTCAATTAATATTTATTAAAGTGAAATTGGGTTATTTAGCAGGAGGAGAGAAAGACGATAAAGATAATGACGGCATCGGGAAAACATTGGCGATAATAATAGGAATCATCACCTTAGTCATCTTGCTCGTCGTGTTTCTTACTTTTCTTGCTCGTCGTGGTTCTCGCGTGGACCATGGCCATGGGCATTCGCAGATAAGAGTTGGAATGCGCGTCTCAAACCGAACATGATGAATTTCGTTCTATTGTAGATCCAAATCCGCGGAATTCTATTTCAATTTCTAAGTGGTTGTAGGATTTTTAGTTACTTAAAACTACTCATGTCATTGTAATATTTGAAATATCAATCCAAAAAAAATAATATTAATGCATTAGGAATGCAAAAAACTTTTTAATGTAAACAAAATCTGGAATTTACAAACTCCTCCAAAAATAAAATATTTTCTTTGGCGAACGCTCTCAAGATCCTTAGCTACTGGGCAGAATCTTCAAAGACGTCATATCTCTCCCAATGCTATGTGTCGCAGATGTTGCCAAGCTATAGATGTTGCCAAGCTATTGAATCAACCAACATCTATTCTTTGAATGCTCTTATGCACTCTCTTGCTCGCGTGGATCTGGTATTCCTAATACCATTCTTAGTGATTTAAATGCTTCTTTTGAGGATAAAATCCGATTCATTCTAGACTGCAATTTACATGCAAGACTACAACAATATCAACAATTGCCATTATCGATATTCTGGAGAATCTAGAAAAGTTCATGATAGGTTCAAATTTACCCTAGAGCTACTTTCTCAAATTAAGAGATCGATTGCAGTATTTAGGGATCGAATCCACAGAGAATCGAGTCGTCACACAACATAATTTTAAGTTCGAATTAAGCTAAGAATAAAATTGAAAATAAAAACAAGTAACAAATTAAAGCAACATATGATTGATTAAGTTTTTAAATTCAATAGACAAAACGCTAGGCTATGAAAAATTCGCAGGTATGATTCCAAATTGCAGAAAGAAAACTGTCAGGATATTTATTAAGAACCGTTCTAGAACTCGAAACACAATTATAAAATCAACCAACTCTCGCTGTGAAGATTATCTTTGTCTAAACCCTAGAATTTCAAATCTCTTTGCAAATCCTATCAATTCAGACAAGCATTAACAACAGGTTCGATTGTTCACAAAATCCCTAAACCAAATCTCTTTGCGAATAGGTATTTTGCTCATCCAACATTAGTTCAGGCAATCAATAATACTCTCGCATCTATTAATCAACCTAAGATCAGATTCTAGGTCGCGAAGCTAGAATAAGCATTAAACACAAATCCAGATGAAGAACAAGCAAATTAATCCAGACAGTAATTCAATTCTAACAACTTATCATCAACCCTTGAATAACCCAAAAACCTAACTAAAATAAAACTTGTCTTTAGAATATAAGATATAAAATAATGTCCAGCCTAAACAATGGCTTTGAAATCTTTAAATAAGGGTTAAAACACGAATTAGGGCACTTTTGCAAATAAGAAAAACTTATGGACAATTTCCTTTTCTTCAAAATCTTGTAAAGTCGCGACATATTCTGAAAATCTTTGGTGTCGATCGACACTGTTCATTTAGCTCCACTTCGACTTCATCTTTTCAGCAGCTTGTTCCACAATGCTCAAAAAAACTTCAAAATCTCCAGTTATGCTCAAAACGTACCTGAACCTACAAAGACTCTAATAGGACTCTAAAAAGACCAAAAGACTATATAAATAAGACTTATATCATGGTCAAAAACTGGTAAAAATCATGATATATCAGTACAAATGTTTTGGTCTTTCAACAGAAGCACAATTCTTGGGGAAAAAAATTGATGTATGCAAGGAACGAAGTAAAGAAATGGCAATATGCAATTCAGTCAAATCTGACTATGGGATGGAATAGAGTTCGAGTGAATGAGAACAGAGGAAATGACGCTAGTTCCAAGTGGATGTTACCTCTTCAAGACTGGTACAAGTGTAACTTTGATGGATTTTTTGCAAATCAGGACACGAAAACACAAGGCGGCTCGATAATTCGTAATAATTATGGTGCTTACATTGGTCGAGGACAAGCAAGAGGGAGAAAAGTATCAAATGCACTCCACAGTGAATGTCAAGCCTTAATAATAGCAATTAAGAATTGATGGATTAAAGGTTACATAAATACTCTCTCCGTTTTTTATTATATGATGATTTAGAGATTTGTACACAGATTAAAAAATTAATTAATTATCTATTCTCTCAAAATAAAACATGTTTTTTGTCAATTACAAAACAGTTCAACCAATACAAAAATAGGATTCAGAATTCAAACAGTCAAAACAACAAAAATACAATTAATTTTTAAATAGAAATTTGAAAACATCAACTATTTTAGAACAAAAAATACTCTCTAAAATATCTTTTAATAAAAAAAAAGAGGGAGTATTATTTTTGAAGGAGACAATAAGGAGTTAATAGATATGATGATGAGCAAAACACTGAACTTTGATTGCCATAATTGGATTCGAGAAGCACGGCATTGGCAAAGGAAGTTTGAAGGGGTTCAATTTCATTGGATTGGTCGAGCTTCAAACCAACCAACAGACCTAAGGGCTTTTCGACTCGATTTGTATTATTGTCGGACTTCTATAGGCCAGACGATTCCTGTCTTCTGTTTGGATATGAACGCAGCATTCGATTTGGTATCTATAAATACAATTTTTTTTTTTTTGTAACTCAGGGTAAATCTTCTTTTATTGAGACACAGGTGTGTGTAAACACAAACACACACAAATAGGGAATGTGTTAAAATAAATGAATGTGTCGAGGCTAATGGAACATAGTAAACCGAAAACTAGGATGGAGATCCAAAAAAAAATCATTTTACTCGTCCTATTGTGAATGTCTCAACGAATCTTTTCTTCTTATTCATCATTATTTGTCCTCATACTGTCTAAATAATTTAACCGAAGACTTGGCCTATTGTGTGTTAATCATTAAAAATTGTATATAAGCCGATTACCAAATGTTTAAGGAATTTGACAGACCAACTAACTTCTAACTCCTTCCCATCTTTTAATTAATCATCTGAAATTCTAGATGATAGATTGGACAATAACTAGGTTCTTCTTTTATACATTACTAATAAATATTAAATGACATATATATATATATATATATATTTGAAAATCTCGAAGTAAAAGAGAAAAACATCCTCAAAGATATTTGAATACGATTTTCAAATTAAAATTAATATTTATCAAAAATACAGGTGTTATGATCTCATAATTAAAAAAATATATTATTTTAAATTCACTCAAATTCTTAAAAGTTTAGTTTGATATATATATAGGGAAAATCGTATTTTAAACCCTCAAAGTAGGATTCACTTTAAACCTTCACACTTTAACACTCTCACTTTAAACCTTCAAGGTATAAAAACTAACACATTAAACTGTCAAAGTAGGTTCCGAGTTTCCGCCGCCAAATCAGTAAACAGAAAAATTAACTCCGTTGACGGAACAGTAAAAGGTGTTAACTTATTACAAAATGTGATTAATATTTAATTATTGTTTTACTTGTTTCATTTAAAAAAAAGGAAAAAACCAAAAAAAAAAATGAAAGACACACGGGACAAAAACTAAAGAACCCCCAAATCGATTTAGGGATCTAGGGTTCATGAGAAAAAAAAATCCAGAAACACTAAAGAGATAGGAGGGGGGGAAACCGAGAATCAAGAAGAAGAGACGACCACGTTGTAATCGAAATGCGGTAAGTGTAGTTTCTTTGTTGATTTCGATTGTATTTCAACTTCTCAGTTTCTCGTTCGGTTTCTCTGATTCAAACTCAAAATCACAAATCGATTATCATTGATTTGTTTGCTTTCGATTGTAGTTCTGTTCGATATCTCTGCTTTTAGTTTTGTTTGATTCCGACGAGGAATTTTTATTTTTCTTCTGAATTTGTATCTTTGTTTTCTTCTGGATTTGTGAGTTTTTTTTTCTTCTGGATTTGTGAATTGCGAATTATTTGTTGAAGTTAGTGTTGGTTCTGGGTTAGATTTTGGGTTTAGTTCGATTGTTTGTTTTTGATATTCAATAGAAGGAATGTTATTAATTGTTCTAGCTATTGCGAGTGTAGATTAGGATTCACGATGGTTTGTTATTCTTATTTCTAACTTTCTATTTTCTTAATGCAGTGACGATGTTATGCTAAAACTCAAAATCCAATTTGGTGGTACTATGAAGATTACAAGTATGTAGGATTTGGGGTTTTCACTCTCAAGAACCCTAAATCCCCAAATCGATTTGAGAGTTTGATATATATGTCTCGGTTTTGCCCAAGTTCTTTTTTTTATTTCGTGTTTTCTGCCTTTAAAAATTTATTGTTTTTTCTTATTTTTTTATGATTTTTTTTTGTCAATTCTTATTTATTTTTGATAAATCGAACTAATAAATAATAATTAAATAATAACTATATTTTGTAATAAGTTAACACCGTTTACTGTTCCGTCAATGGAGTTAATTTTTCCGTTCACTGATTCGGCGGCGAAAACTCGGAAGCTACTTTGACAGTTTAATGTGTTAGTTTTTATACCTTGAAGGTTTAAAGTGAGAGTGTTAAGGTGTGAAGGTTTAAAGTGCTAGTGAATCCTATTTTGAAGGTTTAAAATGCGATTTTCCCTATATATATATATATATCGAATGCTGCTTGAGTAAAAAGATATTCAACCGATTAGATTAGAAGCGATAACATCAGTAAAAGAGTATATGTTTTTGGTGTAAAGACGAAACAAAAAGTTTGTCAAAAAAACTCAAAAAGGGAAAAGAAAAACTTCACATGCAGAGCAGAGTAGCCAAACTAGTAGGAAGTCCTTATGTATGCTGGGCCGAAAACATACAAGTGGGCCTTCGATAGGTAAAGCCGTAGAGGAAACTTAATTTAGCCCATTGTGAGCATCTTCGTGGTGGGCCTGGTAGCTATTCTAATACAAAATAAGTGACGCTTCGCCTGTACGAAAGAGTGCCTCATTATTTATTAGTTGTTGTAGAATATTCAATATTGACATATTCCATTACTTTTCAGAAAGGAAAAAAAACTGATGTGATAAAATATCAAACCGTTGCATCAAAAAAGGAACCACACATTTCACATGTGTGAGCGAGTTCACGAATAAAAATCCAATATAGCCCATTAATTCACCTCTATATCTATTAAAAATAATATTATTAAATAAGATCCACCGACAGATGTCTACAATTGCGAGAAAGCAAAAAATCAAAAAATCAAAAACACGTGGGAATTAACCGGTCTAGCCGGTAACACCAACCGTTTTTTCCCGGTGAAAAAAGCCCCACATGGTTTTAATCAAGCAAGGCCTTTAAAAACACCGGAGAAGCAACGCGTTTTTCATTAAGGCCCTCTCCAAAAGTGTGTCTGCAACATTGCCAAAACGAAACCTTCCCTGTGGATTCCCACTACTTTGTTCTGTTTTTTTTGTTTTTTTTTCTTGTTTAATTTAAATGTTTGTGCACAAACAAAGAAGTAATTTGAAGCTTTGAGTGGTTTCTTTGAGATGGAAAGAGATTTTCTGAGTTTGAGCGACAAACAGTATATGGGTAACGTTAAGCGCGAAGTTGACGATGAAGGTGTCGGAGAACGAGGTTTGTGTTCTTCTTTAGTCTCGAGGCTTTAAGTTAAATATTATCGTCCAAAAGTAGTAGTTTTGTTTTAAGTATATAATATTTTTAGATTCCAAAACCTTTTTTTAAAAACTATTAATAATATTCCATCAGATTATGCATAAAAGTGAAAATTGGATCTTAGAAAGTATAGTTTACTAATTTGATGTCAAAAAAAAAAAAAAATGGAAATTTCAGGTTTGGGCAAGAAGGCAGCTAGAAAATGGGGAAAGGCAAAACTCTTGCCTAATTCAAATCTCATGCATGCTGCTGCAGATTTCCAGGTATGTTCAACTTATTTTAATCACTGGTTTTGGTTACAGAATTTTCAAAAATCTTGAGAAAAATTCTTGTTATACCGGAAAATGGTAGGGAAATCGACCGGGAATTTTATTTTATTTATTTTAATCTTGTGTGGGACAATCACTAACGGGCGGATAATAAAAGTTGTGGTAGATAAACTGCTAGTAAAGCACTTGTGTCTGCTAGCCGCAAAAGTAGAAAACATATAATAATAATATAAAAATTTGTGGCGTTTGGCCGTTTAGCGTTTGGCATTTGTATAACGTTTAAGGTTGGAACTTGTTATTATTAGACATATATAAAAGAAAGCTAATGTAAAAGATGTTGTTGACGTCTCAGGAGGCTAAGGCGTTTCCGGGTTCATACCAATGGCGATCAGTTTCCGTGGCCAACGTTTTCCGCAGAGGACAATTTAGCGGTGCGTTTCAGAACGCGAGTCCGCTTTTACTTGGCGGTTCTGTTCCCTTGACAAATCATTCTTCTCTCCGTCCTGCCTACAATTCTTCTGCTGATCCACCACGGTAATATATTCCTCCGTTATAGAAAATTTTGACAGAAAGAAATATATCCATAATTAAATTAAATAATGATATTAAATATAATAGAATTCCACAAGTCAACCTAATTTTGTAAAAGTATAATAGAATATTTAACTTTTTCTTCTTAATTTACGTGGAAAATGTCAAATCCACACGATAAAATATTGAATTGGGTTGTTATGGGCATGTGGAACAGAGTGGCTTCCTCAGGATCATCTCCTCAGCTAACTATCTTCTATGGCGGAACTGTTAGCGTTTTTAATGACATATCTCCAGATAAGGTATATAATCCATATTCATTACAGTTACATTTATGGTTTCTACACATAACATGTTACTGATTAGGGTAATGATGATCTTTGAGTAGGCTCAAGCCATCATGTTATGTGCCGGAAACGGTTTGGGAAACCCGAAAGGTGAAACTGGAGAGAGCAGCTTGAAGAAACCGGTTCGAGAAACTGAAAGAGTCTATGGAAAACAAATCCATAATGTTGCTGCTGCTGCTGCTTCATCAAGCTCTGCCACTCACTCTGATAGTTTCTCTAGGTGTAGGGACAATCCCGTTGCTGCGACTAATGCAATGAGCATGATAGAATCATTCAATGTAGGTCATGGCAATATGATTCCTTCAGGTATATATATCTCGGAAACCAAATTTATTCAAGATTTTGTTTCCACAAAGCGTATCTCTAAACACAAGAATTGCTTCTTCTTCTTTTTCAGTTCCTCAAGCTCGTAAAGCATCATTGGCTCGGTTCTTGGAGAAGCGCAAAGAGAGGTTTGATTCGTATATTCGTCATAGAAACTTGAGTTCTTTGGTCTAGTGATGAGACGTTAAGTCTAACAGAATTGTTGTCGGTGCAGGCTCATGAGTGCAATGCCATACAAGAAGATGCTTCTTGATTTGTCGACCGGAGAATCTAGTGGAATGAATTACTCTTCTACTTCACCTGCTTAAAACCTCTTCTTCTTCTTCATTTTTTTAAGCCTCTCAGAGGTTTTTTTTTACGATGATAATTCGTAATATAATCATTAGATTATTATTATAGCTACTATTTATTATGTTACGAGCAGGAGAAGGCGTTAGGCGTCTGTGTATTTGAGCATTGTTGTTATGCTTTAGTCTGTTATTGTAGGGATTACTTTATTACCTCAAACACTAACAGATATATGCTATTCATGTCTGTCCAAAAATATAAGACCGAATAAAAATCACTATTGTTATTAGTTTTTTTTTTTAATGTTCACAACACACATTTTATCAATTAATTATATGAAGATTATCACACAAAAAAATGCTCATAGTTTTCATGCAAATAAATTCGCTTTGCTATTCTTTCGCGATATTACTTTTCATGAAAAAGGCTCTCTGAGCATCTTGCTTGAAGAGAGAGCTCTTGGCCAATAAACCACTATTGTTATTAATTAATTTTGTAAGAAAAACAAAAGTTGATATTTTTTTTCATTTCAACCAAACAAAAATAAAGATATTTTCACAAGTAAACAATGTATATTCTAAATAGCGTCTATAGTTTTATTGGTGTATTAGGGGAATCTAAAGGAAGTGCGTTTTAAAAATCATAAATTGGAATTTTTATCTGAAAGAAGAAACTAATTTACGTTTTTTTTTTTTTAAATTACTAAAAAAGGGTGTATAGTGAGTGAACCAGAGTAGCTCCGAGGTTGATTACGACATCTAGATTCTCTTCACAGTGAAAAGATCGTTTAGATATTATTTTATTTATTGAGGCAGAAGAAATCTCGCAGGAAAGTAATATATGCGGAAGGAGATCCACGGAAGCAAAGTTTGGTGAGGTGGACAAAAAGAGAGCTTAAACATTGAAAATTCATCACAAAAAACACGTTCCCGTTTATAAGTGGATAAGAGTGACCCTCGTCTTATCGTTATGCACCTTCTCTGTCTCTCTCTCTCTCTCTCATTCTTTAATCTTCTCATGTCCCCACACCAAGTTGCGCGATTTGAAATACCACTTTATGATTCAAAAGTTTGTTGTTTGGGCTAGTTTTAGTCGGTTTGTGTGTTAGATTGTTTCATGGACTTAGTGGTTGTGTGCTTCTGTTTTTTTATGAACCTCCATTATTCAAGTTTTGTTGGTGACATTTGAAAGAAGTTGTTGTAAGGCGAATAACTTTGATGTTTATGTCGCTACAAAGATTTTGTTCAAAGTGATTATAAGAAACTAATTATTTTTATTTTTATACTCTCATCTCTTTCTCTAATTTTTTTTTTATCTCTCCGCTTATGTGATATATCTAAATTTTCCTGGAAATTTTTATACGATTGATATTTTCTACATTTTTCTTTTTTCTCTTCTTCTCTTTGCTATTAAAGATTTAAGAGTTTCAATAAATCTTAAAACGCCAATTAAAAATTAATGTTGTATTTAGAGTTTTCCTTTTGAGATTTATAATTTAAATATGAGCAATACTGACCAAAAACATAAGCAATGCTTTTGCATGGCAAACTTGTAAGAACTTCTAAAAATTGTGAAAGTTTTAACTAACTAAATTTTTTGAACTTTGTAAAAATATTTTTGATCTCATTAGAAACATACTTACATTACCAAAAACATTTTTGATTATGCTTGGAAAAATGTCTTAACACATGGTGGGTGTAGTGTAGTAGGGGTGGGCAAATAAACCGTAACCGAAAAAAACAAACCATACCAAACCGAAAAAGTGATATGATTTGTTTATGGTTAAACTTAAAAAATTATTTGGTTATTATTTTTTTAAAATTTTGGTTTAGATTTGGTTTGATTAAAAACTGTCAAACCGAATGAGTTTTCTGGTTTCAGAACTAAATTTTAAATAATTTATATTTTCTTATTTTCTTAGTTTAGTTTATGTCCTTATTTTATTATTAGGCTTAATTATCTTTATAATTTACTAAATCTTAACTCATAAATTTAAATATAATATTTACAAAAAATATCTACATATAAATATTTAAAATATAATATTTACAAATACAAACTATGAATAGAAATATTTGTTTTTTAGTTTTTGGCTTTTATAGACTTAGTTTTATTGATGATTTAAATTTATTTCTTATGATTTGGATTTTATTCTTTTAACTTTTTGTTTTGTTTCACTCATATCTATTATTATTATTATTATTATTATTCATATTCATAGTTTAAATCAAAGATTTAAAGTTTTTTGTAGTAGTATAATTCCGAAAAAAACCCGAAACCGAACCATACCAAACCGAACCAAATTACATGTGGATTTTGTATAGTTTTAATTTTTATAAAATCGAAAAAACCGAAAATCGAAAAAAACCGAACCATACTAAACCAAAATATATATGGTTTCTATATGGCTTGAACTTTTATAAAACCGATAAATCGTAAAATTAAAAACTGAACCGAAACTAATCTAAAAACCGAAATGTCCACCTCTATAGTGTAGTGTAGAGTGGTTGGTAATCTAGAGTAATGTAGAGTAATAGAGATGGAAGACAAAATAAATTAAAATAAAGTAATAGAGTAGAAAAAATATATAAATTAAATATATTTCATTTAAATTGTACGTTACTTTTTGCTTATCTTAGGTTTGGACAAATTTACCAGACTCATTTGGCTGAACCAAACCAAACCAAAGTTTTGCTAATTCAACCGATTGGATTTTTTTATTATTATTCGGTAATCAGTTAGGTTCGGTAAAACTGAACCAATTAGTTTACCATTATTCTTTTAATTTTCCATAATTTGTAATTATGTCGAAATTCTTGAATTTTTTTTCTTTCTAAACCGAGTCAAACTGAACTTTGCTAAATGTACCAAAATTGATTGAAATGTACCGAACTATACAACAATGTACCAAAAACTTTTGAGAAAAAAATGAGAATTGGGCCACATTGTTGTCCGAGAACGTACTTTTCCCTTATTAAATGTCTTTATTTTCACATGCTATGCAATGCAATCTATGAAGAGATTCTAGATATTTAATTAAATTTGCATGCCCAATCTTAACCATATAGAACCGATCCATTTTGGTTACTATATATATATATATCAAGTTTTACTTTGGTTACTATCATCTAAATCCCCATCCCTGACATTTTCTTTGGTATAAAAGATCTGTTAGATATTTTTATTTATTGAGGCAGAGAAATTCTCGCAGGAAAAAGTAATAATGCTCAAGGAGATTCACCGAAGCAAAGTTTGGCAAGGACGACCCTCTCGTCTTAGCACTTCACATATGCGTCTATCATTTACTCTTGTGTCCTTTCATGTCCCCACCAAGTTGTGCAATTTTATACCACTTCATTATTCACAAGTTTATTGGTTTGGGCTAATTCTAGTCGGTTTGTGTGTGGATAATTTCATGAGTTTACTTTTATAAAGTTAACTAAGAGACATGTCATCTAATTTAACCAATCAAAACATTTTAAATAATAAACAAAATGCCAAAAATAGTTTAATGGATTCTCAAAATTTATTATCTCATGGCAATACCAATATATGTGAGAAAATATGTTAATCATTTGTTGCAAGGTTAATATCTTACCATTTATGTACTTTAAAAAAAACAGAATCATTTTAATTTATAAACTGGATTCTCTGAAAAGTTTGTGTTTACAATTTGTTAGTATTGTTAAGCATAAAAGTTTGTGTTTACAATTTGTTAGTATTGTTAAGCATAAAAATAAATATAATCTGTATAACTTATGTAATTTTTAAGCATAATTATGTGAGGCGTGTATCTTACTTAATCTCCCACTTTTACTGCCTGTAATACCATTGTTTGTTTATTACATATATATGGATGAAACATTACCACGCACTCTTTTCATTTTGTTGGATTGTAATGTTACATTAATCAAATGAAATTCAAATTTTGTTTTTTGTTTTTTTTTTTCTGTTACTATATGCACTAAAAAAACATATTACATAGGCAAAGTCGAAGTCCTGATTGATACAGACAGCTCAATTGTTTTTATAGATCTCAAACACCGTAGACAACTTAGGGAGCTAGCAAATTGTAAAAAGAGTAGAAGCTGCTTTGTTCCATTAATATACATATGTTTAGTTAAAATTTGAAAATGGATTACTAATAGTTTTGAGACGGCACTGTTGTTTATTAATATCTAATAGTTTGAGACGGCACGAGTGTTGAATTTAGGAGACGATGGCAAACAAAATGGGTTTAGAGGGTTCTTAGTAGAAAAATGCGGGTCCCTTCTTCATATGAATGAATGACATCTTCCTTTTACAAGGATGTCAAGTCGACGATATGCTTTCGAAATCTCCTCCTCTTGCACAGAGCAAGTTATTCTGATTTCAATGTTCAATCATCTTCTATGCAGCTCACATGTTGACTGACAGGTACGACGACATCAAGGTTTCTTCCATTTTGCAGGCCTCTTTTTGACTAAATGGATGGGCTTTTCTGGGCCGAGCTTGAAGAGAAATAGATTGGACTTTCGAAGCAATGGACCGAGCTTTCACATTAAAACTTTTTGTTACCATGTTTACCAATCTTTCAGTTGCTCACAAGTTAATTTTAATTTCAAACCAAACTTTTTGAATAAACATTCAATATAAGCAAGGACGGGAAAGATAATTTTTATTTCACACCGACAACTCTTTTCTCTTCTTCATTAACTACGGGCTTACAATACAATTTTTGGTTAAGTAGAAAATAAAGAGTGACAAATAACATGCATAAATATAATTATAAGGTTTAGGGTGGCCTAAAGTTCCCAGCACACCTCTTAACGAGAGAGAGAGAGAGAGAGAGAGTAAACTAATAAGACCATCCATCCTCATCGCCAAGAAGAATGGGTCGAGAAGTAACCGAGAAGCCCGACGAGTGGTGCGTTGATGTAAGTGGTGGGCTCCGACTCCACGAAGTAAGGTCTCGAGTCAGGAAAAGCATCGGTGAGATTGGGCCCACCGACCACGGCACCAACCAGAAGGTTTGGGTTAGGATTTGGGCTGAGGAAATATCGAGAGCCTTCCTTGCAGCGTATACGGGTTGGTTGGGCCGAGACCGAAGGAACTGAGCTGCCACGGTGGTGAATCCTACGTGGAAACCTTTGACCGTAGCCAACCATGTAAGACATTCCCATCGGGTTGTCTCCCAAAATGTAATCCACCTGTTTCATGGGTAAGACACAAACGGGACAAATTTCCTTAAAACGGCTATGAAAGGCTTGGTCCCAAAACAAAACGGCTATGTGTGTTTGTTTTTGGTCCAAAACGTGAGAAAATTCTGGGACCATTTACCTGACGCTTGGCGATTTGGCGGAGGAGAGATGGGGAGGCAGTTAATTCGCCACAAGGCACGACCTTTTTGGCATGGCTCAGATAATTAGAGTAAGCCAATAGGAGGAAAGATAGTGATGTTACATGTTGCATGTTACTCCCTCCAGTTTTCACAAGCAGCCCTCCTGTGTAAGACAAAAAAGATAGATTTACTACTTATAATACCCATCATATTTTATAATTATTTTTCGAGGAAAAGACAAAAGTAAATCACGTGAAGTGGGGAAAAAAGGGTAGGATAATGCTTTTGATATTGGGGGAAAAAAATGAAAATAAAAATGATGGGTAATTATTTTACCTCGAGAGTATTGGACTTGAGGGTGAGAAATTCCAGGCAATATAGAACAGATAAATCCATCTGCATTTTGCTTGAAAGACTCAAAATACTCTGCTCTTCCCATTAGCACTTCCTGTTCACAAAAACAAGACAACAAACAAAAAAAAACACTTCATTCAAACACATGCATAATGAAATCACGGTTTTCGGATATGGATATGTACAAAGATAAATAACAAATAACAAGAAAGGATCAAGGAATGGGCCAGTGAATAATTAAAAAAAAACAGAGAGTGCCGTGTGAAACTGAGAATGTGAAATGGCCTTGACATATCCCTTTCCGAAGCAAAAACAGACCGTTGAGAAATGACAAAACGAAAAACCCACTTAGGCTTTTGCAGCAGAATGGGAACTGGTAAGGACATGACACTTTGTTTTTTTTTTCTTTTTTCTTTCCCTCAGCCTTTGTGCCACATGCTGTGTAGCAGTTAACCAAAGACTTGTTTACCCTCCCCTCTTTTATTGTCCCCACTTGCACCCTATAGGCCTGAAGCCCTGATATACTAGTAATAATAATGTTGGTAATAACTATATGCATATATTATTAACAAGACCTTAGTTCCTTTTTAAATTACTCTATCCAAAACCACAAATAGGTATTTTTTGCTCATGTGATACACCACATGCAAACTCCTTCCAACAGGAAAAGGGCACAAAGAGTCAAAGACACATACTGTATATACATACGTTTCATCTACCTACAACGGATTATGATCAAGTGTCTATATTTTATATATACGTCTATATAAATGCACACTTTTTATCCATTCCACTAGTCATGGGGCCATGTGAGGCTCTGGCTTCCATTTGGTAACGTTATATTATTAAAAATTATATGACGCCAAATCTAGGGAGCATATTGAGCACACAATGGACAAAAAGGAAACAAATAGGGAATGTCCAATGAGGTATGTCTTACCATAATATTTAGCTCCCACATCACATGACCATTTCTAATTGGCTACTTCCCATTTTTCATCATCTATCCTATCCCATATCGTTTTCTATATAAGCACGAACCTAGCATTCCCTTTTATCCACCTATATATATATATATCTCAAACAACAGACTCGATATTGATTGGTTCACACATCTTAAACCAGTTTGTTCAAGATTTTTAAAAAGCTTTTAATGAAACACATATGGAATACCAAAATAACTAGATAGGAGTCATAGGACCCATAATTGTATAATGTGAACCCCACTTCCAATTATATGATCAAAAGTCGTGCCACGAAGCACGTGATAACCAGACACACTATCCATCTCTCTACCTATGTTAATTTAATTTCCTATACATTAGTAGTCCCCTAGCAACCAAACAAACATAGAACCAAAAAAAAAAACAAGAAAAGCACCATTCTTTCCGTAAAAACCTCTCTAATTTCACACCAAAACTTGAATTTTTGATCTACAGTCAAGGTTTTTTGATAAAAAAAAACGAGATGATAATTAAAGAGTTACCTTGGAGATTAAGACATTAATCCCAGCATGCTTATTATCCCAACCAAACTCATTAATTGTATCTCCAGCCCTGAGAACCACCTCGTTCTTCACAATGAATTCTCTGTACGCTCGTTTCCTCGAGGCTTTGTGCAGCCACGCCGCACCCCACAGTAACTCGTCCTGCAACCACCACCATCAGGTTGTAAAAGAAAAAAACGTCAAATCACAGTTATTCATCCAACGGCTGATATACTAAAATAGTAAAACTACCAAGTTGACGAGGTTAACTATTTTTTTTTACCTGGTAACCGTTGAAGTCACAGTAAAAAGGACACACCGCGTGGTAAAGACTGTTACTGTACGCGCCGCGATACCTGTTTGCAAACGCGAATACCTGCGCCACGTTACGTGTGTTATCAAATATACACTATCATCTTTTTTCTTTCTTCAATCCAAACATAGTTTTCAGATCCGTGGATTTGATATATCTTCTCTAACGTCAGTAAATTATTCATTCAACCGTACATATACGTAAGAAAAAAATACCGAAAAAGTCAAAATTATTTCATTTTGGTTAAATAATTTAATTTGAACGAATCATCACAGAAATGGGCCAACTATCAGCGAGAAAAAAAGTACTGGAGAAAACATGACTGAAGAAGCGCATATGGAGATAATCTCTTATCTCACAAGCAAAGAATAATCGATTAATTGGACTTTTGACTATCTAACCATTTATTATTATTAAAAAAAAACAGAATAAATAATAAATGTGGGAAAACTTGAAAAAAATATTAAGACTAAAATTAACTACCACAGTCAATTAAAAAGCAATTAACACAAAACAGAGAGAATAAATGCTAAAGAACAGAGGAAATGGCACACGCGTAAGTCATAAACCAAAAGAAAGCGACGGAGAATTTGCAGTTCGTGATAGTAACACGTACCCTTGTGGCACGGTCAAGCAGCCGCCTGGAGTAAGCGGGATCGCGTTTCCTGAAAACGATCGAGGCCGCGGCTAGAGCGGCTGCGGTTTCTCCGGCGACGTCGGATCCGGGATGGGCTCTGTCGATTTTGTAGACGGTGCGGAGCGTGTCCATGTCCTCGGGCCTTTCCCAGCAGTTGTGGTCGGAGTAAGCGTCCCCGACCTGGACGAAAACCACGCCGGGGATCGCCGTCGCTTTCAGGAGGTAATCGGTTCCCCATCTCACGGCTTTCACGGCGTTTTTCAGCTCCGGTCCCATGGTTCTACCGAAATCGATTATGCTCCAGGACAGCATTGTCGTCGTGAACGCCATCGGGAACCCGAACTTCACGTTGTCTCCGGCGTCGTAGTAACCTCCCGATAAATCCACCTGAAGAAACAAAAAAAAGGAAAGCGAAATCAGGGGGGAAATCAGAAATGTCACCGGAAAACAGAAATTAAAAAGTAGAGAAAGTCCAAATGAAGACTCACGCCGGCGGAAGAACCGTCGTGCAATGCTGAGTCACGGCGCCATCTGAGGCGTTGATCGGGAGGAAGCTTGCCGGAGCGCTGACCTTCGAAGAACATAATGCTTTTCCGGAGAGCGTCGCGGTAATCGTGTCCGGCGTAAATCGCTGGTGAAGAGAGTAGCACGAGGAGCAAAATCAGGGAGAGAATCGACGGAGAGATTTCCGGGGAAATTAGGGATTTTCGCGCCATTTCTCTCTCTCTCTCTCTCTGTTTTCTTCTTTTTTGTTCTGTTAAGGGAAGAGAGAAAGGAAAGACTGTGTGGGAGTGTGTTGATAGGACCAACGAAGGGCTCTTTATACTAAAAAGGTCCTCTTGGATTCCAGAGAAATAGCCAATGAATGATCTCCACGTGGATCTTTGTGAGTGGACGCAGCTCCATGTAGATTGGGCAATGGGGGTGTGGATTCCGAGGCTAAATTCGCTTGACCGGGTCAGGACCGGATAATCGGGTCGGGTTAAAATCATCCGGGTTTAGGGTTTGTGAGCGTTTAGTTAATGCAGACGGTGTGTACGCCGTCGGTACGGTGAGAGAATCCAAAAAAGTGGAAATCTGTGAAATGAATAATGAAAAAAAGACAAAAAAGCCTCACTTTTTTTTTTTTTACCATGTGACCCACCGCCCTATTGTCACGCGACACGTGTTCTGATCTCAATTAGGTGTTTTTGGAGTTTTGTGATTAATAGATTTTTTTGCTTTACTCTTCTTTTTCAATTTTCACCAAAGGCATTTAGTAAACCACTATTGATAATTCATTTAGTTTCCCATTAATTCAGGCTTTTTTGGACCTACAAATAGAGAAAGATTATCCCATCCACGAATTTATTAACATTTGTTTTATTACTCGATTTCACTAGCAATTTTACAAAATCTTGTGGTTGTGAATTTGTGATTAACGAACCTCTTAAAACTCGATGTATATAGTAACGTGATAAATTTTAGCAAACATCCAATTTTTCGTCGATTTGCAAACTGTAATCCACTTTAGTCATGTGGTGTGTATTTGGACAAGACATCTCGCATTTAGTTGATTCGGGTGTGAAATTATTATATAGTTTTTTTAATAGAAAAGTGTATTATATTCTTCGTCATATTTTTATAGAAAATTCAGTTGATACTCTTGATACGTATATAAATTTCATTGTTATATATAGATTTGTTTTTAGCTAACTAAATTTCATTGTTATTCTATGTGGCTATATTAAACCCCATTTAAGAAAGCCTTGGTAATTTTGTTTATTATTGCTCGGATATTATGAATCGAATGATTTGTGTTGTATTATTATGAGGACCAAATGTCTCTTTATATAGTGATTACATAAAATGATAGAAAAGGAAATAGTCATTTTACTACTCCTACAAGAATAAAAAAAACATCTACTAATCCTATTGGACTTAGGAGTCCTGACCGCCTATGGATAATGGACTGGACCGGTTATGGAGATCCAACCTCGATGTATTATAACATCAAAACATTAATCAATCATTTATTTCCAACGAGGTACAAGACAGTGCTGCAATGGTGATTAAGCCTTAAGGATACAAACAAGATCTCACCATTGGAAACAAAAGAGTTTTCTACGAACATAAAAAAAAACAAGAACATTGTATCAATCATCTAAGCACATTGTAAGTAACTTTTACATTTGTGTGTGTTTCGGACCTTTTGGTTTAGAGTATGATGCTAATTGCTAACATGATTTACCGCAAAGATGTTATAGGACTAAGAGATGAACTGTGAGTTTGGTGTTATTTTTTTTTTTTTTTAACGGATGAAAGAATAGTGCCGGCCCTGAGCTTAAACAGATCAAACATGAACTTACGGTCTTATTTTTAAAATAAAATATTTGTACGGTAAAACATCTCATTTTTGTTTCGATAGCTTGCGATTTTTGTCAAATTTTTAATTTTCAGGGCCGGCTCTAAAGAGAATCATTAAAAAATAATTAAATGAGAAAATAGAATTCTTTGAGAAATTCTGATGACAGTTAAATTTGGAAAAAAAAAGAAAACAAAATAGCCTCGTGAATGGCACATGACACTTCTAATCATTAGGTAGTACTCTATACATTATACAATTGCTAACAACTTCGAATTAATTGTCGTGATAATTAATGAGATAGCTGGACATTCAGAATCATTAACATGAATTATCAACGCATGAAAAAAAAAAAAAAACCAGAGAGCAAAGCGACATATGTCCGCACATACTGTTGAATGAATCATCTTTATCCAATATAATTGAAATGTCCGAATAGTACGCTTAATCACGCGAGGCTGTTTAAATGAAATTATGTTTGCAAACAAACAAAAAAAAAATAACACGCGAGGCCATAACTCTTATCGACGCCGTTTCTCAGGGAAGAACAAAAACAAAACCAAACGAATGGAACATGCAGTATGGGTAGAATAAATGGGGACGATAGTTATCGAGAAAAGCATTTTTTTTTGCAAAGTTATCGTGAAAACAAGACTTTTTAAAATTCAAATAATTTTACAATTTTGAACAAAAAAAAAAAAAAAACATTTGGATTTATGCTAGTTTTTTTTTTGTGTCTTCACAATAGTGAAAATGTCTCTGTCCATAAAAAATTGTATGTGTTAATTAAAATCCCAATAATGAATTACGGGGTTGTAATTGAGAGCATTTGAGCTCATGAGCTGACGCATGTGATCATCTTCGCTGTATACGCCACGTAAATTTTTTGAAGTCTTTTTGCTTATTCTCACCAAAATTAATTTTCGAAAAGAAGAGAAAGAAATGGACGACCAAGAAAAGAAAAAGAAAGTAACGAGGAGATCATGATACGGCGATGTCTTTAAATCCGCCACGAATTTAGGCCGATTGATTAGTATCATTGGGCCATATAATATTACCGTAGACAATCAATGCGTTAATTAATCAACCACAAAATTTCTATTTGGGTTACATAATGACGTTCATTTACGTGGCAGCGTAATCCCTAGAGTCATGTGGATTGATATATACTACTATAACGTAACATTTGGGTTAATTCTTTAGCAAGAAAAAACATTTGGGTTAATTATACACGAGTAACTAAAAGTCTAAAATGATATAGGTAAATATAAGTATTCGCTGTATTTGTTTGGACCAATTTATTCAACAAGTTTATGTGATTTTAAGGAAACATTATTGTTTTACATCCGAAAGTGTATATTGTATACTCTCTGAGACTTTTTGTTTTTTGTTTTTTTAAAGTCTTTTTTTTTGTTCTAAGTATGCTTCGTTAATAACTTAAACCCGTAGTTGTCCCTCTTGTGCCAAAGTAGTTGTTTGGCCAAAGAGCCAGCCAACATATTGGCATCTCTTGGAATATGAACAAAGACTTTGATGGCGTATAGATGGATCATGTAAGATCAAAAGAATCAAAATCATTGTATGATATATAGGTTGAGATCTATAGATAGATATACTGAAGCCTGATGGGTTGGATCAAATACAATATCAAGACAGAAAAGTGATCCAGATTAAAGCGCACAGTATTGGAATTAAAATATTGACGATTTAAAATAATGCTAATGGTTGGAAAATCATGATAGTAATAGTAGTTTTTTTTTTTTAATTTTTTTTTAATTTTTATTTTATAAGCATTTGAATTTCATTAATAAATGAGATTGTTTGTAAAAACTTTACAAAAAAGATAGAGCCAAAGGTCGTTCCTTGCCAAAAAAAATTAAAAAACAAGGGAGAGCCTATATATTTTTAGTAATTATAAGATTCCGCCATTCTCACTCATATTTAAGCCAAATTTGTATTAAAATGCTAAAGATCTTCCGTTTTCTTTTGGCTAGAATGGCGTCGCGGATGAGCCTATCGATCGTCTTGAAGATGGCTTGGGGTGTGGAGAAGATGTTGTTGTGCAATCTATTGTTCCTTTCATACCATAGCTTGATCGTGGCATGAGCAACTAGCCGTTTGAGAGTTCTTGGGCATGTTGTGTCTTTCATTCCTAGCCAAGAGAAAAAAGCTGTCCACGTATGAAATAGCACAGGTCTGTACCCAAGGCGTTTGATGGTCATTTCCCAGACTTGTTCACTAACCCGACATCTGAGAAATAGGTGATCACGGTCCTCATCATTTTGGTTGCATAGGCAGCAGCTTTTATCAATTTGCATACCCCAGGAAGCAAGCCTTGCTCTTGTCGGTAATCAGTCTAGATGAGCGAGCCACATGTTGAAAGCATGTTTTGGGATAGCTCCTTTGAACCAAATGTTTAATGTCCAAGGTTGAAAATCTGCTCTTTGTCGTATGGCTTCCCAAGTGTGCTTAGCCGAGTACGATGTAAGAGGTTCCTCATGAATCTGCCAATAGCAATAGTCATCAATCAAGGAGAGAGACGGCAAAGAGAGAGAGCACAGATAAATCTGTAGCTCCTCAGCTTCTTTAGATCTTGCAGGCCTAAGTCTCCAACCATCTGTTGTGCAGCAAGATGAAACTGTGGAAGAGATTGGGATTCCAAGTTGTCTCGGTCCATAAGGTCCAAACCGGTTGATTAGAGGCCCCATCGGTGACCAGTTGTCTAGCCAGAAACTTGTTTTCTCTCCATTTCCTAACCTCCATCTGATGAATTGAGCCGCTAGGGGCCTGAGGCTCAGAATAGTTTTCCAGATCCATGAACTCTGGATTTTTTCATTCATGTTCCAGAATTTTCCCTCCTTTATTTTGTGTGCTCTAGACCAAGTAGCCCAAAGTGAATCGCTGTTTGCAAACAGTAGCCATACTAACCTCAAGCATAACGTCTTATTCCACACCAAAAAGTCTCTCAGATCAAGACCCCCTTCCTCTTTAGGTAGACAAACAGTCTGCCATGAGACCTTAGCCACAGCTTTCCTCGTGATGTCCCCATTCCGAAGATACCTAGAGCATAAAGTTTCCAACTTCTTTAAGCAACCCTTTGGCAGAATGAAAGCTGAAATCCAGAAGTTGATAGTGCTATATATAACCGATGAGATAAGTTGCTTCCTCCCAGCAAATGACAGAGCTCGAGAAGACCTAGAAGTAAACCGCTTGGACACCTGGTCAAGAAGAGGCCAGTAATCACAGATTCTCAGCTTTCGGTGCATCAACGAAAGTTCTAGGTATCTGATCGGCAATGAACCAAGGGAGAATCCAAGACCAGATATGTCATTGGTTTCATCCTGGTTCAAGCCAGCGAGAAACAGATCAGTCTTGTTCCTGTTCATCGTAAGACCAGACCATTGAGAAAAGCTGTCCAAGGTTGATGCAATATTCTCCAGAGAAGATTTTTCACCATCAAAGAAGATCATAATGTCATCTGCAAACGCCAGGTGGGACACTTGGGGATTATCAGCTACCGGGTGGAACCCAATTAAACCATTGTTGAAGTTGTGATTCAACATTTGCAAGAAAACTTTCATAGCCAACACAAAGAGGTAAGGGGAGAGTGGATCCCCCTGTCGCAGCCCCTTAGTACCTTTGAAGTATCCACAAAGTTCTCCATTAATAGAAACAGAGAACCTTGTTGTGGTAAGGCATTGGCGGATTAGGTTGATGAAAAGAGCTGGGAAATTCAGAGTTTTGAGGGCATTAATGATGAACTCCCAATCCACTGAGTCGAAGGCTTTTTTGAGGTCCACTTTCAGCATCGATCTCTTAGACATATTTTTCCAATTGTAGCCTTGAACTAACTCTGTCGCCATTAAGACATTTTCTATGAGGCGCCTGCCTGGAATGAAAGCAGATTGGGTATTTGAGATGATGTACGGTAGGACCTGCTTTAAACGATTAGCAATAAGCTTTTAGATCACTTTGTACACCGTGTTGCAACATGATATTGGTCTATACTCAGTGATTTTTGTGGCATTTATATTCTTTGGAATCAAAGTCAGAATGGTTGAGTTCCATTGCTTCAAGATCTGGCCTGAGTTGAAGAACTCTAAGACGGCCTCAATCATATCTTTTCCAACAGTTTTCCAATTAGCCGTGAAGAATTCTGCAGGGTAGCCATCAAGCCCTGGTGCATTGTTCTTGGGCAGCGAGAAGAAAGCTTTCTGAATATCCATTGGAGAGAAAGGGGCAGATAATACCTCAATCACATTAGCAGAGCATCTGAAAGGCACCAGGGAGGCGATGGCTTCCGAGGATGATGATGTAGGAGCAGCATGTCCACCAAGGAGGTTTTCATAAAAGCTAACAACGTGGTGTTTAATTCCTTCTATGGTGTCGATTATTCTGTCATTTTCGTCCATCAGGAACAAAATCTGATTCTGAGCTTATCTTGTGAGGATGGATCGGTGAAAGAAAGCTGAGTTTGAATCTCCCGCATCCAGCCATTTTACTCTTGATCTATGGCAGAGAAACGCTTCCTCCGCCGTAGCTAGAGTGAGCCCTTTTTCACGAGCCTCTCTCTCTTTTATGGCGGCGACTTGAGAGGGAGAGCTGAGAAGAGTCTGTTGACAAGTTAACAACTCTGCGAAGGCTTCAGAAACCCTCTTCTCTATGTTAGAGTAATTATCTCGGCTGAATGTTCTTATGCCACTCTTAAGCTCTTTTAGTTTTTTTGAAACACATAACATTTTTGTTCCTGCAAACGACAGAGAATTCCAGCACACCTTTATCAAATCAGCAAACTCTGGATGGTTATTCAAGAGAGTGAAGAATTTAAAGGGGCTTTTCTTCTTCGGCTTCATTGAATCAAGGAAAACACAGCACGGGCTGTGATCAGATATACCCGGGTCACCGAACACTCCAATTGAGTTGGGATACGCTAGAAGCCAACAATCATTCACCAGAATTCTGTCTAGCTTCTTTGCAACAATGCCCACAGTGTGCTTGTTGGTCCATGTGTAAGTGTTGCCATAAAAGGGCAGGTCAAGTAGAGCTGCGTTTGTGAGACATTGTGAGAAGTTTCTCATACCACTGGTAGAAGAAAAGGCATCAGCTGTTGAGTGTTCTGAGGCAAGCAAAGTTTGGTTAAAATCCCCTAGAACAGTCCACGGCATACCAGAGATCAGAGTAGAGTGAGCTAGAGTTTCGATTTCAGACCAAAGCAGCTTCCTCTCCTGACTGTAGTTCGAGCCATAAACAAAGGAGACTGCAAGCTCCTCAGCAACAAAGAGAAGTTTAACAACACATGTAATTGCCTGAAGAGATTTGCAAATTACCCTAACGCTAACAGATGGATGCCAAAGGATCCAAATCTTCCCTAGATCCGAAAATTCATAATTACAATCATAACTCCAACCCGGGAAAGCTCGGTTAATTATAGACTGAGCCTTCACAGGGTTAACATGAGTCTCAACAAGACTACCAAAAACAGGCTTATTAGCCTTCATCCATTTCCTAAAGCCGCTGTACTTTATTTTATCGTTTATACCTCTTATATTCCAACAAAAAATATCCATAAGAGGGGGGGGGGGATTTAGAGGTTTAGAGGGCCTCTAGCCCTAGCACGATCCTTAGACTGTTTCTGAGTTCTCTTAGACATAACTTGGATGAACCTATCACCATCCTCATCGGGATTATTCTCGCCGGCAGATCGGCCTTCCGAATCAGATTCAGAGTCTTGATCAGAAACCTGAGAGGTCTTTCCCGGAGAGCAAAACAGATTTGATCGCAGGTCCACACATAATCCACCATCAACCAAACCTGAGGAATAAGCTTTTGAAAATTCTTGGGTGATTACATTTTTGGATGCAGGCCTAGAGTTAACCGTTTTTGGAGCTCCAGATATAGAGATGCCAGCAGCTGATTTATCTGGTATTGACTTTTTTACCACATATTTGGTCGATCTTGAATGGGCCTTAGCATTAGCTCCCACTGGTTGAGCAGCAGCAGGCTTCGGCACATAAGGCAAGTTAGGCACAATGGGGAGCAAACGATGAATCGGTGCCTTACCCTTGTCTTGCCCTCTTTTGGCTCGAGGACAGTCATCTGACTTGTGCTTAACTGACTTGCAGAGGCTGCAAGTAGGTGGAGCTGAGGTACAACGTGATAGTGTATGTCCTACTTTCTTGCAGTGACTACAAAGAGAGGGTAACCAAGGACTTGACACCTTGATTCTTCTGACTTCACCAGATTCGAACTGTGCATTCACTTTGGCCACTTCAATATTGGTCATATTCTGAGTTGCTGGATGAAGGTAAATTGGTTTTCCAACAAGACCAGCAATCTCCTTCAAACCATTCCTGTTGAAAAACTGAAGAGGATCCCCTGTGAAATCTAACCAGACTGGGACCATTGACAATTCAGGTTTTTCCACTTGGACTCCAGGAGACCACTTTGCTACAAACATTGTTTGACCGTCGACTTGCCACAAACCTTGACTGAGAATACGACGTCTAGCGTTTGGGCATGGCACCCGGTAAAGGAATGCGTGACCATCCATTTTGGAGACCGAGATATCTCGCCTTTGTCTGCTCCATATACCATTCACAATGGCATGAACCGCACCTCGTGGGGGAGGTTCCTCGTAGAACTGACCGAGAATGAAGCTCTCCCAAGATTTTTTGTTTTTTCAATAACAGAATTTGGTATTTTTACACACGACTCACCAGATTCCAAAGTGAATGGAACACCTTCAGGTTCGAGAGGGGTGGATCTTACCTTCACTAGGTCTTTCCAGAGCTTGAGAGGGTTTTGTTTTTGGCCTTCAGGTGTACCAAGAGGCAGCTGCGTGTTAGGGAGCTGCGAGTCAGTAGTAGCTGAAGGCGATGCTGGGAGCTGGTTGTCAACGATAATCGGTGTTTGATTATGTTGAGAAGCAGTTTCGATTTCACCAGGTACTGTTGCCGGATTTCCGATCTGGTTAGTAGCTGGATTTTTGATTTTAGGGATTTCGAGATCCACAGCTGCAACGAAGAGACGTGTCTCAGATTGGGGAGATTTAGCTGGAGATTCAAGATTTCCAGGTAATTTCGAGCCATCACTGGCTCCGGTGGTTGTAGCGGCCAATCCCGAAGAATTAGGCGCCGACGATTTTGAAGAAGAGGCGGAGGATTCGGCGGAATCAGTGGAGCTACCGCCTGGAGATTTCTTTTTAGTTTTCTTTTTCTTAGCATGGCAATCAGTGGGGATACCGGGGGGGGGGTTAAAATGCGACTAGCATCTTTAAATTACGTTATCACAACAAGCATGCATGTATGATAGGTCAATGACAATGATTTTCTCTGTTCCATTTTGGGAGGGATGTATGAGCATTACATCACTTAATCTACTTGTTTCTCATCGCGTGTTGATTACCAATTTCAGATTATGTGTCTTTACATCGTCTGTTGCCAAGTGATATATTTGTGGGCTTAACAAGCTGTCCTCGACACTACAAAGCTAGCTATAGCATTTATTCCGGGGATCCAATTTAAAATCAAAAGATTATAATACATGATTTCGACTTCCGAGTGCAAATTAAGGTATTTGTTTATTAAAATGTTTAATTGATATATCATGTTAAAATTATGAAATCTTGATAAAGAAAAAGAATAAAGTAAATTAAAACGAAACCGGTTACATGTGTATTGCGTAACTAGGAATTAAGCAAATGTTCACACTTATTCTCGATATGTATAAATCAACCTTCAATTTTTTTTTTTACGAAACCTATATGTATGTTGTTTCTTCAAAATTGCTTATCGAGATATTTTTTTTGTTTCCTTTCCTAATGATCAAACTTAAAAGACTGATTGGTTTATTAGTCGCGCGGTTCAAAAAGTGATAGAATTTCCATTTGATTTTGTTTCCAGTTCTCGATCATAGAACCAAAAACACATAATTAAGATTTTGTTTCCAGTTATCTTCCTTTTGTAACTTTTTAAATTTACACATCTGGAAATGGGATAAGGAAGAAATACTTTTATCTTTATTTTAACGAAGGTAACAGTGATTAAATATATTATTTACGTGTTTTCTCAACACACATCACCAGGAAGAAGATTGGAATTCGGCCCGGCCCATTAATGTTCATGCAGACCATTTTAAAAATCCATTTCGAGGATTCGATTATTTTAGGTTTCCGCATTCAGTTTATGGTTGGTTCGGTTCGATTCGATTATTTTAAGTTTCGAGTAATTCGGATAGGGAGATTCAGGATCCATTTAAGAACTACAACTTTTTTTTGTTCGGTTCTGTTCGGTTCTGTTTTTTTCCGATTCGGTTCAAGATATCCAAAATAAAATTTTAATTTTTTTTTAATATAAATTTTGGTTTAATTTTTGATAAAATTTGGTTAAATTTTGAAAAATAGAAGTAAAAACAATTGAATATTTTGGTTATTTTGGATATTATGATTATTTTGATTTAAATATCTCAATATCTTTGAATTTAAAACTATAATTTTGTTATTTGGTTAATTCAAATCTAAATATAACTAAAATTATTTCGATATTTAGAGTATCCATTCGGTTTTTAGTTCGGGTATTCGAAATATTTGTAACAAAAAACCAATCGAATATTTATGATTATTCGATTTAAAATTATTTTTAAAATAAACGGGTAAAGCCATTTAAAAAGTCTTATAAATTTAAACCCAAACTCTAAAGGAAAGCTCATCAATCCATCATACACATTACACAATGGTAGTAACAGTTATGAGACTTTTTCTTCTACTTCTCTTCTCCTCCCTTCTCCCACCGATCTTCACCGTTGATCCCCCACTCCCATCATCCGATTCCGACGGCTCAGATTTCATCCGTACAAGCTGCAACACCACACTTTTCCCTGACCTCTGCTTCTCCACACTCTCTTCCTTTGCTAACTCCATCCACAATGACTCGAACCGCCTCGCACGCGTAGCCATCTCTCTCACTCTCTCTAACACACTCCACCTTGCCTCCTACCTCCAAAACGCTTACGGAGACTGCGTTGACCGAGGTTGTGGTGGTGGACTCCACCACTCAACCGCTGCAGTCCTCAAAGACTGTTTCGAGAATCTTAAGGATGCGGTCGATGAGATGAGAGGCTCGATGAAANACCAAGAAAAGAAGAAAAGAAAAAGAAAGTAACGAGGAGATCATGATACGGTGATGTCTTTAAATCCGCCACGAATTTAGGCCGATTGATTAGTATCATTGGGCCATATATATATTACCGTAGAGACAATCAATGCGTTAATTAATCAACCACAAAATTTCTATTTGGGTTACATAATCGACGTCCATTTACGTGGCAGCGTAGTCCCTAGAGTCATGTGGATTGATATATATAACGTAACATTTGGGTTAATTATACATGAGTAACTAAACTGATATAGGTAAATATATAACTTAAAGCCCTGTTATATTGAGGCTGCGACAAGATCTAATGAGTAAAATTTAAAAGAAAAGCAGAGGAAAGAAGGAAAATGAGTCGCTGCGTTTCTATTTGCTGGACAGGGAGAAAAAAGAAGGTGACGCTGTTTTTTTTTGTGACACGGAGATCGTCGGATTCCTTTGATTTGTTTGGCCGCTGCGTTCGCTTCTTTTCAATCCAGTAGCAGTGAAGAGTATAATTATTAAGAAATTTCGGTCACAGCCTCAATCGCAGTGATACCCAAACGAACATGGCTTAAGTATTCGCTGTATTTGTTTGGACCAATTTATTCAACAAGTTTATGTGATTTTAAGGGACATTGTTGTTTTACATCCGAAAGTGTATATTGTATACTCTCTGAGACTTTTTGTTTTTTTGTTTTTTTTAAGTCTTTCATGGCGTATAGATGGATCGTTTCACAAATATAAGCTAAAATGAAATGTAAGATCAAAAGAATCAAAATCATTGTATGATATATAGGTTGAGATCTATATACTGATGCCTGATATGGGTTGGATCAAATACAATGTCAAGACAGAAAAGTGATCCAAATTAAAGCGCACAGTATTGGAATTAAAATATTGACGATTTAAAATAATGCTAATGGTTGGAAAATCATGATATGATATGTTTCAGATCTTCTTTGATGTGGTAACTGGAGGAGTATATATAGAGATTTATTTGTTACCTGTATCTGATACGTAACGAGTTATTTATCGCAGGGTTGATAAACTATTTCTACTTGTCATTTTTTCATCAAAAACAAAAAATACGTAGTTCAATTCGTAGATTTGGTGCGAGTAGCATCTTTTTTTTTGGGGGGTTAAAATGCGACTCACATCTTTAAATTACGTTATCACAACAAGCATGCATGCATGCAATATGCATGATAGGTCAATGACAATGATTTTCTCTGTTCCATTGTGGGAGGGATGTATGAGCATTCCATCACTTAATCTACTTGTTTCTCATCGCATGTTGATTACTAATTTCAGATTATGTGTCTTTACATCATCGTCTGTTGCCAAGTGATATATTTATGGGCTTAACAAGCTGTCCTCGATCGACACTACAAAGCTAGCTATAGCATTTATTCCGGGGATCCAATTTAAAATCAAAAGATTATATATGAAATACATGATTTCGACTTCCGAGTGCAAATTAAAGTTTTTATTTATTAAAATGTTTAATTGATAATTTGATATATCATGTTAAAATTATGAAATCTTGATAAAGAAAAAAGAATAAAGTAAATTAAAACGAAACCGGTTACATGCATGTGTAATATTGCGTAACTAGGAATTAAGCAAATGTTCACACTTATCCACGATATGTATAAATCAACGTTCAACTTTTTTACAAAACCTATACAGTATATGTTGTTTCTTCAAAATGCTTATCGAGATATATATATATTTTTTTTGTTTCCTTTCCTAATGATCAAACTTAAAAGACTGATTGGTTAATTAGTCGGTTCAAAAAGACTGATAGAATTTCCATTTGATTTTGTTTCCAGTTCTCGATCATAGACCAAAAACACATAATTAAGATTTTGTTTCCAGTTATCTTCCTTTTGTAACTTTTATAATTTACACATCTGGAAATAAGATAACGGAAGAAATACTTTTATCTTTATTTTAACGAAGATAAAATCATAAAAGTGATGAAATATATCATTTACGTGTTTTTCCAACACACATCACCAGGAAGAATTAGATAAACTAAACTTATTTTCATATGACAAGTTTTTAGATTGGAATTCGGCCCGGCCCATTAAACATGAATGCAGACCATTTCAAAAATCCATTTCAAGGATTCGATTATTTTAGGTTTCCACATTCGGTTTTTGGTTGGTTCGGTTCAATTCGATTATTTTAGGTTTCTGGGAATTCAGATAGGAAAATTTAGGATCCATTTAAAAACTACAAATTTTTTTGGTTCGATTCTGTTCGATTCCAGTTGTTTCCGATCGGTTCAAGATATCCAAAATAAAATTTTGATTTATTTTTTTTATATAAATTTTGGTTTAATTTTTGTTAAAATTTGGTTAAATTTTGACAAATATAAATAAAAACATTTGAATATTTTGGTTATTTTGGATATTTTGATTATTTTGGTTTAAATATCTCAATATTTTTGAATTTAAAACTATAATTTTATTATTTGGTTAATTCAAATCTAAATATAACTAAAAATATTTCGAATATTTAGAGTATCCATTTAATTTTTAGTTCGGATACTCAAAATATTTATAACAAGAAACCAATCGAATATTTATGATTATTCGATTCGGTACGGTTTCGGTTGGGTACTTAGATTTATTTTCAAAATAATTGGTAAAGCCATTTAAAAAGTCTTATAAATTTATACCCAAACTCTAAAGGAAAGCTCATCAATCCACCATACACATTACACACAATGGTAGTAGTAACAGTTATGAGACTTTTTCTTCTACTTCTCCTCTCCTCCCTTCTCCCACCAATCTTCACCGTTGATCCCCCACTCCCATCATCCGATTCCGACGGCTCAGATTTCATCCGTACGAGCTGCAACACCACACTCTACCCTGACCTCTGCTTCTCCACTCTCTCTTCCTTTGCTAACTCCATCCACAATGACTCGAACCGCCTCGCACGCGTAGCCATCTCTCTCACTCTCTCCAACACACTCCACCTTGCCTCTTACCTCCAAAGCGTTTACGGGGACTGCGTTGACCGCGGTTGTGGTGGTGGACTCCACCACTCAACCGCTGCAGTCCTCAAAGACTGTTTCGAGAATCTTAAGGATGCGGTCGATGAGATGAGAGGCTCGATGAAACAGATGAAGGAGCTAATTGTCTCCACGGGCTCGGTCGAGTCGTTTAGGTTCCAGATGAGTAATGTCAAGACTTGGCTCAGCGCAGCTCTCACTAACGAGTATACTTGTACGGACGGGTTCGAAGATTTTCACGATGATGGATCCATCAAAGATTACGTATGCTCGCGAGTCGATGACGTCAAGAAGCTGACTAGCAACGCGCTTGCTTTAGTTAATCGCTACGCCGAAAAGGCAATACCTTAATCGTATAGATATCATTCATCGTTCAAAGTCTTTCTTTTCTTGAAAAAAAAAAGAAGTTCTATACAAGTAAATGTACTAATAAATGAAGAGTATCATCACACACACAAAAAATGAGTATCATTCGTTGTTGGCTGTAATACCTAAATACTATATGTGAATTTTCCTTCGTTGTTAATATAATTTCGTGTCGAAATTATTGTTAATCTTCAGTTACAAAAGAAAAAAGAAAAAAGGCATTATTGCTTACTTGGAATTTAATCCAGTATAAAACGAGTGTGTAAAAAGAATCAGTGATCTTTTCGTTTTTCTTCCATTCATTTGTCGTTTCAGGATTTTCATTTATTGTTTTGGAATATAGTATCAAATATGTAAGCTCGTTTTTTTTTGTTTTTTTTTGTACATCATATATATAAGCTCGTTTAGAGAACGTGATAAAATAAATAATTGAAAGATATGATTTGCGTCTATAAACAAGGTTTGATTTATTGATGCATAATTGATCAATTTGTATTATGACCATGCATGCGCTGTAACTCCATTACCACTTGGGACTTTATATGATAGTACTCGGTNTGTGTAAAAAGAATCAGTGATCTTTTCGTTTTTCTTCCATTCATTTGTCGTTTCAGGATTTTCATTTATTGTTTTGGAATATAGTATCAAATATGTAAGCTCGTTTTTTTTTGTTTTCGTTTTTGTACATCATATATATAATCTCGTTTAGAGAACGTGATAAAATAAATAATTGAAAGATATGATTTGCTTCTATAAACAAGTTTTGATTTATTGATGCATAATTTGATCAATTTGTATTATGGCCATGCATGCGCTGTAATATCGGTCGGTTTCAGATATATTTTTGAATCGTGCATCTGGTAGTACTATCGAACACGCTCAATTAATTATCACTATCAAATTTCAAAAACTAAAAACTTCAACGAATATGAAAACATAATCAAGAAGAACACACAACAAATTTTACAAGTTCCATTTGTTTTTAATAGTGGCCTACTAAATTATCATTTTGTAATAGCACATATATACCATATATCTCTACTAAAACTCATATCCAGAAAAAAGAATCCAACGTCTCTCCAAGATGAATAAGAATAATATACCTTCTGATTTTCCCATAAAGCCAGAAATGAAAATATATTCTTCACTTCTCCTCAATTGATTGTAGTAAACATATTTAGTAAGAAATTATCCAAATATCCCGAATATTCTTTAGAAACTAGAACTAGATAATTTTATTATGAATGGGAACATTTAATCACTGTGACCATGATTCTCCTTACATATATAAAACATTAAAAAAAAAAATACTATAAATCTGTTATAATTACTTTTCAAGATATGTACCATATATTTCAGTTGGCGCGCTATCACTATCCAATATATTTTAAAGATGAGATAAACGAGGGAAGTACAATCAATAATACATACTACTATTTATAAATTTGGTATTGTCTATTGTGAGCATATACTTTGTATATTTTCGAATAAGTATTAAACTATAAAGTGATACGGACAAAGAGCCAACTCAATTGGAATTTCTCTCATGTTACGAAATAACATACGAAACTCATCGCATTTTACTATATACTACCAAATGCAATATACTATAGTCATATATCCCTCAACAAGTAAAGTTCTTAAGGTTGCTTAGTCTAAGTTTTGCATAGAGACCCACTAATACGTCGGGAATTAAAATTTGGACTTGGTTTATATCATATCATCCCTTACTTCCCTTTCTCCATTATCTAATTCTCAGACTAAATGTAAGGGTGATTTTAATATATAGTAATTGTTGACCATGTATTTAAGTATATAGTAATAGATAAATTAAAATTAGTTATTTTACAGAGAGAAAATAATTTTAGGCCAAAATAATTTTTCTTATTCTTCTTAATTACACAAATGCCATTAGTCAGAAATTCTGGTATAATACTGTTAACATTCCGTTCTGGTAATACTGTTCATTGTTCGGAAATCATGTTAACTCAATTATTATATCATAAAGTTATCGTGTTTATCAAGTTATCATATCCAAAAAAATATAAAAATTATCGTGTTAACAAATTATCATATTAAAAAATATATATTATTGTTTGATTAACCTGTTAACTTAACAAAATTATACAAGATTATAACGATAACGATTTAACTAATTTTGTTATTGTTTTTCACCATTACCTTCATCATCCTCGCCAACATCGTTATCGTTACTCGTGTTATCATCACAATTGTATTACCGTCGATATCGTCATCCCCACCGTAACTATTGCCACCACCACCACCGTCACCATCATCCTTGCCACAACGCCATCACCAAACTCAACCTCCATTGTACTTCTTCTTTTTCTTCCTTTTCCCCCTTCTTCTTTCTTCTCCGATCCTCCTTCTTCCTTTTCCTTCTTCTTTTTTTCTTTTTTTTCTTTTCTTTTTCTCTTTCAGAGGAGAGAGAGTATGTGTTCTGTAATATGATTGTAAAAAAAGGGTAAAAAAAAGTTTTGATATGTAACTTACTATGTTGAATAGTTAGTGATGTGAGAGAACTAATTTTGATGTTATTATATGCAAATACTCTAAATGTAATCTGTTGTTTTAAAATCGAACAATCTTTGTACGTGAAAGTCCGTGTACTTTGAACTGCGTCCAACGCAACAACTATTAATTGAGGTCTAAGATCATGAGTCAACTCCACAAAACGAATATGGTACCAACTCTACACACTAAAAGTTTTTTTATATAAGAAAACGTTACAAATTTCTAATTTTTTTCTTAACATTTTTCTTTTCGGGACTCTCTTTACGTCAATAATGAGTTGTAATTTCACCGAAAGACGAAAGTTACACTAAAATCATTCTAAACTTATATGTTATCGTATGCAGATTTTCCACTAACTTATATACTAAAAATATCGAAGCAAGATACTAAAATGTATACAAAATAGCTAAACCATCAATTTTATGTATATAAGAAATTGATAGTTAGCTAATCATTAGTCTTTGTTGAGACAAAATTCTAGTAAAAGACAAGATATGTAGAAAGGACAAAGGAAGATAGGCCTAAACTGGGAGGAGTGTTTGGATGGTAATGTTACCTCTCTTGTCTTTTGGATTTTAAAAACCAAATAAGAACCCGTGAAGCATGACTCATCTTTTTTTTTTTTCATTTCAACAAGACTTAATACAAAGTTACAAACTAACACATGCCTCGCGCGCTACTACTCCTGTTTTTATCTCTTTTCTTTGGGTTAATCTGTTGCGTCTATCCTAGTTATAAATTAAACCATCTACATAACTAATAGACAGTTTTGTAATCATGCAAAAAGAAATTATATTGTTTGTAGAGCAACATGTAACGTAGCGACACCGTTAAGAATATAGTAAAACGGTGATCATGTGTTTGATTAAACTACATAGTAATGATGGTATTGGTAGTTATGATTTAGACTATATGAGATTAGATGCTAAAGTACGTATGATCATATAAGAATATGAGGGGAAAAAAAAATTCATGGATAATTCAGATTTAAAATTGTTGAGAGTTAGGGATATAACCTTTTAAGTATGATTTCCAGATTTTTAACGTATACTACTATTTATAGAAATTGTAAGCAAAATGCATCTTCTGTAAAGATAAGATGTTTAGAAGTAATATTTTCTAAGAGAACAGATAATTCGAGTAATTAACAAGAAAAGAAAAACCCATATTCAAAAGAATTGAAGTTGGAACAAGAGTAACGTATTGGGACGTCGGCAAGCTGTCTTATGTAATGACGGTTGGGGCTGATCGGCCAGTGAACTCTTGCATCTTCGACAGCGTTAAAGCAACATCAACCTGTGAAAACCAGACATCAATAGCAACGGTTTTGCATTTCGTGTCAATAACCACGACAAAGAGATCGATAGGATAGTTTTTTTTTTTTGAAGTAATTAAAGATATATCTGAATCTGACCAGAGGAGCCAGAGCATCCTGAGAATCTCGGCCGGTCTTTGCGGCGTCCTTCTCGTACTGTTCAATGTAGAGTCTGATTGTTGCTCCTTCTGAGCCAGTCCCCGAGAGACGGAACACCTTCATGCCATTATTGGACAAGAGAAACAACAACACTTGATTAGTTTCTACTGTTTCTCGTACTCTGGACCCTTTTTTCACAAGTTTTGTTTTGTCTTCAATTGTTTATGAACCCATTTCAGACAGATCCACTTACAAGTCGTGATCCATCCTCGAACAGGTATCGGATCCCTTGGTGTTTCGAAACAGAGCCATCTACTGGATCTTTGTATTCGAATTCATCCGCGCTTGCAACATTTGCCACCTCCGGGTGAATTCCCTTCACAATCCTGAGCAATTATCCAACAACTTTTTTAAAACCAAAAACTTTATACAAAAAATAAAACAGAGTGTTGTTCAACTGATGAGTGAGTTCTGAAAGCCAGAAGAATTAATTTCAAAAGAAGGGGAGAGGCCTACTTGTTGACTTCAGGAAGTGAGGATTGCAATTTCACCAAGAGCCCCATGAGTTCCTTAGCTGCACCTGCGTCTACGTTCTTTGGAGGAAATTTATAATTGGTAAGCCGTATTGTTTATTATGCATATTGTATATAACTCAATAATGAAAGGTTTTTACCTCATAGTCGTATCGAGTGTAATAGTGACGGCCATAAGTAGCCCAGTGCTGGCGAACAATGTCCTCTACCGTCACTAGCTTTGAATTCCCATCAAGGGTTTCTTTGTTCTTGTGAGCCAGTATGGAAAGCCAAGCAAGAACTGCCCAGATCCCATCTTTCTCACGAATATGATCCGAACCTGTGGAAAAGCCTCTTTGTGAGCTGTGTATGGTTTTTAAGGTTACAAAACATGTGAGGATCATCTAGCAACAGAAGCTAACCGGTTCCAAAACTTTCTTCTCCGCATACAGAGCACATCCCAGCATCCATAAGATTGCCAAAAAATTTCCAGCCTGTTGGAACCTGGAATATAGTTATGTTAGAGAAATGGAGTATGTTACCTAATTGTGACAACTAGAAGCTAGAGATAAGCTGCACAGTGACATGTACCTCAAAGAACTTCAAGTTCAAGTTTTTTGCAACGACATCAAGAGCAGCAGAGGTCGGCATGCTCCTGAAATAAGAATGTGAACGTTGAAAAATTAAACGAGAGAAAATTGTACTATAATAACAGAAATGTATGACGACAGAGTCTAGCTTTTTCAATCTATGACCAGAAAACAAATAAAGAAAGGATTCCGGATGCATACCTTGCAACACCTTTCAAACCAGAGCTGAAGTACGGTATGGCCCCAACGGCGTTTGCAGCAATTATGGCAACTGAATCCGAAGGAGTTACGAAAAACCTAAGAAGAAGACATAATTTTTTTGGTTATAGGTAAGAGTGGTACACCCGCTCCAAATCTCTGTGTTCACTTAAAAAGAGCATTAGTAGGCTACCTTTTACCAAGGATCATGTTACGGTCTGCGTCACCATCAGCAGCGGCGCCAAACTCTGGAGGCTCAACTCCAGCATCCGTTTTACTCAACCCCATTCGTGCCACAAGCTCCTTGGCATAGGTAAGATTGGGATCCGGATGACCTCCTCCAAAGTCTTTCTGTACATTGTTGTGTTGTGATAAAAGACCATGTTCAAGGTGTATTTTATAATCATTTTAGAGAATAATATTTCATGATGTGACAAAAACGATACCTTGGGTGTGCAGTTCAACAACGAACTTTCTTGTGCGCCGAGTTCTTCCACAAAGATACGGTGTGCATAGGCTCCAGCAACTCCATGCAATGCATCATAGCTTCATAGAACGATCGAAAATAAAACATCCAAGACATGAGTATTTACAGGCAACAAACTCAAAAGGAAAAGTTTAGCGACGTCGGTGAACTACATACCAGAACGTAAATTTTGGAGATGAAAGTAGTTTCTTGATGGATTCAAAGTCGAAGATTGACCTGAAGAGATGACAAAAATCTTTAAGATCATTGAGAACGCAGATTCTGGAACGATTCTCTTAAATACATAGACCAGAGAGGGAGTAGATTCTGGAACCGTGCTCACAAATACAAAAAGATGGAAATACTTACTTCATTAATTTAACGTAGTCGTCTGCAGAATCAAAAACTTCAACGTCGAATTTTCCATCCGGCCCCTCAAAGCTGGTTATACCAACAGCAGAAATATCAACCTGTAGCGTTTGATCATAGAGACCCGAAAACCATGATTAGTATATACAAGATGGAAAAAAAGATGATGCAAAATAAGATGATCACTCTGAAATGTTAAATACACTGGGTAGATCTTCCGCTATTGGATACTCCTTGATTGTCTTTGTGTTGTCGTAAATCTTATCAGTGATTGATTCAGGAGCTGGTCCACCATTTTCCATATTGTATTTAATTCCAAAATCCTGAGACAGGAATCAGCATATGGTATCAAGTGAGGGGGTATGAAATGAAAGGAACAAACACAAAAGAGTGAGCACAAGAACAGAACCGACCTCAGTAGGGCCACCAGGATTATGACTTGCTGTTAATATAAATGCTCCTGTGGCTTTAGATCCCTGAAATTTGGAGACTCAGATTAGTTTCTCATCACATCATTACATGTTGCGAACATGCATAGCATTAGACAATAGCCATGAAGAAAAAAAACAACTAGCATGAGGCTAGAGGAAGATAATCTCACATCATCCCCTAATCTTTCACGAATAACAGCTGATACAGCAGGAGTTGATAGCAGACTGTTTTGACCAACCCACACACGCCTAACACCATTGGCTGCTGCCAGCTTAATTATAATCTGTGCACGGAGGAAACAAAGTTGTATGAGTAGCAAGGAAAATATGATACATGTGGTGTGAAAGGAACAAAACAATGAAATTACATAATAACAGCCAAAAGAACTTGCAAGTAGTGGAACACAACTATTGATAGTAATAAAATGCAGAGAGTATCTTCAAAGACAGATGGCACCAAATTCATAAACTCTAATTCCTCTTGCTAACAAATTTGATCATAACGGGAAAATATAGACATGCAACTGTACCACCTGTATAATTCACGAGTGATCTCAAAAACAAAGCAAGGAAATGAGCTAAAATAAGACTAAGCATCTTAAAAAGTAGCTCGCAAATTCGGAAGACATAATGAATTGGTAAAGCATTAACCTGAATAGCTTCCTCCGAATAATAACGACCATCACCAGAGACCACAAGTGTCGCACCTGCACAATACATATACTCTTGCTTAGATGGAATTTGCGATTATCTGCCAAGGCACAGTTATGCAAACAGCAAGCAAGTTATCACTCTTACCTTTGACTTTCTCTGGAGTAAGAGCATTGAACGTTGCCTGGACAAAATTTTCTAAGTAATTGGGTTGCTTGAATACTTTCACCTGTCAAGTTAGACCACCGTAGCCATCCATCAGAGAGAGTTAAGCGACTTCCATTTGTCAAAATAAAAATCGGATGCCTTCTTCTACTATAAAATCCCGTTGATTCCTTTGCACTGATGAGGCTAATTTAACAATCTAAGCATGAGACCAAAGCGTCGTTGCCGCATCAGTGCAATAGATTAACATCAGCGGCAAATATAATTTCAAATCTACCACATGAAATCAAATGAATCAATGCGTGATTCAAATCTCATCGGATCGGATCAGACAGCTTACAAATTACAATCAATTCAGTCCATAAGATCTACAGCCTTCTAGTATAGAAGATCGGATTAGCGAGAGAGAACAAAAGGTACAGACTGGAGAAATTTATAATTTCGTGAAGATCTGGTTCAGAGTAACAGATGAAATCCAATGCGATGCGAAAACGCGAGATCGATGATGACAAGAGAAGAAGCGAACCGACGAACCTTCTTACGGAGTCCAGAAGTTCCCGGTTTCTGGCCATCAATAGGGGAAGTAGAGACGACAGAGACCTTGAACGACGCCATTTCAATCCGAAAGAAGAAGATGTGAAGAAGAGAAATCGAATGAGCCTGAAAGTGAACGAACGAAGATGATGACGACGAAAAAGCCTTTACGCAGTTTTGAGGAGGAGAGTATAGTGAGGCTCTAAACGAGAAGGTGACGCGTGTGGCTCGTCTCTTTTCGGCTTTTAGTGGAACCTAAACTTTTTTAAGCCGAGACGAAATTAATGGCCCGAAATTAATTTAGAACGAACGCTTTTCACGCTTCTTTTTTTTTTTTACACACAACACTGTAAAAAAATAATCTCGACCGTTTTCGGTTTTAGACAATTCTGAAATTTCAGTTAAAATTTTTGCTCCCTCTACCTTATTATTTTTCTATATTCTATAAACATAAAAAACTTTTTACAAGTGTTGTTAAAAAAAAGAAGAGCTGTTTACAACTTTTTAAACTGAAAAATATCAGTAAAGGCGACAAGGCGTCAAAATGGTCATTGTCAGAGAATTGAGGATCCAGATTCAACCAGAGAATATGCTTTTTTATACGTACGTGGCCAATAATCTGGGGGACCTCAAATTATGACGAGGGATTTTATTTATTTTAATACTAATGTAACAAATGAATGAATTTTTTGTTTCTCCCTTCAAATCCTGTCCTAAAATCACTCCTACCACAGACAAAAATAATAATTTACTTTTCAAACCAAAAAAAAAAAGCGGCTCGCTATTTACAATCCACATGGAACCAGATTTATGTACTTTTAATAACTCATAGGTCGTTTCCCGTGAGGGTCCGAGCTAGAGCTCGCGCCTGCACTTCTAGTGACGTGAGTCCTCCTAGTCGGAGTCCTAGAAGACGCTGGAGTAGCTCTACCTGTTCCTGTGTTTGAATTCAAGTTCGAACCGAACGAATCTGTACTTGATCCGGTGGTCGACAATGTTCCAACCGAGGATGTTCCTAAAGGGCGATGTGTTCGACGACGGTATCTAGATCCCGGGACGCCAGGACGCTCCGGTTCTTCTAGATGTCCCGGTTTTCTCGAGAGAAGCAGAGATACTCGTCTCATAGGTGGTCTCTGGTGCGGATCACCTTGTACACAGAGCAGACCTATCTGAACGCAGAGTTTGACTTGGTCCGGATCAGCCGAAGCTGCTATCTCCGGGTCTACTATCTCCATTGTCCTGCCTTTCTTGTACAACTTATATGCCTGTGTCACAATCAGCGAGTCTTTAGCATCGGTTATTTTGCGCTGAAGCAAATAAGGTTCAAATCAGAGTCGGGAAGCTTACCCATTCAAGAAGAGTCTGGTCAGGGTGTCTCATACTGAAACTCGAGTTCTTCTGGCCACTGATGAGCTCCAGAACCACGACCCCGAAGCTGAATACGTCTGCCTTTACCGATAGAACACCGTGCATTACGTACTCCGGCGCCATATAACCACTGCGCGTAAGAAAGAAGTAAAGTATTAATCACCACATTCTACCGTGACGCGTCACAGATGGACAAAGAGACTGTAAATGACATTTGTACCAAAGAACCAAGTAAACGAGTTTTTTAAGGGCTAACGAAAGAGAGCATACTTGGTTCCTGCCACACGAGTGTTGACGTGTGTTGCGTCTTCCTGATACAGCCTCGCCATCCCAAAATCCGCAATCTTAGGAACCCATTTCTCATCGAGCAGAATGTTGCCAGCCTTGATGTCCCTGTGGATGATGCAGTTCGGGGCGTCTTCATGGAGGTAGAGCAGTCCTCGAGCAATGCCTGTTATGATCTCAAACCTCTGCTTCCAGTCTATCTCTGATCTTTTGCTGGATTCTGCATCCAAATGGAGCAACCACAGCGTTAGTTAAAAAACACAGATTCGACATTCTTTCTTGATCGTTTAGTAACAACGAGAAAGAAAAAACTTACTGAAGAGGGCCTTGTCGAGGCTCTCATTGGCGACGTACTCATAGACCAAGAGCTTATCATCTCCGTGTGTGCAGTAGCCCCAGAGATTAACGACATTGCGATGCTGGACTTTAGCTAACAGCTTGGCCTCGTTCACAAACTCGTTTTTCCCTTGCCTTGAAGCCTGAGCTAGCTTCTTCACTGCTATGTCTCTCCCGTCAGGTAACCTTCCCTATTACACAAGCAATTAATCTCATCAGCCAAACTAACAAAAAACCAATGAAAGAGCACACACAGAACCAACCCTTCAGGCTTAACCCATACAAGCACAGATTCTGCTGAAACTACCACAACCACAATCGTTAACGCTGGATTATCTGCAAACCCAAATAAAAAAAAGGAAACTTTGATCTCTGGGCATGTGAAAAACTGGGTTTACCTTGAAGACGGGTCCGAATCCACCTTCGCCGAGTTTGTGGGTTGGGTGGAAATCTTTGGTAGCGGAAACTAAGACTTGAAATGGGAAAACTTTCTGCTCCAAAGCAGCAATTTTCTCGATATCGTCTCCAAGACCTTGGGTCAACGAAGAAGAAGCGAGTCAATTTACAAACCCTAATCTTCTGGTTGGAAACAAAAAACAAAAAAACTCGATTCAAAACGGGTTTGTACCTCGTTTGGAGCTGCGTTTGAAGGGTTTAATGATATTCTGAAAGAAATTCATGGACTTGGTCATGCCCAGAATGCTCTTTTGAGAATTATTAGTGACCATCCCATGGAAAGCAACAGAGAGAAAGACCCAGAAAGTAGAATCGAATCTGGGNTTTTCTCGAGAGAAGCAGAGACACTCGTCTCATAGGTGGTCTCTGGTGCGGATCACCTTGTACACAGAGCAGACCTATCTGAACGCAGAGTTTGACTTGGTCCGGATCAGCCGAAGCTGCTATCTCCGGGTCTACCATCTCCATGGTCCTGCCTTTCTTGTACAACTTATATGCCTGTGTCACACAATCAGCGAGACTTTAGCATCGGTTATTTTGCGCTGAAGCAAAGAATAAGGTTGTCACAGTAAACCGCAAGCCCGCGAGTATAACCGCGGGATGAAATCAGAGTCGGGAAGCTTACCCATTCAAGAAGAGTCTGGTCAGGGTGTCTCATACTGAAACTTGAGTTCTTCTGGCCACTGATGAGCTCCAGAACCACGACCCCGAAGCTGAATACGTCTGCCTTTACCGAAAGAACACTGTGCATTACGTACTCCGGCGCCATATAACCACTGCGCGTAAGAAAGAAGTAAAGTATTAATCGTCACAGATAGACAAAGAGGCTGCGAACGACATTTGTACTAAAGAACCAAGTAAACTAGCGCTAACGAAAGAGAGCATACTTGGTTCCTGCCACACGAGTGTTGACGTGTGTTGCGTCTTCCTGATACAGCCTTGCCATCCCAAAATCTGCAATCTTAGGAACCCATTTCTCATCGAGCAGAATGTTGCCAGCCTTGATGTCCCTGTGGATGATGCAGTTCGGGGCGTCTTCATGGAGGTAGAGCAGTCCTCGAGCAATGCCTGTTATGATCTCAAACCTCTGCTTCCAGTCTATCTCTGATCTTTTGCTGGATTCTGCATCGAAATGGAGCAACCACAGCGTTTGCGTTAGTTAAAAAACAGATTCAACATTCTTTCTTGATCGTTTAGTAACAATGAGAAGAAGAAACTTACTGAAGAGGGCCTTGTCGAGGCTCTCATTGGCGACGTACTCATAGACCAAGAGCTTATCATCACCGTGCGTGCAATAACCCCAGAGATTAACGACATTGCGATGCTGGACTTTAGCTAACAGCTTGGCCTCGTTCACAAACTCGTTTTTCCCTTGCCTTGAAGCCTGAGCTAGCTTCTTCACTGCTATGTCTCTCCCGTCAGGTAACCTTCCCTATTACACAAGCAATTAATCTCATCAGCCAAACTAACAAAAAACCAATGAAAGAGCACACACAGAACCAACCCTTCAGGCTTAACCCATACAAGCACAGATTCTGCTGAAACTACCACAACCACAATCGTTAACGCTGGATTATCTGCAAACCCAAATAAAAAAAAGGAAACTTTGATCTCTGGGCATGTGAAAAACTGGGTTTACCTTGAAGACGGGTCCGAATCCACCTTCGCCGAGTTTGTGGGTTGGGTGGAAATCTTTGGTAGCGGAAACTAAGACTTGAAATGGGAAAACTTTCTGCTCCAAAGCAGCAATTTTCTCGATATCGTCTCCAAGACCTTGGGTCAACGAAGAAGAAGCGAGTCAATTTACAAACCCTAATCTTCTGGTTGGAAACAAAAAACAAAAAAACTCGATTCAAAACGGGTTTGTACCTCGTTTGGAGCTGCGTTTGAAGGGTTTAATGATATTCTGAAAGAAATTCATGGACTTGGTCATGCCCAGAATGCTCTTTTGAGAATTATTAGTGACCATCCCATGGAAAGCAACAGAGAGAAAGACCCAGAAAGTAGAATCGAATCTGGGGAGCGGATTTCGCGGGAATCTGAATCGGCGGCGTTCGATTGGGCTTAGACGGTTGTAGTCGCCGGAGATTGTGATTTTAGGGGTGATTGAGCTTCGTCGAAGAAGAAGAAGGTAGAAAATAAAAGAAGGAAGAAGAAGAAGAAGAAGAAGCGTGTTTGTGATTCTCTTTTGATGAGATTGTTTTTATTAGAAATATAAATCAAACGAGAGAGTTTAAGGCGAGGAAGGGAAGACAGAGACAAAAGTCAAGATGAATTCGTGTTTTTAAACATCACACAAGGAGGAGATAAATAAAAGTCAAGTCTTTCCTTCCACTTTTTTCAACCAGATTTGCATTTCTTTTATTATTTTAAAGGGTTTTTTTGGTATGGTTTGGTTGATGTACTTTTGATGTATTGTGGTGATGATTTTTAATTATTAATGGTGTGTTTTTTTTATATAACTAAAGGTTCTAGATTCGGTAGTTTCTAATACAGGATATTTTATTCTTTTAGAATATAGAATAGTTAGTTTTACTCGTATTGGATGTTACCAATTCAGGAGCTAATTTACTTTAAAAAAAAAAGAATATTTCGATTCAAGCGATTGCAAATAGGTAAGTGAAAAAAATATTATGAGAAATAATAATGAATGAAAAAAGAAGGAGTGGAATAAAGTGTTTTTCCACTAATTGTTTTCAAGTTGTTTTCTCTTTTATTTTGTAGAATAACAATTTGTACATGAACAATACTTATTTTCACTTTTTTTTAGTAAGATTCATCATAATTTGGAAAAATGCTAATTTAATGTAAATAGTAGATTTTTAGAGAAATACAAAAGAATAGTTAGTTCTTCTCAATTTTGTTCTTTTAATGCGTCAACCATAACATTTATATTAATGTTGTCGTTGGATCATCGTTTAATTTCAAATCCCAACAAAAAATGCATGTTCTATATTAGAAAAAAAAAAAAAAACATTGATTCAAACAAAAATTTATGAGTAGAGTTATATATTAATTAAAATCTTTTTTCTTTCAACTACTTATTTCTATTTTCTCAATAGATGAGATTACTCTTGACGTGCAAACCAGCTGAAGAATAAAGCTTTAATTTGTCCATTTAAAAACAAAACAAAATACTATATACTCTTTTTGTTATTTTAATTTACTATTTTAGACACGAGTCATACGACTCTTATTTTTCAAGGTAATCCCAAATTCTTAATATTGAAAACTTTTGGAGGGGACTCTCTAGCAGGTAGCAAGTAAATGCTCAGCTATCTTACAATCCCATAAAAATACTTATACAGTAGGTTCGAAATCGGTGAGTTCTGGAGTGAAAATTAAATGCTCACCGAGTCAAATGACAAAAAAAAAAAAAAAAAAAAAGAGACCAAACAAATGAAACCTAAAGAAGCTGCAACAATTGTCAATGAATCCATTAAATGTTGTTACTTAAACATTACGCGGCATTTATATTAGATGTCTCTGTCTACATATGTATGTTACCTAAAACTAATGTGAACGTACGTAACCATAAATGTATCTGATCACACGAATCTGTTACAAATTATATTACGCGGCATTCGTATCAGATTATATATTCGGAAGCCCAAGCCAACGTATCCATCCCCCCCCTTCTGAAGCCACTCCTCTCCGGTCAACGTTAAAAATCCAAGACAACGAAAGGAAATCTTTTGAAAGCTTTATCTATAATTGTGATAATTAATTAACATTTTTGTCTTGAATTAGGTGAAAATTAATGGGCCATAGATCTTAATCTGTAGATGAAAAAGATGCCATTTCATTGTTTTTTTTTTTGTTTGGTTAACTAAATCGATGAATTTTGGGGGAAGTCCATAAGACTTGACCTATTTCAATCAAAAATCGAACAAAGAGGCTCAATGACGCAGAACCTTTAGAGAGCACGTGAACTTCATGACTAACCTAAAACTAACTTGATCGCCATTTGTTATTCCAAATATTGATTTTTCATTATTGGATTTTTCAGTGCAAACCAGGATGCAGTTAAAAAAATATATTTTAGAGGAGACTTTGAAAGAGTCGTACGGGTACGATATCATCACACCAAGTCATGCACATGTTTTATTTGATTGTTGTGTGTGTGTGTGTGTGTCTGTGTGCGTTTTCAACTACTTTTTTTTTATTTAAATGGTTTTGGTTCTTTCCATGTTTAATCCCGCTTAGTATTATTTCCCAAGAAAACCACAATGCTGTTAATTAAAGAGAACTTTGTAGGAAAGTCTTTGAAAGAGTCGTATCGTACAATATCACACACCAAAGCAGCTGGCACACGCTTATTTGTTATCTTTTTGTGAGTTTTTTTTCAACGCACATGCTTACTTTCCGAATATGATTATAATTGATAAACAAAGAGTAGGCTTCAAGTAACATTGACCACATAATATCATATTCTTTAATTAATTGTGTTTTCCACGTGAACAGTTTATCTGTCTTTGACTTCTCTGAGTTTTCGGGTCGAGTTGAAGCATCCGTTAAAGCCCATTTAGTGAGGCCGTCCGTATATACTACACCTGTTGGGTGTCTTGGGACAATTGATTGATGTGTACAATCAGGAATCCAATTTGAAATATATGGACCTATCAAAGAGGTGGTGGCCTAGTGGTAGTGTAAGGAAATTGATTTCTTTGTATCTCGGATTCAAATCCTTTTTGGGATGTAGGTATATTTTTTAAATCGAAATATAAAAAGAGCTAACTCCGGATATTGAGGGAGATAAGGCCCAGATATATATGGGACCTAATTAGGTTTTTGAATATATTTTATCTTTCAGTCCCAGATCTGGGACCTAGAGATATATATATAGCACCAAACAAGTTATGAAATGCACCTTAGTCAAATGTTTTTTTTGTTTCTTTTTTTGAAAAATATCTAACAAGTAAGACAATCCCATGGAGATACTTAACTTGAATGTCTTAAAGATTTTATAATAATAAAAATGAATTTTTTTTAAAAAAATAAAAAATTATATTTAAAAAAAAAATAAAAAAAAATTATGACGAATCGCATCGTGACACGTGTCATAAGACACCATAAAATCGGATTTTAAATAAGACACCTTTCTTGGACTTAAGACACTTTGGTGTCTCTATGTCATTATTTATTTATTTTTAAATTTTTTTTTTTTGGACTGCATTGTGGTTGCTTCTAACAAAGAAAGGAAGCAAAGAAATGGTTTTCAGTATACAAACGAACTGATCAAGCTTGATTACTTTAGTTAAGACTAGCTACATGCCTACATTAACAATTTAACTAAACAAATACAGATAAATCAACATTACAATCTATGCTCACAAATATATATATATAAACGAAATATGTAAAGTTATGCTATAATTAATTTTGATAGAACACGCGATAAATCTAAGGACACGTTTAATTTGTGTCATAAGTTTTAGCAAAGAACAACAATAGTCTCTTTCTTCTTTGTCAAAAAAAAAGAGAATAATAACCTTAAAAGTAACACAAGCAGACGGGTAAAGTTTTTCAGTTGTACAAGAATCTTCAATAATGTTCTTATATATTATTTTAGACCTTTTATAGGGTGGATCTCTTACACACTTTTTACATCTTTAGTTCATTACAACATGCATTTTAATTATGTAACTAACTAAGATATTACTCACCAATAATGTCATGGAACTGGAACATATATTATATGTCGATTTAAAATCGTAGGCATGTAAGTAGATTAATTAAATACACAAGCGTAGAGGAAGGTTGCGCGCATAATTAAGTGCACATGAGCGTTTGAGCTTTATGAGGATCGATCGCCGAAAGTCACAAATTTCGATCTCGATTATTTTAGAAATTAAGTACAACCATACTTCCTTCTTCATCCCACTATAAAGGCTCTCGCTTTAGGACATATTATCTACATTTACAATATGGTCGGAAATGGGTGGTGCGACTCTAAATAGTCTAAAATCTAAAAGCAACAATCTTTTTGGTGATTTTCAGCAGACGTCTGCGAATCTCTTAACTGTCCGCATTATTTGGGTTAGTTGGCTAGCTAGTTGTCATCTAAAACCATATATTTTAAAGATTTTTTTATGTTGATTATATAGTTTAGGAATGTTTAGAATACCGGTCCAGTATGAGTCATATATACTCCGTTGTTTTCTAATGAAAGTGACAAAATAAACAATCATATATATATATATATATATATATCAACGTAGAGCTAACAATAAGAAACAAGTGTATGTAGTGACCAAAAATAGCCACCAACGATTGTTTTGTTGTTCGTTTGGCAGTTTCCAGTGACCAGCGAACTAAATATTATACGTTTTCTAGTTGTTAACATTTTAAAATAAAAAAACCACTCAAACATTCATGACCTAAATTAGCGAGTGAAATTTGTTGCTGTCACTAATGGTTACGAAACGAACATGGTTTAGTCGCTGAAAATCATTATTGTCGCTAAAATCTATTGGTGTCGTCAGTAATTGTAAAACGAATCATTTAAATTGTTGGTTGCGGCCATATAGTTTTTTATGTGTGAATTTTTATTAAACAAAACACGTACTTGTTTTTGTTTAACGCCAACGTCTTAAATTTATATGTAGTTTGTTGGTTTTCTACCAACCAAATTAATACATTGCTTAGAACCGAATCCATACCAATTTTAGAATAACTTGCATTGCAATTTACAACCCCTTATCTAAACACAAACAGTTTTAAAAAGACAAATAAAAAAATCAATACAAAAAGTAATACGAACAAAAATATTCGGGAGTAGATTGATATAAAAGAAAACAAAACAAAGGACTTGTCTTTGCAAAGCGAGTACATGCGTAATTGCTACAAAGTTACAACAAACCAAAGATAGAAAAAGAAAAAAAAATTACAAATGAAGAGGTTACTTACCCCACCTAAAATCAATAATTCCTAAACTCCCCCCGAAAGTTTTAAAATGTACTAAAAAGTCCAAAACATATGTACATTAGAGCTTGGCATATTGGTTGAAATCATTCCAAGCTCTTCTGCCACAAACATCCAAGAATTTGACAGCTTGCCTTTGGCTTTTTTTCATAGCAACAACATCTCACCTTACTACTCACTACACTACACTACACTCACATACACTCATCATTCTACCTTTTTTTCCTTCTATTACCACTCATAAAGACAAACAAAGTGAAATTATGCTGACACTCCCCCTCTTTCTAAATAAAAAAATCTTCAGTTTGAATATAAAAAAACCAAAACTTATGATAAAAAAACGAAGAAATACGGACATTCTCATCTGACATTTTTTTCCCTCAGAGAATATACTTAATTACTTTATCTGACACTTTTATGGCGTTTTCTTCTTCGTCTAGAGACCTTCCTTGTCTCTCAAGCAACAGAGTCACTCCTTCACCTTACTACAAACAAGAAAACTGATTCTACTTTTGAATGTGCTTTCTTCGATTGTTTAAAGAAGGCTTAACTGACAAGTAAACAGAGATTATATACCTGTATGATTTGTTCTGTTCATGCCACCATATGCATATAGAGTGAACTTGACTTCAAACGCAAACTCAAACTCAAAAAGTCATGTCTTCATTTTCTCTGACGCGAATAAGATCGATATTCTTGAGATCACGTAGATGTTGCAGAATCTCATGGAGGAGATGTACACCTTTGTCCCCTTTTTTTAATGAACCAACACAATGCCTCAAGAACTCTCTATCTGCCTCTAGAGCTTCTAGTCTCTCGTACAGTTCATCCACTTCGTCTTCCACAGTTACAATCTCACCTTTCTCCGATTCATCGACCCCGTTTTCGTAGTGGTTTCCATTTTCCATCTCTCCATCCACCGCGTCAAACAGTGGAAGTAGTCTCTTTGACTTGAGGGCTCTGTGCTTCCCGTTTTCCTCCTTGCCGTGAAAATGCCCGTTTCCATTAACGCTACCATTACTCTCAAACGTTTTGACTTCCTCTTCATCCTCGTCCTCTTCATCATTCAGTGCTGTGAGTTTCTCTTCAAGAAACTTCAACCTCCCAAGAATCGAAAGCCTCTCTCCTTCATAATCATCTAAACACTCATCAAGACGAAGCACAACATCAACAGGCGTGTTCACCATCTCATTCTCTCTATATCTGCAATCCGAAACTCCTTCAACGCTCTTGTTCTGTAATTCTCCGTTGTTCTCATCTGGATCGCCTTTATTTCTATACGAATCAACAGAGGAATCTCTCATTCTCCTCCTCATCATCCCCATTTTCTCTTTAGCTTCATACTCATCCAGTCTCTTTCTATGCACCTCTAGCTCCTTCTCTAGCTCGGCGTTCTCCTTCTCCCGTTTCACGATAAGCTCATTCAACAGCTGCAAGGCTTCTTGATCGAACTCAGATTGCTCTTCCATCATTCTCTGATACTGCAAAGCCTCCATCTGCATCGCCGCCTTCTCCTCGTGCAACCTATTGATCATCGCCATTGTTTCATTGGCAGCAGTCGCAGACGCGCTCCTCTCTTCCTCCAGCTCCTCGTATAATGCGTTAAGTGCTTTCCTCTCTTCTTCTAACTCCGACTTGAGCTTGTCCACGGTGAGTAATCCTTCAGGACAATCCATATTTTCAAGGGATTCTGTTCCGGATCCTGTTCGGTCTAGTTGAAACATAGCGTTATGTAGACTGTGCAAGCTTTCCATCGAGCCTGAAGTTTCAAGAAGCCGCTCTTCGTTAACGTTTAAGACTGGTCTCCTGGTTTCAATACTAATTGTTCTGAACTCCAACGTATCGTTCTCTGTGGAAGAAGAAGTAACGCATATGTTGAAAATGTTAATTAAATCTAGAACAGAGAAGGGAAACAAAAAAGCTCAAGATAATACTAAAGAGACAGACATTCACTGAAATTGCAAAAATTTGTTACTTTGTCTCTGTGTATAAGCCAAAAGTTACGGTGGTTAAAGTAAATTACCATGATCGTTGTCGTCATCGTCGTCGTCAGGGATGAGTTCGTGGGATGGGATATCTCCGATTTGCTCGTGATCAGGAATCTCTGTGCCTATAGAAACCTCTGCGTCTGTTTCTTCGTCGTTGTGCATTTGCAGTAAATCATCATCAATCGAAGAACCTGCGATATTAGTATAAAAATCATCAAACTCAAGGGAGTAAACCGGAGAAGAAGAGTACAAGGTCTTCGAATTTCGATCAAGGCACCTTGATTCGCCCCAGCGTCGTCCGGTTTCGATTCCTCCGGCGAGGCAAACGCGGAGAGTTCTTCGGTGAATGACACCCCTTCCACCGCCGCGAAATCGGCTTCAGCGCCGAAATCGAGAATAAAATCTCCGTTGATGTCGGAAATCTCTCGAACTTCCTCGCTCGGTTTGTAGAACTCGACCGGGATCAAATGGCAGTCCTGGTCGTCGATGTAGAACTCGAGATTTTTCGGCGGCGGCGGCGCGGGTTTATCATCCGTTTCCCGAGCGATTTCGGCCTCCATGGCCAGATCCGCTTTGTTTCCTTCTTCCTTCTCCGTTTTAACTTCTTTGTTACAGTCGAAACTCGATACATAGCACGAGAATTCCTCATCTATCTCATCATCATCATCCGTAGAATCGCTGTTAACTTCTTCTTCTTCAAATTTTCCAGGAGATTGGGGAACAATTTCGATTACTGTGTTCTCTTCTTCTTTCCTTTGTTCATAAAGCTTCTCCTCTGTTTCTTCTTTCCCCTTTGTATAGCTTCGTTCCTGAGAATCGATCAAATGCACGGATCCTACGTTTTCTTCTTCTTCTAAGACGGAGATAGATCGGGACCGTTCGATAAAAAACTGGCCATTGTGGATTTGAACATCATCATCTCCGATCGGATTCCTGGTAAAGCTATAACCTGTATCCCACAAACCAGGCTCGATCGGAGCACAGCACGACGAAACAGTCTTCTCTACGCCACGATCGATCAAATCCTCGAGAAACTCATCGGAGGAGAAGCGAGCTTCTCCGAAACCTTTAGATTCAAGAGGTTTCGAGCCTGCTCTGGAAATCTCGAGGGCGTGATCATCGCAGAGGAGATCTCTGTGGGAAGGAGATTTACCGGAGGCGTCGAAGAATCGGTCGAGCCTTGAGCAGAAGAGGCAAGGACGCTTGAGGCCGAAGTAATCGGCGAATCTGAGGATGAAATATGAGAAGAGTGAGTTGAGTAGAATGAAGAAGATGAGAGACCACTCGAGGAAAGCGTAGACGAGGACGAGAGTGACTCGGTTGGTTTTGCGGTGGATCAAGGTCGCGAATCTGTTGGCCGCCATGGACGAAGGAGAAACCTCGAGAGTAAAATCAGATTGTTGCGATATTTACAGAGAGAGAGAGAGAGAGAGAATGTGAAAGAGACGAAAGGTGTGGGACGGATTGTGGGAAGCAGAGAAAGACTTGTCAGCTTAAGTAAGTTTAGCCGGAGACTCGGACCGACCATAGAGACTTTTATTATTTTTCTTAAGTCTTATTAGTTGAATTTTAATTCGACAAGCCAAAAAAACGTATATTGTATATTGGCCCAAAAAATGGAAAAAAGATCAAAAGAAGATTAAGATTTAAGAAGTCAAGAAAAACAAAAGTTTACTATAGGCAAAGGGTTAATAACATGAATATCAATATTTAGTTTTATTTATACTAAAAAACCAAAATTGCGCTCTCTAAAATTTTAATGGACCTACGTTCTTTTTCAATCTACGTCCATTGATTATAAACAACTGCTTTAAGTTTTGAAAATTTGGGTTATTAGTTTGATATACGATTAGGCATCCGCTAGATGTACACATTTTTAGATTTGTTGGTGGTGTTTTTATAACTACTTTCTTTGTCGTTTTCATAATTGAGTAGTGTTTTCATCTTTGTCGTCATTTTTCCTCGGATTTTTTTACAATCGTTTTTTCTACGGTTTCAATTTTCCGAATAGTAGTTAGGTGTTATGCTTTTTAATAATTTCTTGTAATCATTTTTGGAGCTTTGTAATGGGATTTAAAAAGTATCAATGTGACAAATCATATTTTCGGTAAGAGATTTTACTAGGCTTTTTAAATTTTCTTTAACAGTTTATATTTTAAATTGATGATGGATTTAGTCTTAGAGGGTTTCTTAGAATGATTTTGTAGTATTGTTTTTTTTTTCATATGTCTCCTTTTCATAAGACTTTTGTCTCTGATTAAATTATGTTTTTCGTCGGTTTTTATTTTCGAAGAAATCATGTTTTACGCCGACTCTTATATGTTTCAAGATTCTAATAATAAAATAATTTTTTTATTGACAAAAAAAATTTCATTGAAATTCTTTTTATTGATTTATGATTGAGACATTAGGGATTTTGTACACCATGTTTGGATTTTAGTCTCTAAACTTTAAAGTATAAATTTTTTTAGTTGTGGTTTCTTTTTTTTTTGTGTGGGAGGTTCTAATGTGTTGCATATTATTAATTCATTTGAGAGTGGCTTGCCCCAAACCGAAACATGATGCGAGTGGATTACAGGATTAATGTAGCGGAAAGCTACTGATTTATGAACATTTTTTTTGTCGCCAAGCTACTGATTTTATGATTAAACATTGCTCGTGACGCAATCATACTGTTGAATTTAATTTTAATTTTTGTTTAGCTTTTTCAGCAAAAAGAAATAGGAAATTTTAAAATAAAGAGACCTCGCCACGTGGCTTATATGACCCCGCCACTCCGTCTTTAGCTTTAGAGAGCAAAATGGGTGGGCCCATTATTGATGACCCACATGCGCGCGAAGGGCCCACGTTTTTTTTTTTTGACATCTGGGGCCCACGTTTTTAAATACTCAGGAATTCACATATTCAAAGAGCCAAAAAAAAACTCACGAACCATAAGGTTCTATTAGAAATCATTTGTTTTTTTTACGATTTTCATTCTTATTGGAAACCATTTGTATTGGTCTTGTTTGTGTAATAAATTCCACTTTTCTAATCACATAATTTTCGGAGTATGAATAAAGTTTTATTATGTAAACTACTTCTCGTTGAACATATGTAGTTGTTCATTGTAGAAAACATTTCTTCTTACATTGTAGAAAACATATGATGCATCCGTGTAGAAACTGTAGAGAGTTAACTCTGTCTATTTATTCTAATCTATACTCTTTCCGTTTCTCATAGTTTGATGTTTTAGATTTTATGTTTGTTTCTAATAGATTGATTTTTTAGATTAGATTTAATATATTCCTTTTTTCAAGACAATAAACAAACAAAAAGTAATAAAGAAAGTAAATTTAAATTCAAAAACAAACAAAAAGTAATAGAAAAAAGTAAGTAATGATTGTTTTTTAATATGTATGAAAAATCTAAAAAATCAATATTTGAGGAACGAAGGGAGTATATAATAATAAATATAAATTAAATATAAATATAATGCAAATTTTTGTGTTCGTACAATTAATTGAAAATTGTTACTCAAAAGTGGGTGACAAAATTTCCTTTAGTTTCTTTTTATTTAACACCACTTTACTTCTTTCATTTTTTTACCAAATTAAATTAAATAAACTCGCGAGGAGATAAAAAAAGGACAAGAGTGTTATGTGATCTACAGTCTTAACCCGCGAGGAGATAAAAAATTTACTATTTTTTTACCATATTTACTTAATCGGATGTATTATTTTGTTCGAATAATATGATGTCGATTTGATCTACAGTCTCTCATATAGGTTTTCTTTTTGTCATATGAAATATTATTTTATTAAAAAATATAAAAAATAATTACGAAAATAATTTTTCAGTAGATAATTTATTTGTTTCATAAATATTCATAATCGATATATAATTCACCACGATCAGTTCTATTTACATCAACTGAAAATTTTCTGTAAACTTGTTTTTAGTAATTTACAATAGTAAATCAAACCCTAAACCTTCTAATATAAAAATAATAATTAATATTTTGGTTAACATTATACTAAAAGGGTTTTCACTCTTATATACATTTAAAAAAAATCAAAATTAATTTTATGATAATTACTAAGGTATCGATGCAGTATATAGTCTCCGATTATAGCAATTATTGTATCCCTAAAAATAAAATAAAAATAAAAATTGTATATATTTTAGCTATAGTTTCAGTTGATAAAAAGTATATAACATTGATTTTTAAGGAAAATACTTTTGGACATGATTTAAGAAAAATAATTAAATAAAGGAAAATGGTTGATATAAAAATTTGGAGATATGCTAACATAATAAAAAAACTGTGGTATAAATTTTAAAAGTAGACATTATTTATAGCCAATAGCCATAAACAATACTCACTATGTTTCTAAAAAGAACAAAATCTGATTTTTATTTTAGTTTTAGAAATATAGATTTTTAAGTTCTTATGCACTTTTTATTAGTTAATGTTGATGAATTGTAAAATTAAACAATATAATTGAATTTATTGAATTACTATAGGTTTTAGAGTTGTAGAAAATTATTAATCACAAAAAAATATATTTATAGTCAATTTTTTCTTTTTAATATGTATGAAAACTATAAAATATTTATCAATTAAAAACAGAAAGGAATAACATTTTATAATGTGTGTCAACAATGTAATAGATATTGAAATGGAAAGAGCAACTAAAATAAAATAAAAAAAAAAGAGTATATGGACCGGTCTAACATTATGTGCCACTTTTTTATAATTCACATCAAAACCGAATTCATTTTAATTAGAGCGTGTCCATTTTATATACATATATTGACAGGACATTTCAACATTGTGATGAATGTTATTATATTATTATTCTGTTCGTTAGCAGAATGGTTCACATTGACATCAGTACATCACAGGGACATACAAATTTTGACTTTTTCGAAAACTCATTACAATAAATGTATTTTTGATTTGAGCTCGTGGCTTTGCCAAATATAATTAGCGTGTTGGTGAAGAGATAATCATCACCAAATGTATTCAAGTGAATGGTAAATAATATTTAAACGGTCCAATATATTTATCTATTAATTAAACTATAATATGCCATAGTTTAATTAGTAGTATTATAGAAGGAATTAACAAGAATTCAGTAATGAAAATATTCAACTACTAGTAGAATTATACATATATACACATAGAGATATTAACATATTGGGTCAGATTGGTAACCAAATTTTTTTAACGGTAAGCTGAATCTTTTAACGGTAAGCTGTAGTGATAAATGCTTATAAAATAGTTGAAAACTGTAAAAAAAAAACTGTAAACAAAAACTATACAATAAAACAGAGTGTAATACTGTTGATAACGCCAAATACATTAGGAACTTGTGCGGTTACGCCTTAAGATCTTGTGATTTCAATTTCATTAAGCAACAAGATAATTTTGTGAATGGAAAGGGCCATGTGGTGTGGGCGTGGCTCATTCAAAGTCAGGTCACTCTCACCTCACTGTTTTTCCTAATAATTTACTACGTAAGAGTAAATAATATTTCCATTTTTATTTACAAAATTTTACTAGTACTATAACCAAGTTGATTATACTATAGATTTATAATTTTCTATCATAAAAAGGAAAGAAAGAAGAAGCGACCCCAATGATTAACATTCGTCGGTTGAATCAATATCGAGATTTTTTAAATTTAAAATGGTGGTGGGGTTTACAGCGTAAGCTTTTAGGTTAAGCCTTTAACATTTGATTAACTTTCTGCAACAGTAATGGCGCTCCAAAATCCCACAAAAGAAGCAAATTATTTCGACACTCACTCACTTAGGATTCTAAAAAAATGTGAAAACTTAGAATAGCTCGTTAGTCGCTTCCATGAAAAAAGTGTTGTCGTACACTTTATTTGAGAATGGAGAAAGGGGTTAAATGCAATTTAATTATCCGGTTTTGATATAAAAATCCAAATATTATTGATATTTGAAATATAAAGCAATGATCTTATAAACATATGGGACTAAATCTAGAAGTACTTCATTTACAAAAAAAAAAATCTAGAAGTACTACTACAACAAAGTAAAAATATAAAGGAAATAATTGAAAATAAAAATCAATATATAATTATACATATGCATCAAGAAGAGATTAAAAAAAAAGAGTAGAAAGAGTAAAAATTGTGAGAGAAATGATGGTGAATTGAGCGCTGTTGCAGAGTGGTGGGGGATCTAAATGGCCCCTCTTTCATTATTTATCAAAAACCATTATACATAATTGTAATTAATTTTTCAATAAACAGAATAACCTTTAGAGAAAATCACAGTTCACATAATACATTCGGTTTACCAAAGAGCCTATGCATTAGATAGCTAAATCATAAAATAAGTTGGTGCATTCATCGAGTGTTTTTTATTTATTTAAATAACTTAGCTTTTCCTCAGAATTTTTAACAAACATCATATTATTTTTTGGCAATAACAAATGAAAAACACCACAATCTGTTATTTGCCAATTTTAACCAAAAAAATGAATATTTGTTATTACTCGGAGTTGGAGTTTCAATTATTGGAAAACAAAAGCCTCCAAGATGTTCTTTCCCCCCCGTCTAACCTTTAGGGTTCTTCAGAAATAGTGCAATAGTGGACATAAAGCATGTTGTGTGTTATGGGAGACTCATGTCTTGTTCGCCGTTTCAACATCCTTGTAAGAGGAGACATTAAAATGTCTTTGTCTGTGCCTCTACTGTCAAAAACAGAAAACGGACAGTTTTTGTCTGGCTGTAGGATTCTGTTTTCCATGGGTTTTGTTACAAGCCTTTGATGCTACCGAAGAAGATAACACTATCAGACCGGCCTTCTTCTAGCTCAAATCAAAAGTTACATGTTTCTCTAAGTCCTCAGATTTGATCTCAAAGTTTTGCATTTGTAATGTAACATACCACACAAACTCATTTATCATGGATTCTCTTTATGTAATGAATGAGAATCAATCATAGCTATATATAAGCAAGGGTCACTGTGAACAAAAAAAAAAAAAAAATAGGTATCATCCAAAGAAAATCATCGAACTTGCGACATCCTCTTGATCGAGGGTTAAATTCTTGTTAACAAAATTTAGAATACATATGGGAAATTTTGGAATGAGATTTGTTGTTTTTATTTCATTTTCAGGAAATAAAATACTATAAGCCAAATCAAGCGTGGGACCCTCTTATGACACGTGGAATTTATGCGATTCAAACTAATCCAAGGTTGTCCTGACTTCTGAACCTAATACTAACTCTCTGCCATTAGAACCAATCTCAAGAGATAAGGGAAAAAGCTTCACAAGCAAGAAGAGATAGAGAGATGAGCCGTTGCTGCTCTCTTGGGCTCTGTGCCCCGAACACTTTGTCCTCTCTCTCCTCGAGGCCTCGCAGTGCCAAAGCTCCTCTCTGTATCACTACATCTCACGCCAAACCCAACTCTAACACCGATTCTCTTCTTCAAGTAAGACTTCTCTTAACTTGGTTTTAGTAAATCTCTTCTTATTCTTGTGCTTGACTATTATTGTTTTACTACAGAATGTTGCCAAGATAAGAGCAAAGGCCGGTGATTTCTTCGGAGCAAAGAAGACAATCTTTGCAGCTCAACTAGGGGCGGTTCTTGCCACGGTAAGGCCATATGATTGAAACCTCCTCTGTTCGATGTATATTCTCGATTGAAACTATGAGAGAAAAAAATGGCAGTAATCTAAAAAAAATCTCTAGTTTTTCAGATTGATCATCCGGCGTTGGCGATAACAGGAGTCAACCACGAGCAGGAATTAAGCAGCGTTGTGCTCGATATCGGGATCATATCCGTTTGGTACTTCCTCGTAATGCCAGTAAGTTTGAGAACGAGACAAAATATTTATAGATGATTCATGTTTCTGAAATTACTTAATGTGGGGGGATTTTATATGCTATGATTGTTAGCCAATCATCATGAACTGGCTGAGAGTAAGATGGTACAGAAGGAAGTTCTTCGAGATGTATTTGCAGTTCATGTTCGTCTTCTTGTTCTTCCCCGGGTAAGCGTCACTAACTAACTAACGCCATTATTCGCGCATCGATGTTTACTCTCTCTGGTTCTTAATAAAGTTATCATATCTTTGCAGTCTACTGCTATGGGCACCATTTCTCAACTTCAGAAAGTTCCCAAGAGATCCATCTATGAAGTATCCTTGGGACAAACCAAAAGACCCCTCCAGTATCAAGAACGGTTACCTCAAATATCCATTTGCAAAGCCAGAAGATTACGACTACTAAAATCTTGATTTACAGATAGAATTACAAGTTTCTTTGATATCTTGCGACTGTATATACTCTGCATTCAATGAACACAATGTACTGACTTGTGCAGGCTCTTTTCTTATATTCAGGCTTAAGGCTCTATGTTCAACATATTGAATCAAACTCGAAACATGTAATCAACAGAAATAACTTTATTGTCATTATGGAAAAAGAAAGGAAGAAATAAATTATCTTAAGACACAAAAATTAAACAGTCTAAAAACCTTCTTCTACAAACTTGCGAGCTTTAAACAAACTCTAATATTCCCAACTTAGTGATTATAAAAAAACAAAACCCTCATTATTTTCTAGCCAAGCTTTTCAAAACTTTGTATCTTGGAGCGTAAAAGGCTTTAACTTTTAAGTAAATTCTCTACACCGACGATAGCCAGAGTTAACCTCTGCTTATCGTCTCTACACCGACGATAACCAGAGTTACCTCTGCTTATCGTCCTCATGCTGTTTTGTTTCTCTTCTCTCTTAATTCTTCAACGCTGTGGTGATTGCTTTATAGTATTCGTGCAGCTCCAAAGAGTTCACCAGGTTCTTCAGCTCGGTTGTAGCCTCCGGGTTGGAAGATAGAACAACTGCAGCAGCGGCTCCTGCAGCAGCTAGAATCACAGCAGTAATGGCTGTTCCTTTGAGGCAGCCACTTCCACGGGAGAGTCTCCCCGAGATCACTTTGCATGACTTGTCAGCTTCTTTGTAAAGAGAACCATTGGCTCCTCCTTCAGTGATGGCTTCCTCGTTCTGAAAACATCTCAACAGGTTAGATCAGAGATGAAATTAGACGAGTGTGTGGAGGGTGAATGATATTAGAGCTTAGAAGAGTAAGAGGCATTACCTTTAGCCTGAATCTCTTCATAGTTAGGTTGAGAGTGAGCCTATCACTCGGTGATGATGATAGCTTGACGGAATGTTCCTTCCATTCGTTAACCAGCGTTTTAAGAACAGCTACACTAGCTTCCAGATTCTCCTTGTAGAGATTGTCCCAGTGCTTGCAGCAATCAACGTTTTCGGTCACAGCCCATATAGCGATTGCTGTAGCTTCCTTGGCTAAAACAGGATTTCCTATAACAACGGTAACATTAGAACTCTATTTAGAGGAGAGAGGGAAACATAAAACTCAGGGATTCAAGGTTTTGTTTGTTACTAATTACCTTCTCCAGCTAATTTCAGAGCAAAAGTGAATATCTGTTGTGTGACTTGTTTCATCGCCTTGCTTCCTGGTGCACCGGCAAGAGCCACTTCCTTCAACAAGGGATATATTGCCTCGAACCTCTCTGTAGCCTGTGTGCATACAGAGACCATGCTTGTGATTAGAATCAAGCACCACATCAAGGTTTTGTTTTTATAAATTCTAATACTTTACTACTTACCTTTACTCTGGCAGATGAAGCAGGGAATGTAAGCCGCACCAAGATCTCAAATGAAGGAGGTGGGATCAGTCGCTCACCCTTCCTAACAGCTCCATTTACAAGTATGGTCCGCGCCTTTGGATTCGACACAATTCTGATAAGACAATTGCGTAAAACAAGATCAGATGGTTATTACATAAGAAATACATAGCAAAGGAGATCACAAGATAACTTTGGACTCACTTCTCAACCAACTGTAGAATGAGATCCCTTGACTGAGGGTTGCAGTTCTTATTACCGACTACAGGTAACAAGTTGTGTGCCCATGAATATAAGCCTACAGATATATCACCTTGTGATGCCTGTCCACATTTTACCGTTCACTAAATTTCAGAACAAAGATCACAAGAAACACGCAAATTTTGATACTATTGGTCCTAATTAACAAAAGGAAACGAAAAATCCGACAGACCTGAGCCATCATCCAAACTGTAACCGGAAGCTTATCCTGTCCTTGATACTTAGAATTCTCCCTCAGAGTCGGTATTACAGTAGTCAAAGCATCAGGTTTCCTACGTAATACCATTGCTAATGCAACAAATATTGCCACCTAATCGTCAAACGAATAGAACATGATGGAATCAGTAATCCAAAGGTGATTGATGAGTAGCATGAGCAAAGCTCAGAGATTCAAACCGAGAAAAGGTGTTCAAAACTACCTGAGATTTGGAAGAAGTGTGTTGTGCACCTTTCTTCCCACCTTTGGCACCTCCTTGATGTGCCGCCAAATCCGTGAGAATGCAGTCGAACGCCCACAATACAAAGGCTCCCAAAGCCTCAACTGGACGGTTGCTGATCCAATCGACTGAAGTTTTGTAGACTGGTTCAGGAATATGAGACAACGGAACCTGTTGATTGTAAAAAGTTAAATCAATCAGCTTCATGAACCTAATCCTAGACTTTGATTCCAACATCTCACAAAAGGGAATATATCTCACATCGATCAATTTGGACAAAGGAGACTCTTTGAACATCTTCACCCATGGGAATTGCACAGATGATACTCCGGAGAGTGCTCTCCCAAAGTAATCCGCAAATCTCATCAGCTGAATATCCGGTTGAGTCGCATACAATTCCTATTAACAAAACAAAATTGAATTTTGATTTGTGGGTTATCGATTTAGATCGAGCCGTATCTCAAATGGCATGCACATACCGATGCTTCGACGAGGAAAGCTGCGAGATTTGACGGATCGATCTTCGCCGCAGCTTCAGGCAGAGACACTTTCGGCTTCTTCTCCTTCTTGGGTTTCGGCTTTTTAGTTGCCTCCGCCTTCAGATTCTGCTCATTCCTCGCCGCGATCTCATCGTCGCTATCATCGGAATCATACCTGGATCGGCGTTTAGATCTCGCCGCACCAGCACCGTCCGATTCATCCTCCGCATCAGTAGCGGCCATCTTCGCCGCAAGGATCCGTTTTCTTCGATCCTCAGCTTGCTCATCTAGCGAACGGAAGACGTTGTCGCCGTTAGCTTGGGTTCCGTTGGCAACAATCTTGCCGGAAACGCCGCCATTCGCCGCTTGATCCGCCGGTTTCTGCTTCCGATTGCGTTTCGGGTACACGACTTTCTTCCATCCATGGTCGGAGTGAGAGTTACCGTTAGAGATCTCGAAGCCATTGTACTCCACAGATTCGATCGGATCCATTAGCTTCTCTAAAGTTTATCGCTTTTTGCCTTTATATCTCGATAATTCTATCTCTCCGGCGTGAGAAACAGAGACCAAAGTAGAAGACGAGATTTGACCGGAGAGAAAATGGTTTATATATATGAATTAGAGTGTATCCTTGTTTTTAAAAAATCTAAACTACGAAATTGCCATTGATAGTAGTATAATCACGTTTTTTAGGTTAATTATTTAAGGATTAGTGATTCCTTTTCCCAAAATAAAAAATAAAAAAAGGGTAAACAACAAATTCGAAAAAAAAAAAATCTCAGCCTCTCTTTAAATATTTTTTTTTAACCATAAATAATACATTTTCATATTCTATTTTTCCCACGCTATTTTTAATTGGTTTTCTTCGGATTCGAAAAAAAAAAATCGGGAAAATTTTCTCATAAAAAACACAAATCCAATCTTTCTTTTGGTGAAGTGGTGATCATTGACTTACCACTAGCATATCATATCAATCATCGCATGTTTTCGATTTATTAGATATTGGATGAGATCATGAGAATCAAAAGGTAGGTATCAAAAAAATGATGTGTGTTTATGTTTTATTTTGATTGGTCTTTTCAGTTTTGATTTTTTTTATGATGTATCAACTTGTGAGAACCAAAAAAATGCTGATGTGTCATCATATGGAAAGAAATTTGTCTATTATATAATATTGACTTTTTGCAAATTAATATTTGAACTTAGTTTTGGGCAAAAGTGTTCAATTTAGATTTCATTTTGGTTTTAAATTGGTTTTCAACATTTTCGGATTTTTAGTTTATAAAAGATAAATAATATCTGAATAAAAATTAATTTATGATGGATAGTTTGATTCGGTTTTGATTTGGATTAGAATTTTAGTTTTTAGTAAATTAATTTTTTAGTTTTTAAATAAAATTTGGGTTTTTATCCTTTTTTTGGGGTTCAATTTCTGTTTATTTTTTTTTTGTTTTTTGGATTTAGAAAAAATAAAAATCTATTTACCCAAATAACTATATTAAAATATAGTTCGGTTTTTAGATCGATTATTTAGACTCGGTTCAGATCAGATCGGTTTATCGCGACTGAACACCATTAATTGTATGAGTCACAAACACAACAATTAGGAGTAAAATAAACTGATAATGCAATCTGTTACAAAAATATTAAACTCTAATCCTAGAAACAAAAGATGAGATGAAAAGGCATCATTCACCACCAACATGGTCGAGTGTATTCTATAAAATAATCAAACCGAACGTAATCAAAATTTATCTTAAATATATTAAGGAAAAAAGAAACATTTTCACGTTCAGAGACATTCCCCATACAGATGCAACAAGATGAAAAGAAAAAAAAAGAAACATAAACAAATCTTTCCTACACGAAACGGCGAAAGAAAATTTGAAGCTTTTCAATATGACACTAAGAAGAACCCTTACACTTGTTGTTGGAGCAATGAAATGACTTGATTGATGATGCCTTTGCTTAAACGATATCGGTTCTCTTCTTCAAAAAGTTAAACAACCTCTCTGAGCCGTAAAGCCTGATCCTTAGTCAAGTTTCACCGAAGAAAACAAGAAGTGCACGAACCAGAAGGAAGAGAGGAAACCAACAGTTCCGGTCGCGAGCATGATAGCCAAGACCATGAACAGCGAGTAGCCGAGATAAAGAGTCGCTGAAACGGGTCCGCTCAAGCTTTTGAGGTCGAAGACAAGGTAATTTACGGAGTATATGAAGATGTAGATTGCGACGGATCCTGACGCGAAGAAGGATTTCCACCACCATTTATAGTCTTCGACGCATAGGTGCATGTATGTTAGCACTAGGGAAACCTCGGCACACACTACCACAAGAAGGATCATGACAACAAAGAGGAACCCGAAGACGTAGTAGACACGGCCCATCCAGATGCTGGACATGATGAAGAAAAGCTCGATGAAGAGGGTCCCGAATGGGAGCGTTCCAGCGCCAAGAACCAGAAGCCATGATGGGTATTTCTGAGCTGGGATTTCTCGGGGGATTTGGTTGGTTCGAACTGGGAATTCAATGTGAGGAGCCTTGGCTCCAAAGTAACCGCCGATAAGGGTGAGAGGAACCGAGATGCAAAACCACAGGAGGATGAGGATGACAAATAGAGAGAATGGAATGGCTCCAGTACTGTGGCTACCCCATAGAAGAAAGTTCAGCGTTGTAAGGATCAGAAACGCAATGCCCGGGAAAAAGCAAGCAGCTTTCCATGCAACAGACATCCATCCACGGTGTTCGCCACAGCCAATTGTCCTCCAGAGGCGAACAGCGACATAACCAGCTGCAATGCCAAGAATCATGTAGAAGAAGAGCATACCCGTGATAAGTGTTCCGCGTGAAGCCGGTGACATGAACCCAAGAGCAGCAAACAAGATAGTTACAACAGCCATGCCAAGAATCTGAACACCATCTCCAACCATGACACACAAAAGCGAGGGGTTTGATGGTGCGCGGAATACTTCACCCACGACAAGCTTCCACCCAGATAACTCTTCGTTCATCTGAGCTTGAGCCTCCTTGTCCAGCTCCTCATATCGGGTCAAATCCCGCCTAACAGTTCTCAAGAATATCACTAGGACGATACCAGCCAAGAAAGTGATTATCATAAGCGAGTTCAAGATCGAGAACCAGTGAACCTTTGAACCTTCCATCTTCAAGTAGGCATCCCATCTCGATGGCCACTTGATGTCACTCTCCTCGAAACTGACTTCATAAGAGAAGACAATGGACTGGCCTTCCTTGACAGACATGGATACACTAGTAGAATCACATTTGATCGGAGTTGTGTATCTTTCGTACATTTTCAACTTCTTGGTTGAGTCACCATTATGAGTAAAGCTACAAGGAACCACCTCGAACCCAACAACCATATACCCGAGCTCATCCGAACCTTTCTTCCCAATCGTCGGTATCACCTCAGCTGCATCCCCAGTACCCATCACACGAGCAACATTAGCCTCTTCATATTTATGAACAAGAACCTTAAACTTCAAGTGGTTGAACACATAGTAAACATCCTGAACCTTGATCCCAACTGGATACCCAGTCCACCTCAGAACATACCCATCTTTCTTAGTGTACCGTATCGCGGGCAAATTGTCAAGCATCGGATTAACTTGATACATCTCATCAATCCTCTTCTTCAAGAGTTTAAAGCTATCAGCAGAGAGCTTCTCGGTCTGACATAGAAAGATCTCACTCTCGTTCTTGAACATTTTAAACCTATACGGCGAGTTCTCGATCCGATCTCCCATAAGAAGCTCACCTAAATTCTCCGCTCTATCCTTAATTCCTTCAGAGGGCTTACAAAAGGGCAAACTATAATAGCTAAAAGGCATTTCCGTCTCGATGGAAGTAAGAGAATTCACCTTCACATTCAGATAATCACCAACCTCGTAGTTATGAGGATAACTACCTGGAAGGTAAAACCCAAAACTTGATTGGATCACGGAGAAAATCGCAAGCACCCAGATCCCGAATCGATCCATCGAGCTCATATCTGGATAAATAGATTGGGAACAAAACTTCGTCAGATCTGGATCGGTAAACAGTCTAAGAAGCTCAGATCTTATGGAAGATTCTGATGCTAAGCGAGCCCAAAAACTTGAAACGCAGCATGTTACCTTTCCCAATTCGGATAAGCTTTTTTAAAGCTTGATCCGCTGGTTTCTGCTTCCGAATGCGTTTCGGGTACACGACTTTCTTCCATCCATGGTCGACGTGGGAGTTACCGTTAGAGGTCTCGAAGCCATTGTACTCCGCAGATTCGATCGGATCCATTAGCTTCTCTAAAGTTTCTCGCTTTTTTCCTTTATTTCTCGATAATTCTCTCTCTCCGCCGTGAGAAACAGAGACAAGACGAGATTTAACCGGAGAGAAAATGGGTACATATATATATATATGAAAAATAAAAACAATATCGTTAAAAAAATTTATTCAAACTACGAAATTGCCATTGAATAGTATAAAATCAAAATCCTTTTGGGATTTGGTGTTTCTTTTTTTCTTTAATCACGTTTTTTAGAGTTTAATTATCTAAGGAGATTAGTGATTCCTTTGCCCCAAAAATTAGAAAAGGGTAAACAACAAATTTGAAAAAAATATCTCAGCCTCTGTTTTAAATACGTTTTTTAACCGTAAATATAGATTTTCATATTCTATTTTCCCCACGCTCTGTGTTCAACACAATCAATCAATGACTTTCAAACTCGAAAACATGTAAATAATAAACAGAAATAACTTTATTGTCATTATGGGAAAAAAGAAGAAGGAAGAAGGAAGAAATAGTATCTTGACACAAATTAAACAGTCTAAAAACCACCTTCTACAAACTTGAGAGAGCTTTGCACAAACTCTCAAAATTCCCCCAGCTTTGAACAAACGAAACCCTCAATTATTTTCTAGTCAAGCTTTTCAAAACTTTGTATCTCGGAGCGTAAAAGGCTTTAGCTTTTAAGTAAATTCTCTACACCGACGATAACCAGAGTTACCTCTGCTTATCGTCCTCATGCTGTTTTGTGTCTCTTCTCTCTTAGTTCTTCAACGCTGTGGTGATTGCATTATAGTATTGGTGCAGCTCCAAAGAGTTCACCAGGTTCTTCAGCTCCGTTGTAGCCTCCGGGTTAGAAGATAGAACAACTGCAGCAGCGGCTCCTGCAGCAGCTAGAATCACAGCAGTAATGGCTGTTCCTTTGAGGCAGCCACTTCCGCGGGAGAGTCTCCCCGAGATCACTTTGCACGACTTGTCAGCTTCTTTGTAAAGAGAGCCATTGGCTCCTCCTTCAGTGATGGCTTCCTCGTTCTGAAAACATCTCAACAGGTTAGGTCAGAGATGAAATTACACTGAGTCTGTATAGGGTGAATGATATTGGAGCTTAGAAGACTAGAAGAGTAAGAGGCATTACCTTTAGCCTGAATCTCTTCATAGTTAGGTTGAGAGCGAGGCTATCACTCGGTGATGATGATAGCTTGACGGAATGTTCCTTCCATTCGTTAACCAATGTTTTAAGAACAGCTACACTAGCTTCAAGATTCTCCTTGTAGAGATTGTCCCAGTGCTTGCAGCAATCAACGTTTTCGGTCACAGCCCATATAGCGATTGCTCTAGCTTCCTTGGCCAAAACAGGATTTCCTGTAACAACGGTAACATTAGAACTCTATTTAGAGGAGAGAGGGAAGCAGAAAACTCAGATACCGATGCACGGTTTTGTTTGTTACTAATACCTTCTCCAGCTAATTTCAGAGCAAAAGTGAATATCTGTTGTGTGACTTGTTTCATCGCCTTGCTTCGTGGTGCACCAGCAAGAGCCACTTCCTTCAACAAGGGATATATTGCCTCAAACCTCTCCGTAGCCTGTGTGCATACAGAGACCATGCTTGTGATTAGAATCAAGCACCATATCAAGGTTTCGTTTTTATAGATTCCAAAACTTTACTACTTACCTTTACTCTAGCAGATGAAGCAGGGAATGTAAGCCGCACCAAGATCTCAAATGAAGGAGGTGGGATCAGTCGCTCTCCCTTCCTAACAGCTCCATTTACAAGTATGGTCCGCGCCTTTGGATTCGACAAAATTCTGATAAGAAACATTGCGTAAAACAAGATCAGATGGTTATTACATAAGAAATGCATAGCAAAGGAGATCACAAGAAAACTTTGGACTCACTTCTCAACCAACTGCAGAATGAGATCCCTTGACTGAGGGTTGCAGTTCTTATTACCGACTACAGGTAACAAGTTGTGTGCCCATGAATATAAGCCTACAGATAGATCACCTTGCGATGCCTGTCCACATTTTACCGTTCACTAAATTTCAGAACAGAGATCACAAGAAACACACAAAGTTTGAGACTAAAAACAAATAAAACAAACCTGAGACATCATCCAAACTGTAACCGGAAGCTTATCTTGTCCTTGATACTTGGGATTCTCCCTCAGAGTCGGTAATACAGCAGTCAAAGCATCAGGTTTCCTACGCAGTACCATTGCTAATGCAACAAATATTGCCACCTAATCGTCAAACGAATAGAACATGATGGAATCAGTAATCCAAAGGTGATTGATGAGTAGCATGAGCAAAGCTCAGAGATTCAAACCGAGAAAAGGTGTTCAAAACTACCTGAGATTTGGAAGAAGTGTGTTGTGCACCTTTCTTCCCACCTTTGGCACCTCCTTGATGTGCCGCCAAATCCGTGAGAATGCAGTCGAACGCCCACAATACAAAGGCTCCCAAAGCCTCAACTGGACGGTTGCTGATCCAATCGACTGAAGTTTTGTAGACTGGTTCAGGAATATGAGACAACGGAACCTGTTGATTGTAAAAAGTTAAATCAATCAGCTTCATGAACCTAATCCTAGACTTTGATTCCAACATCTCACAAAAGGGAATATATCTCACATCGATCAATTTGGACAAAGGAGACTCTTTGAACATCTTCACCCATGGGAATTGCACAGATGATACTCCGGAGAGTGCTCTCCCAAAGTAATCCGCAAATCTCATCAGCTGAATATCCGGTTGAGTCGCATACAATTCCTATTAACAAAACAAAATTGAATTTTGATTTGTGGGTTATCGATTTAGATCGAGCCGTATCTCAAATGGCATGCACATACCGATGCTTCGACGAGGAAAGCTGCGAGATTTGACGGATCGATCTTCGCCGCAGCTTCAGGCAGAGACACTTTCGGCTTCTTCTCCTTCTTGGGTTTCGGCTTTTTAGTTGCCTCCGCCTTCAGATTCTGCTCATTCCTCGCCGCGATCTCATCGTCGCTATCATCGGAATCATACCTGGATCGGCGTTTAGATCTCGCCGCACCAGCACCGTCCGATTCATCCTCCGCATCAGTAGCGGCCATCTTCGCCGCAAGGATCCGTTTTCTTCGATCCTCAGCTTGCTCATCTAGCGAACGGAAGACGTTGTCGCCGTTAGCTTGGGTTCCGTTGGCAACAATCTTGCCGGAAACGCCGCCATTCGCCGCTTGATCCGCCGGTTTCTGCTTCCGATTGCGTTTCGGGTACACGACTTTCTTCCATCCATGGTCGGAGTGAGAGTTACCGTTAGAGATCTCGAAGCCATTGTACTCCACAGATTCGATCGGATCCATTAGCTTCTCTAAAGTTTATCGCTTTTTGCCTTTATATCTCGATAATTCTATCTCTCCGGCGTGAGAAACAGAGACCAAAGTAGAAGACGAGATTTGACCGGAGAGAAAATGGTTTATATAAATACAGTAGAGGAAGATAAAAACAAATATCCTTTGTTTTTTTAATCCAAACTACGAAATTGCCATTGATCTATACAGTATAAAACAAAATTATGAACCAATCCTTTTGGGTTGGAATTTGGTTTTTCCCTTTTCTTTTTTTTTTCTCGTTGGAATTTGGAATTTAAGAAATATTAGTGATTTCTTTTCCCAAAAAAAATTTGAAAACAAAATATCTCAGCCTCTGTTTTAAATATTTTTAAAACGGTAATTATAGATTTTCATATTCTATTTTCCTTTTCCTACGCTATTTTCTGATTGGTTTTCTTCTGATAAAAAAAAAAAATCTCTCGATAATTATCTCATAACAAACACAAAATCAATCATTTTTAGTTAAGTGATCAATGATAAAACTTTCCACTAGCCCTATCATCCTCGCATGTTATCAATATTGGATGAGAATCCAAAATTTGGATAATATTTCTAAAGTCGGATCCTCCTCTTTTGTCAACAAAAAGATCTTGGTATCAAATGTTCACACCATGATATTTTGTTCTATATTTCAAATGATGATTTATAGGATAATTTTATATTCGTTCTGTTTCAATATAAATGTAATTTTTAATATTTTACATATAAGAGATATTGTTTCATGATCGCTAAAAACAAAAAAAAAATGAATTCTTATATGAAAAAAAAAAATTCAACACATATTTAAAGGTGCAACTAAGATTCTATACCGCCAACCAACCAACACCAACAACAGAAAGCTGTATTCTTTAATTTACTAAATTAATTTCTTCGATATATAATGGACCCATATATAATACTACCTCTTCATTTCAAAAAACAATTAACAAAATAAATAAATACATATATATATATATATATATCGAAATTCAGTTTTTGCAAGTGTTTTAATAGTGGGCTGGTTTAGTTTTGCTATAAAGGAAAATGGGAAGTGGTGCCTATGGTGGTGGAGAAGTTATCGATATATATTTAAGCAAATATTCCTCTCTTAATTCTTATGGTCAACGAAATTAAATGGCTGAAGTAACAACCATACATGTGATTAATTGTGTTTCTGAACACAACTATACTTTATATTACAAATTAATTTAAATTTATTTCTCAGCAAACTTAACGTGATAATAATATTTGAGCATTCATACTTACATGCGTGCATGTTGAAAGAGAAGTCGTCTCCCACACAGCCACACTCCAACTCTCCAACCACAAATCCCTGTTTACAATTTGAATATTAATACAACAATTTTTTTTTGGGGGTGCAAATGTGAAGATTAGCACGACATTTCTCTAACTATTGACATGAAAAGAAAAAAAACAACATAAACAATTTTTCAGAGATTTCAGTTTGGAACTAATTTTTTATTGTTCTGCTGGTTAGGTTCACTACCAATTAACACTTTTCTTTGATTAAGTTATTGAAAATTCCCTTTTCAAAAAAAAAAGTTATTGAAATTTATTATCCAGCTTCACAGATTTTTTTTTTTTTAATTAACTGTGAAAGTTCTGAGCTTTAGGCCCGTAATCTCCCCCAGTATCCGGAGTTAGCCCTTTTTATATTCCGATTTAAAGAATATACCTCCGTCCCAAATGAGATTTCTTATCCAGTTTCACAGATATTACTTGAATTTTTTTTTGATGCGGCTCTAGATACAGAGATACAGTAGGGATATGCATATGGTGGATATCGATTAACTGGTATAAATGTCCAGTTACCCCAGTAATCTCCCCCAGTATCCAGAGTTAGCCCTTTCTATATTCCGACTTAAAGAATATACCTCCGTCCCAAATGTGATATACAAACGGTGGATATCCATTAATTGGTATAAATGTCCAACCCAATTAGATAAATATATATATATATATATATTCCCTTTAGGCTAACAACTATTTTGAAAATATATATTTTTCGTTTTAAGCAGTAAGCTCAATCAAATTTCAGTAAAGCACAAACAACTTTTTTTGAAAATATATGTTCAAAAGGATTCACGTTTTTCAGACGATTGTTGGTGACAGTGACTTGTGAATGGGGAGGTGCTTGTCAGCTGATTGTTGTTGTCTTAAAGACCTTTTCGCTTAGAGGTTTTGTCTATGGGGAGAGCAAATGTAACATGTGTTATATAGATTTATGATAAGTAGATCTCGTGACACTCGTGTTTTCTCTAAAAGTACTTCTGGACGTTCGGATCAGAATCATATATATCCACGCAACTGATTTGGAGAATGAGGAAACGAAAAGATGAAAAGGGTTTAATGTTAAACTGGGCCTCGAAGCCTTGTTAACTTCAACTAACCGAATAAAAGACCCGTAGCTTTTAGTCATCTGGCCCATTAAACTTCTTATAGATTGATAGCTTACAATCCCCTTGATATATTGAATGTTACGTTTTATGTCGTTGACTATAAGTTTTTGTTTTCGCCATAGTTTGCATTAGTCTTTCTATTTTCCGCACCTAACTTTTTCCAATTTGACAACATGTTTTAACAACAATTACAATACATTATACGAGAAAAGAAACGGGTATTTATATTTTCTTGTCGAGTGAATATTGTGTACGACGATAAGAGCATCTTCATTGGTTAAAAGTTCTAAGAGATTCTCAAAAAAAAAAAAAAAAAACAATATTATTATTTTAATGTAACTATATTTTATATTTTAATTTTAATTTTATAATTCGGATACTCCGGCTTGGACGACATGGATTAATCGGAACTATCGATGGATTTATCTTGAAGCGGGACAACCAACTAGATCAGTTAGTGATTTAGCTCTAGAAGCAGGATTGCAAAGTCTACTCATTGCTATGCAACATGCCTAGTGTAGAGGATATAGGTGATACCCGATCACTATGCAGATTGATCAGTGGAGAAATAATGAATTTCCAACAACACAACCTAATACGGAAGATTCGTAAATGGCAAAAGAAAATTTCAGATGCTGAAATAGTATGGACACCTCGTGAAAATAATCAAGCGCGAATCGTTAGTGAAAGATCCAACTTTTAAATCCCTATTTGAGTTTCATTGTTATGTACCAATTTGTATTACAACTATCTTTCATGAGATTACTCTGTTTCTCAAAAAAAAAAAAACTTAAACAAATGAATGAAAAACAAGTGTGATATGAGATTTTCGTGGATATCTCAAATGAGAACCAATTCTCACTTCTCTCTTACTTTTTTTTTCCTTCATTATTTTAATGTTTTTTTTTTGATGTTAAGATAGCAATTAAGATACTACCAATGGAATGCTCTAATGTGTAACCGAAAGCTTTGGGCTAATAGTTTACCATGTCTCAACATCCAATTCAAACCTAAACAAAAGAGGGATGTATTGTACACATACCACAAGTCTCGTCGTTATCGACTTATCGTATGTGTATAAGTGTACTTGGTTGGTAGTAAGGCAAAACATCGTGTCGTCTTATTCTTGTAGAAGTATCTAGAAATCTCCGTCCTGGATAAGGAAAGGTGGCAAGACGTGGAAGGACGAAATAAAACAGTGTGTCGTTTTCGTGATAAGAAGAAGAAGAGAAGCGAAGCACGGCAAGACTGTAGAAAGGCGCGAGGAGGCGCACACGAGAGTACAAGTTGGTACGGAATCTTTGTGTATTTATCATTCAATTTCTCTGTCTGTCACAAAAGTTTTTTTCCCTTTTTAATCAAAAACAGATTTTATCACTTTCGTTTTGGATTCGACATTGACGTTTCCTCTTCCACCACTTTGACACTTAGACCAACCCCAAATGGACAATTTAAGGGATCTAAACCAAGTGTTTTATAAATATAAGTGAATAAAAAAATAAAATGGAGTGTCTTAAATATAAGACCAGTATCTAATATTTAAGACATTCAATTTTATGGTGTAGATTCTGTTGCATTTCTGTAATTTATACTCCCTCTGTTCCATTTTAATTGATGTTCAAGAGATTTTGGTTTGTCCCAATTTATTTGATTTTCTCATATCTATGCAAATTTTCATTTTATTTTAATCTAACTTTGATTAAAAAAATATTACTATTTGAGTTTCCCAAGAATACTTTCACTTTTACCTCTTTTCCTTTAACTAAAAAATGATATTTTTAAATATGAATTACTTTTCTTAATATGTGTGCTTTTATCTAGAACATCAATTAAAATGGGACAGAGAGAATATGTTTTAATGTATTATATTTTTGAAAATATATTATGTTTCAATGTACAGTAGAACCTCTATAAATTAATACTCGATAAATTAATAATCACTATAAATTAATAAATTTTGCTGGTCCCGAATCGGGGCAGTGTAAAAATTAGCAAAATTCGATAAGATAATAAGATAATAATTTTTTGAAACTCTTATATAAATATATGGTTCCAATAATAAGATAAATTAATAATTATACATCTAAACATATATATCTATATATATATAACTAAAATAATATAGTAAAATATGATTAAATTATTGTTTTAAATTTTTAAAAATTGTTGATTTATCTTTAAATTCTTTGATATGATATTTTCTAAATTAATTTTATAATTTCGAACATTTTTGTATTGTTTTTTGATGAACGTTAAAACTTCAAACCGAAAACATCTCTATATTAATTTATCTTTAAATTAATAATTATTAACTTACATATAAATTAATAACTATATAAGATAATAAAATCTTGAAGTCCAATATTATTAATTTATAGAGGTTTTACTATATTATATTTTTACTTAAATTAAAAAAAAATGGTTTTTTAAGACACACAGTGTCTCCATTGTAAACTTAAAATCAACAAATTTTAACAAATTATCTTATATTCAAAAAATAAATAAAATATTATTATTTTATCTTTAAGACACCGTACTAAGAGATGACCATTGAGCGACAATAACACAATATCTACGGTGATAATCAGCTCTGTTTTTTTTTTTTTACTTGCGTCATAACAAAATGAAAAACGAGTTTTTCGAGACAAATAATAAAGAATCTGACTACAAAAGTCCACAATTTGCGCCTGTAAATTGCGGAAATTTCTTAGTTGCACCACCACTTGCAAGGTGAAGAAGACACAACACACTTCAAAGAATAAACACTAAACTAATTGCAGACTAAAGTAATAGTAAAAAATCAAGAGGGAGGAGAATCTGAATACTTTTTTATTTCCGGTGAATGAGAGAGATGTCAAAGAGAAAAAAAAGGGCTTCAATGTCAATGGAAAGCGACAAAGTTGCGAATCAAATTTTAAAGCAAAAAACACAAAAATTGAAAGAAACATAAATCATAACCAATGTTTTTGGTCTTTGTTTTGTTTGAAAAAAACAATAATCTCTTTAATGGCTGGGGACTTTGAGGCTGAAGGACTTGTTGATCCAAGCCTTCAAGCTTCCTCCTTTTCTTGCTCCATTAATGGTGGAGTTAGATCTCCCATTAGCTTCCTTCTTCTCCTCTGGTTTCCTACACAGAGTAAAGTTCCGTGCACCTAGCGATCCAATCGCGTTCCATGTGCTTAAAGCTGTCACACAAATATCAAACCCAAAACAAGATTCAGCAAATCAAAATCGTCAAAAGATACCAATCACATAAACGCAAAAAAAAATAAAAAAAAGTGAAGCCGATTCCTTACCTTCAGGTCCAACCATGGGGCAATAGAGAAGAAAATCATTGAAATCGGATCCTAGAAGCGGGAGGCGACCTTCACGAGCGTAGCATTTAAGAGCAGTGTCGATAACCGAAGCCACGAGATCTTCCTCGTAAGACACGAACCGGATCGGACCGGCGCTGCCAAGAACCGTAACGCTGATGAGGATCCTGTTCCCTTTAGCGTTCTGGTTCTTCTTCTGCTTGTTGTAGAGCAACATCTTCCCGGATTTTTTTTTCAAGAGAGAGAGAGAGAGACAATAAAAAAAACGGCAGATCCGAGATCAAAAAAGAAAGAAACCCTACGAATCAATCGATCAAACTAATGTAACAATCGGGAAATCGTTCGTTGGATTCACGGGTCGAGGCCGAGGCAGCGGAAGTACCAGCCTTCTTTGCAGGAGCCGAAAGCGAAAGCAGAGGAAGCGGAGAGAGGGAGGAAGAAGCTCGCCCTTTGTATTGGAAGGGAGAGCATAAACTTACCGCCGATCGGACTAGTTTCCACCATTCACAAACGATTCCACAGATTATTAAAGAGAGAGAGAGAGAGAGAGAGACGACGGAATCGAGGAAGAAGCACTTTTTTTTTTTGGGGTTGCGAAGCAGAGAGAGAGAGAGCCGAGAAGGATATCGGATGTGATTGTTGAGCTGTGTGAGAGGGGGGGCGAAGGGGTGTTTAAATAGGTCGTTAGGGTTAGGGTTTTTTTCGGTAATTTGCGTTTTTTTGTGTGGATTTTCTAATGTTTTAGTGTTCTGTTTCCGTTTTGGTGCTTTTTCCAAAACGTGCGTTTTTTTTTTTTCCTTTTTTCTTTTGTTGACGTGTTTTACTTTGTCCCGTGTATCATCATCTACCGAGAGTAATCAGTACCAGAGTATATTCGTACCCGAACAAATTTGATGCATTCGCATATTTTTAACAAATTTTGGTTTAATGTGAAATTGTTGACGGATAACAAACATATAAAAATACTCAAATGTTAAATAGATTATAATATATTATTATTATGTAAGTGACTGATTCATCGTATAAATATGCTATGTAGTTTGGTTCAAAAAAAATATAGTCTAAGATGAATAGTAAAAATAGTGAAATACTAAGAACATCCACATTGGTAATACTACGAAAAGTGTCTTAAAAAAATGAAAAAGAGATTTGTTTTAGTAATTAAAAAAAATATAATATTTGTTTCTTCCAATCAAAAACCGACACGTAGAAATTTTGAGTGTCTTAAGTGTCTCTCCAAAGACATCCATTCTCTACTCTTTTCTCATTTTTAATATTTTTAAAAGTTAAAGACACCTTCTTTTTGTGTGCAATAGAGTTGGTCTAACTAGTCGAATGATATATCTGAAATATTTGAATTGTATATTATATTAAAACATCAAAAAAGTTTTCTCAAAACATTTTCATTATAATTTTAACATATTTATAATATCTTTAAAAATCATTTTTAAAAGTTTATGATCCAATTAGTCGATATGCAATCATATCATATTTCAAATATATATATATAATCGAATGTTTTGAATCTTAATAAATAACGGAATCGCATTCATAAAAATTGAGTGTGCTTAAAATGATATCCATTTATATTTTGCAAGTCTTTTGAACTGGTTTTTGTTTTATTAGATGTGCGGAAATTTTCTAGAGTATCATCTCATTAAAACTTATCCCATAGAATATATATATTTTTTAATATAATATATTTACAACATAAAAACAAACATAAACGTACAAACATATAATCAAGGATCTGGACGGCTATATAGGTAGTAGGGAAGATAATGAAGTTGATTTCTTTTGCGACTATTATACATATCGAACTCTCTCGCTTTTTTTTTGGGGTAAACAATGAAGTGATGATATGTTCAAAAAAAAAAAAAACTATGAAGTGATGATAAATGGTAAACGGTCGTTATCGAAGTTTAGCAACATGACAAGTGGCATTAGTGAAAGAGCATCACGTGTCATGCGTTGGACCATTGTCCTGATCCTTGCTGCTTTTAGGTTCCACCGATACAAACATCCCCATATCAAACTTGAGAAGGTACACGTTTCTTCTACTTTAGAACTTAACTAGTTTTAAAAATCTTACAAACCTCATCTCTATGGAATATAATCATATTATTTCAGAGCATAAAGCAAGAAGTTCGAGGAGAGTTGTAACAAAATTCATCTTTTAGTTGTGCTGGTGATATAATTAAATTTCTTAGATACACGCAACATCTAACATGGTTAAATAGCACTCTCGACAACTTTGATTTGATTTGTGGCATATACCTAAATACGCTAATAAGCATGCTTCATAATTGTGTTTAGGGAATTTAATTTTGGGTATTAGTCGAGTTAGGTGGACTTAAGTCAAGAAAGCAGAAAACCTATCATTGTCTAACATGAACGAAAATAAAGTTGCATTAAAATTAATTAAAAATAATTTTGTACTAATTGGGTTCTAAAAGTCCTTAGAATTTAATCTAGTCTAACCATTTATTTATTTTGGGTTTAATCGGATCTAATAAATTGCCTGACAAACGCGTTACTTTGAAAAAAATTCAGAAGACATGATTAACTAGAAACGCTCTATAAAGATCTCGAATCTTTTACATCGGGATCTTATCTTATGAACAGCATACTCAAACTTTTCATAATATGGTTAAATTACATGTGTAGGTAAATGGAATCAATATGCAAACAGAATCAGGTGCAGAGAGCATCATATGGGCCATGATCTTGAGTGGTGCAGAACCAAGCTAGAAGAGTTTAATTTATGACTAAAGATAGTGAGATATAGAGAGAGCACATGATCACTGACGGATAGGACCAAACCAACGAAGCATAGATAAAGATGTCATAAGTTTCAGACAGCTATCAATCTCATCTCCATGCATTATGATCTCTAGATCTGTTTATATGTATCACCTAACTTCTTCTTATCATCATTTCCTCCATGCATGTCTTATCCTGAACCGCTCAATGTCCCACTAAACTTGTCCGGTTAACATCTTGTATTATTTATTGTGTATCTGGCACAAATATATCGTATCGTAGATCTTTTTAGAGAGATTATATCATATGATATCCACTCCTGAACTCGAATATACAGTATGTATAATGTAAAAGTTTTAAGTGACATAAGTTATGGTTTTATACAGACATCTAAATTAGTACACTAAATTAATGTGGCCTTCAATGGAAGATTTATCGCTTGTATAAAAAAAATCATGTTGATTAATTTTGTTTCTTAAGGTAAATATTTGTTTCAATATATATATATATATATATTAGTACATTTATATTAAAAAAACATCATACATACATTGCTGAACATTAAAAAAAAAAAACATCATACATCAGTCCATGGGAACCTGTATCCTAATACATAGTTTATACTAATCTGCCGTGTCATAAAATTTTGAGAATATGCGTGTAACAATAACTGACGGACAAAAAAAAAAATTATACACCACCAGTAGAAGCAACGGTCATGATTTGTATTTCCTTCAGTCAAAGACAAGGAGTGGGCGGGCATATAGTATATACCCTATACTAAATAACAGGTCATTAAGAAACTGATGAAAAGCATATTCCAAATTAATATCATCCATAGAAAAAAATAAAAAATGTGACAGCTTATGATTTTATTTCAAAGGTAAACGATCAGGAAGAATACAAAAAAAATAAAATAAATAAGGAAACGGCTTCTCTTTAATTAATTGTCCAGCCACTCTTTGTCTGTTCAATTAATCACTAGCCAGATTCCCCAATTTCCTCACGTCCATTGATTTCCAAAATATACGCCAACCAAACTCTTCTAGATTCATAGGTACGTAGGTCATATTCATTTCAACATGTCACACGTTATTTTTATCATCTCAGTCTATATCGTACTGCTCCATATAATACAATATCTTATATTTATAAATTCGCCACTAGCAATTCTTAATTCACTTGATGAGAATCCTGAGTTTTCAGTCGTTCTCAATTATTATTATTTTTTTTTTTGTTTCTAGAATAAAATAGGACGCATCAAACTGGAAATTTATAACTTAGTATTAGTTGAACTTTGTAGTTGACCAAAATAAACCTAGTAGTTTGTTTGTATTAAGCTAACCTTCTCGATATAATTTGGATTTACATTTAAAAATAGGCGTGTGAGAATTGTAGACTATAGAAAAACCAATGGGAATGGGGTAACAAAAATAACATTTACGTTGGCCGATACCGTTTTTTCATTAATAACATGGTCAAATCGAATGTTTACGTTGGCCGATACCGTTTTTTCCCCCATTATTTTTTTTCCAGAAATATTTACTGGCTAAGACTGTAAACTTACAGAAATTTAAGGGACTAAAAAGAAAATAAAAGACTGTAAACTAAGAGAAAGTTTAGGGACTTCAAAAGAAAGAAAAATGGATGAAGGCAAGGTACGTGTAATGTACAGGTGAGGGAAATGCGAACGAAGGAGGAACCCTAAAGAAAGTAAAGGAGCAGCGATGAAATCGGTTGTCCGAAAACTGCGGATGGATCTGTCGATATTGTTTTTGGAAGTCCGCGTCGAATCAGCGTGGATGTTTCTCGTAAATTCTATCTTCCCTGAAAACTCCGTATCGTTTTCGAATTTATAAATTACATCGAATCCCCGCTTAATTTGGGTAAATTCAGGCAAGGGTTTGAAGGGATTTGTGTTCTTCGTCGTCGATATCTTCTTGGGTATCGCTTTATCGGAAAATTTTAAGCCTTTTTTCTCTTCTCTTTCTTTCTTTCTTTCTCGGTGGAATTTGCAGCGATGGAGGATAAACCGCTAGGGATTCTGAGAGTTCATGTGAAAAGAGGGATCAATCTCGCGATTCGAGATGCCACCACCAGCGATCCTTATGTTGTTGTCACATTGGGTAATCAGGTTTGGTTTCTGGGTTCTTGCCTTTTCATCAGATTACGCATTGTTTCGGGTTTGATTCTTTAGTGAATAAAAATTCTATTGTTTTTAGAGCAAATGTGATATTTTTTGAACAAGGATTGGCCTTTTTTTCGAGCACGAATATGTTGATCAGAGCATAGATCCTATAGACTTTATAGTCACATGGAGATGGCACGATGTGAGAGATTGATCACCATGTGACGGTTTTTGTGGCCACCATGTGAGAAAGATATCGATTTGATCTTCGTTTTGTGTCTTCTTTGCTAAACAACAAACCATCCTAAACACCCTAAGCATTATCTTGTCTTTTGCAGTACATAATCTGGTTAAAGGGTCAATCTTGTAGCATTTGTTTTCTTGCAATCGATACACGTCTACTCGACTAATCTCAGTACATAATCTTGCTCAAGGGTCATCTCCCAAAACAAACATCATTGGTTTTCTTGGAAATGATAGATGGCTAGGCTCATGCATAATCTTGTCAAAGCTAATAAACATTTGTCTTGTTGCAAATGATGTATGTCAAAGTCACGAGTGGGTAGTTAACGATATCTGAGTTTTAAGGAAAATAAAGACATGATTGACTTGGCCTTGATGATTGTGTCCCTGTGTTTGTACTCTGTGAAGCCCCTCTTTTATCATCATTTGTACTAAGTAACTTTCTGCTTGTGTATTTATTTTTCATCTCTTCTTGACCCTTTTTTTTAATGCTGTTGCTTCAGAAACTGAAGACGCGTGTGATCAATAATAACTGTAACCCAGTGTGGAACGAACAACTGACCCTTTCCATCAAAGATGTGAATGATCCAATCCGTTTGGTAAGCCATCACGTCTATTACAATGGTCTCCTCGAGAAACCAATTTACTAGCTTCTTTCTTTCACTCTTACCATTTTAATTTTCGTGCAAGCTATGTTCTCGGGGTAAACTCCATTGCAAGCCTAAGCTATGATGCATTTATTTGCGCAGACGGTGTTTGATAAAGACAGATTCTCGGGGGATGACAAAATGGGGGATGCGGAAATAGACATGAGGCCGTTCCTAGAAGCGCATCAGCTGGAGTTAGATTTCCAGAAGCTCCCCAATGGTTGTGCGATCAAGAGGATCCGTCCAGGAAGGAACAACTGTTTGGTTGAAGAGAGCAGCATCACTTGGAGCAATGGGAAGATCAAACAAGACATGATTCTTAGACTAAAGAATGTTGAGTGTGGTGAAGTGGAAATCATGCTCGAGTGGACCGACGGTCCAGGCTGCAAGGGTCTTGGACGCGAAGGTATGTTCCTCGGTTTTCGAGTCGTGCATATCTATGATTTGGGTTTTTCTTTTTCTTGATTTAAAAGCGAGCATTCGTTCTCGTAGGATCCAAGAAGACACCATGGATGCCAACAAAACGATTGGACTAAAAAGATGCAGAAATGTTAAACCAAGACCGTGAAGATGTGATGGTTTTTTCTTCTTCTGTTCATGGAAAGACGAGTTTGTCTTTTGTTTCATCAGATTTTAATTATTAACAAAATGGCTCTGCTTTGGTCTTAGTTGTATGTACATGTCGAATAACCCAACCCTTCAATATATTTGTATCTGTTTCTACTATTGAAGAAATAAAGCAAACCCTGAATTTCTAGAACCTCGTCAGATTGTTTTAGGTGTTGATTTCAGAGATAATCTGAGGAATACTGAGGCTTTGTTTGTGAATCCGAACTCCATATGGGGAAGGAGCGTTGTGATAGATGAAGGAAATATATATAGATATTTGTAGTGAAATGTGATTAAGCTATGTATATATATTATTGCAGCAATTGGTGTGAACATACACAAAAAGGTCACAGATGCTATAACTATTCCCCATTGTAAGAAAGAAAGAAAGAATCCAAGAAGATATTATTACCAAATAGAACCCAGAAGATATTATTACCAAAGAGAATCCAGAAGATGTTCGTGAGAGTAACACGTAGATTAGAGAATAAGCGCTGGAAAAGAAACCTTTTTATTTACTATTTTAGTTGATCTTTATTATTATTTTTGTTTCTTTTCTCGCTCTTTCGTCCATTGATAAGCCAAATTTAAGTGGACTCGTTGAATTTGAGCCGGTAATATTTGTTTTAAGGAATAAGAAAAGCAGAAGAGTCAGAGCCTAGAGACATCGATCGTGGTGTGTTTTCTCTTCAACATTCAGAAGAAAACTAGAGAAAAATAATTGAAAAAAGAACTGAGGAAGAGGTTGAAGATGGAGGAACTTGCAGGGCTTCTGAGAATCCGAGTGAAGATAAGGGATCAATCTCGCGCGACGAGACTCTCTAAGCAGCGACCCTTTTGTCGTCATAACCATGGGAACACAGGTCTCTTCTCTCTCTCTCTCACTCTGATTCTAATCTGATTTGGTCTTCTGGGTTTCTTGATTCCGATCTGTCTCTGTCCTTGAGTTATATTTCTCTGCTTACTCTCTTCTTAGATGGAAGATCAGAGATTGGACTTTTAAGAAATATGATAGCTTTTCAATTTCTAAGGGGAAAAAGAAAAAGATGAAACGGGGTTTTGATCTTAGGATGTTTTATCTTGCATGCACTCTAATCAAAGTTTTAAAATCGTTGAATTGCACCAGAAGCTGAAGGGTCGTACTGTGGAAAACAACTGCAACCCAGAGTGGAACGAGGAATTGACACTTGCAATCAAACATCCCAATGAGCCTGTGAATCTGGTGAGTCGTCGATTTTCATTTACCATTTTTAGGAATCATGGATTTCCGACTCAAAATCATTTGGCAACAAGTGTATTAACCCATGTCTTTTTAGATCCATCTCTATAGTTCCAATTTGTGATACAAAGTGCTTTTGGAATTTTATGTGAAACAGACAGTGTATGATAAAGATACATTCACATCGCACGACAAGATGGGAGATGCACAGATAGACATCAAGCCGTTCCTAGAGGTTCACAAACTGGGTCTGCAAGAACTTCCAGATGGAACAGAGATCAAGAGAGTTTTGCCGACCAAAGACAATTGCTTGTCTGAAGAGAGCAGAATCGTCTCCAAGAATGGCAATATCGTTCAGGACATGATTCTTGTGTTGAGGAATGTCGAATGCGGCGAGGTCGAGATTCAGCTTGAATGGATTGAAATTCCAGGTGGTAGAAGACTCTGAAACAAAAAATGAAGTATCTTTCTGGTTCTCTAACTCTCTCTGTGTGTGTGTAATAATAATAATAAAAAATCTCTGTTTGTTTTGGCTTTCAGACAAAAGCGCAATAAGAAGAACAGAGCACTTACTCTGTTTTTGTAATGGAAAACATTTGGTTTTAGATTTTAACCGAAACCGTTTGTTTCCCGCGAGTTTTCTCCTAATCACATAAAAAAAGAATATGCCGTTGTTGTAATTTGTCTGCAGATGTATAAGAAAAAAACAAAAAGAAATCTAATAAGCTTGGAAGTTTGCTTGCGGATATTTATCTTTTTTTTTTTTTTTTGGTTTGTTAAACATGTGGAATTGCAGAGATATTCAAACGTAAGGTTATGGTTTCATCTAGTTACGAATCTTATCCGTCTCCAAATCTCAAATTTGAAAGACACTTCTAAGGGAAAAATCACGGATATATACAAACAAGATTGCAAATAAAAATCTAAGCTTGGAATTATATTTGCAGATATTTGTTTCTTTCTTTGGATCTCTGCTTTCAAGTCCGAAACTTGAAACTCTGTTTTTTAATTTACTCCCAAACGGAGTAAAAGCTATGGCGTCGACTTCAACATCATCTTTAATGGCTTCAAAAACTGTAATCTCCAAAACAGCTCTGTTTCTATTCTCACCAGGAATAGTCAAACGGAGTTTCTTGTCATTCACACCAGCTTCTCCTTCGGTTAAACCCCTCAGGATTAGATCTTCAAATGCCACTAAGTTCGATGAAGTAACCAGCAGTCTCGACGAGGACATGGACCAGATTCGACGGTTACAAAACGGTTCTGACGTGAGAGGAGTCGCACTGGAAGGAGAGAAAGGCCGGGCGGTTACTCTAACGCCTGCAGCTGTCGAGGCAATCGCGGAGAGCTTCGGTGAATGGGTTGCAGCAACGGAGAGTAGCGGAAACGGCGTCATTAGGGTTTCTCTCGGACGGGACCCACGTGTTTCCGGCGGGAAGCTGAGCACGGCCGTGTTTGCCGGTTTAGCTCGTGCTGGCTGTTTAGGTTTTGACATGGGTTTAGCTACTACTCCTGCTTGCTTCATGAGCACGTTACTCTCTCCATTCGAATACGACGCTTCAATTATGGTAACGTTTTCAAGAGCTCTGTGTTTTGTCGAGTTTCATGAACTTCAAAATCAATTAGCATAGAATAGATTGGCTGTTATTTCAGATGTGTTGTTCTGACATGTTTTAGTCGTTGTGGTTTTGAAGATGACAGCGTCTCATTTACCGTATACAAGAAACGGACTCAAGTTCTTTACCAAGAGAGGAGGATTAACGTCTCCTGAAGTGGAGAAGATATGCGATTTAGCTGCGCGGAAGTACGCAAACAGACAGACTAAAGTCTCTACATTGATAAGAACACGACCAGAGCAAGTCGATTTCATGAGCGCTTACTCTAAGCACCTTAGAGAAATCATTAAAGAGAGAATCAATCACCCTGAACACTACGACACTCCTCTCAAAGGGTTTCAGGCAAGAGTAGATCTAGCTTTGTGACATCTCTCTTTCTTGAGTGTTTCAATACAAAATTATGACGTTTCTTGGTTGGTGTATGTTAGATAGTAGTGAATGCGGGTAATGGGTCAGGAGGGTTCTTTACGTGGGACGTTCTTGACAAGTTAGGAGCCGATACATTCGGTTCGCTCTATCTTAACCCGGACGGGATGTTCCCGAATCAAATCCCTAATCCGGAAGACAAAACCGCAATGTCACGCACCCGAGCCGCGGTTCTTGAGAACTCAGCGGATCTCGGGGTTGTGTTTGACACGGATGTTGACAGGAGCGGAGTGGTTGATAACAGAGGAAACCCTATAAACGGGGATAAGCTCATTGCGCTTATGTCAGCGATTGTGCTCAAAGAACATCCAGGTGGGTTTACACTGATGATGTTATTTGTTAATCCTTAGTTTATGTGACTTATAATTCTGTTTTTTAAGTATGGATATAGGAAGTACAATTGTGACGGACGCAAGAACAAGTATGGGGCTAACAAGGTTTATAACGGAGAGAGGAGGGAGACATTGTTTGTACAGAGTAGGGTATAGAAACGTGATCGACAAGGGAGTGGAGCTGAACAAAGACGGCATCGAGACTCATCTCATGATGGAAACTTCAGGTCATGGTGCTGTAAAGGACAATCACTTCTTGGATGATGGTTAGTTAATTGTATACTCTTTAAATAATCCGGTTAATGAGTGGTACATGTTCATTAGTATCTTGTTATATATATTTTTTCTTTTCTATACATTGGGACACATTGTAGGTGCATACATGGTGGTGAAGATCATAATTGAAATGGTGAGAATGAGACTCGCGGGATCAAAAGAAGGTATAGGTGGTTTGATCGAAGATCTTGAGGAGCCGTTAGAAGCGGTTGAGCTGCGGATGAATATTTTGTCAAAGCCAAGAGATGCCAAAGCAAAAGGCATTGAAGCCATTGAGACATTCAGACAATACATCGAGGTATAATTAATCGATTGGTTCTGACTATAGCTACACTTCAAAATTATAATTGTGGAACAAATAAAAATGGTTATTAGGAAGGAAAGCTTAAAGGATGGGAACTGGACTCGTGTGGGGAATGTTGGGTGAGTGAAGGATGTTTGGTGGATTCAAATGATCATCCATCTGCCATTGATGCTCACATGTACAGGTAATTTGTTCACATATTCTAAATGTATCATATGATAAAATCCGGAAAAAAACCGAATTAATAATTAATAATTCATAAAATTCAGAGCAAAAGTTAGGGATGAGGAAAGTGGGGAAGAGTATGGATGGGTGCACATGAGGCAGAGTATTCACAACCCCAACATTGCTCTTAATATGCAATCAATGCTTCCCGGTGGATGTGTCTCTATGACAAGGCTCTTCAGAGACCAGTACACATCCCATTCTTCTTTAATTCTAATTTAAAGGCTCTCCATTCAAAGAAAGTGTGGGACGGGGAGGAATCGGTGCGGGATAAGATATAATAGTTTAAATTTTGATGGAAAATTTAATTATGTCCGATCTGCACCGATTCGATCCCGTCCTGTATCCCTCCTTTCGAAGCAAATTGAATTCTGAATTTGAAATATTTGTTGATAGAGTAAATTTATATGTATGGTTGATCAGGTTCCTAGAAGCTAGTGGGATGGCTAGATTCCTCGATATAAGTGACTTCGACAATTACATCGGAAGTCAATCTTCTTGAAGACCCTTTTAGTTAAAATGCGTAGCATGTAAGTAAACCACAGTGTGAACTGCTACTTATTGTATCTCTATTTGATTAAGAGCGAATTGTTAATTGTTATGTACATTTTATGTAAAGATCCCACCAAAGAAAATGAAAACAGGTACTATGAGTTGCATTAATCTTGAAACACTTTAGTTAAAATTTCACATTATTTTGGTGGCCTCGGATTTGGTTCTCATGACGCAATTAATCACTGAAAGAGTGGTTGGACTTCTCAACGGAGACTGACTGAATTTTTGTACCTGCGAAATTTGTTCCTTTTCATTATTTTGTTACTAATTCCTAAGTGGATGCATTTTCTAAGTTTAAGTTTAACTCTAAGCTTGGCAAACTCGCATTCGTGGTTTAAGTTTTCTTTTACAAAACAATTCCGGTTCTATCATCTTCTATAAATAGAATCCATGTTCTTTCTTTCTTGTTTGTTTATTATTCTGTCTAACTAATTCCTAGCTTCAATGAATTTTCAATACCAATATATCCAATAATTTATTTAGAATTGGTCTTCCATTATGCTGTATCTTAAATTCTCAGTTGCTCACCAAATCTCGTGTCTATGTATTTAAAGCTTCTGTACAGAAACATTAGTTTTTTTATTATTTGGGAATACAACTAGCTAGCTAGCCATTAATTAACCAAACAACTATCCAACCATTTCATTATATGATGACAGTAACGTAAAGTAATCTGTAGAAATGAATGATTTTGTATAAGCGGATATATTTGGTGGATAGCGTCAAATAGAAAATATTTGGGATGAATTTTAACACATGTAAAACCAATAAAAGTAAGTTATTGGTTTTCGTGGCTTATTGGTAAGCTGTACACAATAAATAAATAACCTACGTACAGTGCATTATGGACCATGTAGATCACCATCTGAATTCAGATCCCTATAGGAGATGTTGTTGACCAGAAAACCTACTATTGATCAATGCGTTTTGATTATAAGATAATCACATCATAAATCTTACCGCTAAAGCATAAATTCTACGAACAAAAAACTATAGCTTAGTTTAGCAACGAACATAAATCATTCCCTTTATCTATTCTATTGGTCATCTTCTTTTATGTTCATTAAATCATGAAAGCGTAAAGATAAGGATTCGTTAATCCAAACAGATATTATTAGCAAACATAACAAACTTATATATATAGTCTTATATATTTTATTATTATAGTAGTAGCCTCATCATGGCTAGTAGCAGTACACGTCGCTTCTGAAAGCTACAATTTCCAACGTAACGATCTTAGTAGACATACACATTCATGGCACACTCATATTTCTCTCTCTCACAATCTCGCACATGGCTCCTTTAGGCCTTTATTGCATTTTAATTAAAATACTGAAACTTAAGGCACACACACAGATTCCTCTATTCCTCGTTCAGGAGATGTTCGTCGATCTCTTGGGAGACTTCGACGCAGAACTGGAGGAGAGTCTCGGGATGAGCAACCTCTTCACTAATCTTCTCATACTCAAGGTGCCAGTGGACAATACTCCCTGTTCCACCATGCTTAGGGGTTACCTGGATGGTGAGCAAGAAGCTTTTGTACTCTTTCATCAGATCACCTTCTATAACCCTGAACGTGATCAGGTTCTTCTCCGGCTCCACCGCCTCGATCCTCTCCTTTGCCACCTTTGCCTCTCCATCTGCACCAATGATTTAACATTTAAGTTTAAAAAATTGAGAATAAACATATATGTATATCTAAATTTTTTGTCTGAATCTTATATAAGGAAAAAGATATATAACAACGTTAACTTGCCATGAACGTAGTTCCAGAAGATGATAGAGCCGACTTTGCCCCAGTCACCATCGTGAAGCTCACAGCCCTGAATGTTGTCTGGAGATGCTTTGGAAACATGGTGTGGTTTCCCGGTGAACATGTGATGGAACTTCTCCGCGGAAGCTTTGATCTCCACGTCTGTCTCAAGCTTCCCCACCAAACTAGACGTATCCTTGTCTTCACCTCCTCTTCCGCCGGTTTCTTTGCAGCGTCGATCGTTTTAGGAGGTGTCACCGTCACCGTGGTCTCCGCCTCTCCCGCACTTGCAGCGTCGACCGTTTTAGTTGGTGCCGTGGTCACTGTCGTCTCCGCCTTTTCCTCCATTTTCTTTGCAATTTCAGTAGCAGCCCCGGCCATTCTCTCCTCTGCTACTTTGGTTATCTTGAGGAAATTAGGGTTTCTTAGGAGAGAGAGAGAGAGCGAGAGAGATTTTCTTTTTATGAGTGAGTTCCTATTTGGAAATCTATGGCCCTTTATGTAGAGGAATGAGTGGGAAACTGTTGGAGAAAAAATTCTATTTTTCTTGTGATCAGAATCCCATAATTATGAGTTATGATGAGTTATGGCTTATGACCCACTTGATGATAGCGATATCGAAAAGATAAAATGAATTGTTTTCAATCAATATTTCCACCGATTTTTTTAATGAATGTGTCTTGAGATTTTATTTATATTTTGTAAAGATTCACATGTAGTATAAAATTAACCATTAACCAAGAAAAATACAGTGAATTATTTGCGTTGTTTATAAATGGTATTTATGATGAGGTATATGATCTATTATAAATATTGAATCCACTGAAAAAAGCTATGGAAGGGATTGGTAGACAAGAATAAGTGGTTGCAGCTGTAAAAAAAAAACAGAATAAGTGGTTGCATTATTACTTGGTAATAGACATTATGTGGTGTTTTAATTTTGAAATTAAAAAGACGTGTGTGGTTCTTACATGTGTGTGTCCAAGTCTTGACCTTTCATCTTTGTGTGTGTCAAGACTTTTGTCAGCATGTTGTTGCTTGTTTCGAGTGACAAGGTTTGGTAGGAGTTCAATTTTGTTAACCCTTTAATCTTGGACGTAAAGGTTGTTGCCAAGAAGAAGAACGATTGATTGGTACACTCTGAAGGTGTGAGTCAATGAAACCTGTGTTAACTGCAAGACAGAGTGAGAGAGACCAGGTTATATTTCGGGACCAGGTCACAATGATAATTAAGTATCTGAATTTTTTTCTTTCTGGGTACTTTTTTAGTATTTTCTAAGAAAATTGTAAATATCTCAAGGAGGAATAGATCGGCTGATTTTTCGTTGATTCATACGGTCAAAATTATAATTTTTTTCCAGATGGCAACCAATTTTTACAACTTTTCTTTTCCCCAATAACAGACGTTGATGACTTGATGATATCATATAATACATTCATGAAAGCTTTTGTGGAACAATATGAAAGTTACAATGACCTACAATTATGGGCTTCTAAAACAGCTCTGATCTCTCGGCTTAAGGAAGTGTGACGTTCTCTCGTTTCTTACTCGGTTACTTTTTTTTTTGTGCTAAACGCTTTCTCTATGACTTAAATCATGAAACATCGAAACTAATAAAAGGAAAAAAAAAATTTCTCAAAAAAAGAAAGGAAAAAAAGTCGTAAACAAAATAAATTTATAAACTGAATCATGAAACAATTGATTAACCAAACAAACTGAATGGTAATTCTGAATAATTTCGTTTCAAAAAAAAATTATTTTCTGAATAATTGAAATTAAAATAAAATCCATCTTTGTAAGGGGGCATATTAGATCAATAATATGGGATGATTTCTTGTTTTTTTTCCTTTCTAAATCTCTTCATATTGAATCTAGTATTTGTAAAAGTTATTCAAAATCCAAAGTTAATGTATTAATCATTATTATTAAAAAACTTGAGATTTTATTAATAAATTATATCAAAAATGATTTGTAATGATCTGAGAGAAAATATTTTTGTTTTTAGTGTTAAATAATATTTTCTTTACGTTCTCTTTTTCTTGTTTCAGAACATTTAATGACTATTTAAACTTCATTGTTTATTTTGATAAGATTATTTATTGGCTTTTTTCAAAAATTCATCATTAACAATAATTTAATAATGAAGATGTCAAGATTATTTTTGATTTCCTAAAAGGAAAAAAAAAACTACAACCATTTTCTTTTTTACTATACTATTTTTTAGTTCCATTGCGTTCATGTTTTTAAACATAGAATAAAAGTAATATTTTTAAATTTTTTTAAAAAAATCCTCAACTTTTTACTTTCTCAAATGTTCTGGACTTTGTACTAATCACCCTAAGATTTCTAACAATAATTTGTAAAAAAAATTTCAAATCCCAAATATTTTAAAAATTCATGTAACTTTGTATATATCCTCTATTCTTTTGGTCAAACAAATAAAATCCATCTAAGTTAATAAAACAGACACTAAACATATAATTTAATGTGGAAGCCCTCTTAGTTAAATGATTGAATAAATGATTAATTAATGATTTTAGGTCACGAGGCCTGGGTTCGATTCTTATAGAATGCGATTTATGCAGATTAATTCAGGTAAACTTAAAAAAAGTATCCAGCATGGTGCAAGCACAACTGTTCGTATTGGGCGCTGTCGTAGATCCTTGTAGAACAGATTAATTGTTCGTTAAAAAATTATTTTTGTAATTCTACTTATAATTTATAGTAAAATAATATCACAAACGACAAAAAAACATAAAATTTAATAGTAAAATTGTCTAAGAAAATTTAAAAGTCTATAAATACATTTAAATACATTTGCCATAAATGAAAATACAATCTCACGGAATACAGTTTTCAAACTTACGTTTTCATATTTTTCATTTGTATCTTTTATTTTTTGTTGGACTACATTACCATGTCTTCCTAGCTAACCATCAATTAATTAGAGATAAATTGTAAAAAGAACGAATTGTTTTTTTTTATCTAAACGTCAAAAAGCTATTTAGTATATACAGTATATGATTAAAGTTTTCTTTTGAATAGTTATACTTTTAAAACTTGAAATAATAAAAAAAAAATTACTTGTTGATTTTCAAATTTTATCATTTCGTGTAAAATATTAGAAATAGTATGTAACGGTGAAATTACATTATGAAAATGTGAAACACGAGACAAATCTAGGGTTCATCGATTCTTGATAGACAGAGAAGAGACTTAGAACATCTTCATTGGTGTAGTTATAAGGTTTTTAAGATGAGTTTCTTAGTAGAAAAATAATAATAAATAATTGTGGGTTTCTTAAAATGGAGAAAAAAAATTCTAAAGTATCTTGCTAAGAAACTTTGGAAGGTAAATTTCTTAATTTTAAGAAACCCATACAATATTATATTATTACTTATTTTTTTAATATATTTGTAGTATTTATAGTACCCCTCTTAAGATACATGAATGGAGATGGTCTTAGTTTATACACAAACATATATCACAAACTTTTATTAAAAACAAACATGACACATACACCCATTTAGAGTACAACAGTTTCATATATCACTCATACAAGGGCGGCTCCTTATTTATTGCACTTTTATAGACTATAACATAGACATGCTTCATGGCACACATATATGTATAGGGTAGATACAGAATTAAAGAGCACACTTCTCTATTCCTCGTTCAGGAGATGTTCATCGATCTCTTTGGAAACTTGAACACAGAACTCAAGGAAGGTCTCAGGGTGAGCCACTTTCTCGTCAATTTTCTCATAATCAACGTGCCAGTGCACTGTACTCCCAGGTCCTCCCAGTTTAGGAGTCGCCTGGATCGTGATCACAAAGCTCTTATACTCTTTTAGTAAATCTCCCTCTATAACCCTAAAAGTGATCAGGTTTTTCTCTGGCTCCACTGCCTCGATCCTTTCTTTCGCCACCTTTGCCTTTCCATCTGCACCAAATATATTGATATATATCCTTTAGCAAAAATAATAATAATAATAATATATATATATATATATATATATATATATATATATATGGCTTTGACTCTGTGAATCGATATGAACATACTATAAAGCATGTGCATGTAGACAGAATGGTTGTATTACATAGTTGTCATTTCATATATATAAATTTTGTCCTAATATTATAGGGTTCCAACTCATAAAGTCATAATAAATTGATAATAAGTGGATGGTCCTAATTTGCGAACAGATTAAATTGTAAGAACTAATATAATCAATAAATAGTTATATATATCTAACGTTGACTTGCCATGTACATAGTTCCAGAAGACGATAGAACCAACTTTTCCCCAATCACCATCGTGAAGCTCACAGCCCTGAATGTTGCCTGGAGATGCTTTAGATACATGGTGTGGTCTTCCGGCAAACATGTGATGAAACTTCCCAGGGGAAGCTCTGATGTCAACATCTATCTCAAGCTTCCCAACCAAACTAGACGCTTTTGTCTTCGTCGGATTCATTGAAGCCCCGGCCATTTTAGTTGCCATTTTTTCTCCCGGTGTTTTGTTTATCCTGAGAATTAAAACGTTTTGAGAGAAGATGAGTCCCTTTTGAGTTCCTTTGCCTCTTTTTGTAGAGGAGTGAGTGAGGTAACGGTTGAAGAAGAAACCAAATACTTATTAATTGCTATTTTGTATCCCTTGTGATATCATGACCCCATCATTTTGTCTCACCTACTGAATTTTTGTAAAGGATAAGGATTATTTAACGTTGTTCTTAAGAATGGATCTAGCGATCATTAAATATCACACGGTTCACGTCTTTCCTTCCGTTATGAAATTTTCGATTTGAGATATATTTGTTATTGGCATGTGCATGTACGTAGTGTTAATAAAATACGCTTTCTATTCTTGAAATAAGTTTTCTCCGCTTAAAATTCCATAAATATATCAATACTTTGAAATGATCCTTAATAGAACATGTCGTTTGTTAATGGAGACACGTTAGTTCATATGGAAATGAAAAAAAATGATAGAAAATCCATAAAAAGCGGTAATATGTGGAACACACACACATATATTTTTATCAACCAAAAAGGTATACAGTGACAATATTTACAAATCAATATTAGGTTACATGTCTTCATCACATGCAATTTTGTCTAAGAATATAATAAATAAATAATGTAGAAGTAAGAAAAACTAAAAACTCATTTATCACTAGTACATATTTTCATAAATTGTTGCATTTACTCTTTTTTCTTTCTTATATAATCACTTTATTTTGGTTGAAATAATCTTAAGAAATTATATTTTACCTATCATATTATGCACATTATTTAGTTGCCAAAATCTTTATTTGATCCATACTCTGTGATGACGTTGCTTCATCACACATATTGTTTTTGGGTAGAATGCTTCTGTATCTCCATGCTATACAATACACATAGAATTCTCAAATATACGAAACAAAAGATATGCTATGTAGTCTAGTGGTTTGTGGTAGTTATGATACGACCTAAATTCATAACGCATTATGGATTAGAAGTTTAGAACAAATATATGAAAACAGAAAGACGAGGCTTCTTGATCCAAACATATATATAACATGCTTTATAGTTTTATTGATGACAAACATAGTACACTTAAACAAACAAAAAACCCATGATGCATACATGTACAGCATAGCACTTCCATTTCACATATCACTCAGATATATTGTACACACATTATTTATTAAACTTTCAAATACTGAAATCGACGTGCTCCAATCACACATATATACATGCAAGGATAGGATGGTCACACGAGGAGTACTCTCCTCTATTCCTCGGACAAGAGATGTTCGTCGATCTCTTTGGAGACTTCAACACAGAACTGGAGGAGAGTCTCGGGATGAGCAACCGCTTCGCTAATCTTCTCGTACTCAAGGTGCCAGTGCACAATACTCCCTGGCCCTCCATGCTTAGGAGTCACCTGAATTGTGATCACAAAACTCTTGTACTCTTTCATCAGATCACCTTCTATAACCCTGAACGTGATCAAGTTCTTCTCCGGCTCCACCGCCTCGATCCTCTCCTTTGCCACCTTTGCCTCTCCATCTGCACCAATGATATAATATTATATTTATACAGGTATGACTTTGAGTATAGCTTGAATTTTAGTTCGAAAGCACATTGTTAGCATATTTATAATGTATTAAAGTGATATTATTATAGTGGTCATCGCCTGGTGAATTTATGTCAGAGATCGGTTTCCACTATACGCATATTTTTGGTACTATGAAACTCACATGCAGAGAGCCTGCATGTTCTAAATATTAGATTTTCGATTTGTAATCCTCCTTATTAAAAAAAAAAAAATGCAAGTGATAGTAGTTTAGTGGGAGACTAAAATCAATTATGCTAGAAAAATCTCTTTAGAATCCACTAGTTATAAAAAAGAAAAGGAGATGTGAATAAGTTTCACTTGCCATGAACGTAGTTCCAGAAAATGATAGAGCCGACTTTGCCCCAGTCACCATCGTGAAGCTCACAGCCCTGAATTTTGCCTGGAGTTGCTTTGGAGACATGGTGTGGTCTCCCGGCGAACATGTGATGAAACTTTCCAGCCGAAGCTTTGATCTCCACTTCTGTCTCAAGTTTCCCGACCAAACTAGACGCTTCTGTCTTCGTCAGATTCTTTGAAGCCCCAGCCATTTTAGTTGCCATTTTTCTCCCGAAGTTTTGTTATCCTGGAAATTAAAACGTTTTGAGAGAAGATGAGTCCCTTTTGAGTTCCTTTGCCTCTTTTTGTAGAGGAGTGAGTGAGGTAACGGTTGAAGAAGAAACCAAATACGTATTAATTGCTACTTTGTGTCCCTTGTGATCCATCATATTTTTTGTCTTTTTTTTTATATTTTTTATAAATAAATTATGAAAATGTTAAATCGACGATTTTACTAACGGTTAATTCTATCATCATATAAAGAACCACACGTTCGGTTTGGAGTACGCTGAATTTTTTTATAAACTTACCTCTATTAATTTACGTAATTTTTTATTAATCTATATAATTAATAATAAATTATACTTTTTGCAGTAGAAACATTAATAAATTTTTGATAAATTATTGGGTCAAAAGAGGTTTCCATCGTCATATTTTATCTCACCTACTGAATTTTTGTAAAAGATAAGGATTGTTGAACGTTGTTCATAAGAATGTTCCAGCGATCATTAAATATCACACGGTGACGTCTTTCCTTTCGTTATGAAATTTTCGATATTGGCATGTAGTGTTAATGCTATACATTTTATATTCTTGAAATAAATCTTTCTCCGCTTAAAGCTCCATAAAATTTATAGATACTTTGAAATGATCCTTAAGTGAACATGTCGTTTGTTAATGCAGACACGTTACATATGTACATGTGTGTGTATTCTGTGACAGTGACTTGGCTAGTTCATATGCAAATGAAAAAAAAAATATTAACTATGTTATTAGAAAATCCATAAAAAGCGGAAATAAGTGGAATACACACACATGTACGTTGTTTTTGTCAACAAAAAGGCGAATAATGACAATACTGTACAAACCAATATTAGGTTACATATGTTTTGGCCACATGCTACTTTGTCTAAGAATCTAATAAAAAAAATAATGTAGAAGTAAAAAAAAAAAAATACTAGAAACTCATTTATATTACACTATTATTTTCATAAATTTTCGCCTTTAGTCTTTTTCTTTATTATATAATCACTTTATTTTGGTTGATATAAGCCTAAAAACCTTATATTTTACCTATTATATTATGCACATTAATTATTTAGTTACCAAAATCTTTATTTGATCCATACTTTGTAACTATGATGACGTTGCTTCATACACTTGTGTTTGGGTAGAATGCTTCAGTATATATCTCCATGCTGATACGATACATATATAGAGTTTTTACATAAATGAAAGAAGTCTAGTAATTTATGGTAGTGTCATTATTATGTTAATATTTAAATTCAAATCCATATTTGATAAGTTGGAGGAGGATAAGAGTATGTGCAATCGTTAAAACTTAAAAATTAGTTTTTAGTTAATATTTAATTATAAAAAGAAGGAGAGAGAGAATGGTAAGAGAGAAAAAAGAAGAAAGAAACTAAGAATTGATTCTTAATTAAGAATCAAGTCTTCACCATTCATTCAATTTTAATTTTTTTTTATTCTAAAAACCCACTTAACAACCACTATTGTTCATGGTTTAAGTGTAACATAAGATATGGGGACACAAATCTTTCGTATTCCAAAGAATTCAAAGGTGGCATGATGCCACAAATGGAACGGCATGGACTATCAGAAAAGGTCGAGAAAGGCATTTTAGGGAACTATATGATAAGATTCTCACTATGGCCACACCGAATAGAGATGTAGGGAAAGATATTGTATTAGGGAGCATGAAAAAGGGTGTATTGTAATGATTTCTCTGCTGCGAAAATTTGGAATCAGATCAGACTGCGAAGGGACACTGTAAATTGGCATCGTCTTGTCTGGTTTACTCAAGGGTTCCTCGGCAGTCGTTTTTGGTATGGATCACAATAAGGAACAAACTCTCTACAGGATACCGCATGCAGAGTTGGGGTTTAACGCAAAACTGTATTTTCTGTGCTGAACCCAATAAAATTCGAGATCATCTTTTCTTTGCATTTCCTTACACTTATACAGTCTGGCTCACGGTGGCTGGGAAGTTGTTGGGAGAGGCTGCGACACCAGACTGGCATGACACGTTGGCACATCTTCTTCAAGTAAGTCACCACCCTATATAGATGGTGTTCCAGACATCAATATATATGACGCGAACGAAACTCGAGAAGACATAGGGTATGGCGTACTCACCAACAGCTTGCACGTATGATAGATAAAGCCATATGGAATCACATTAGTTCCCTTGACTATTGACATCCGCACAAGCTAGAAGGTCTACGCAGGAAATGGTTCGAAAAAGGGCTCTAAGTGTAGTGGAAGTTATTGTCATTCATTATTTCATTTTTCGTTACAATACATGTATATAAACATTCTTTTCCATATTGATCAATAAGTTTGATATTCATCAAAAAAAAAAAAAATTCAAATCCATATATTGCATGTAATTAATAGAAAAAATATATGAAAGCAGAACGACGAGGCCTATTGATTCAAATTAAAGTATAAATCACATGCTTTATAGTCTTATTAAAGACAAACATAACATACATGTATATCATAGCACTTCCATTTTACTCATCACTCAGATATATTGTACACTCATTATTTATTGAACTTTCAAAGACTTAAAACAACATGCTTCAATCACACATACACATGCAAGGATAGGATGGTGACACAAGGAGTATACTCTTCTCTACTCCTCGGACAAGAGATGTTCGTCGATCTCTTTGGAGACTTCAACACAGAACTGGAGGAGAGTCTCGGGATGAGCAACCTCTTCGCTAATCTTCTCGTACTCAAGGTGCCAGTGCACAATACTCCCTGGCCCACCATGCTTAGGAGTCACCTGGATTGTGATCACAAAACTCTTGTACTCTTTCATCAGATCGCCTTCTATAACCCTGAACGTGATCAGGTTCTTATCCGGTTCCACCGCCTCGATCCTCTCCTTTGCCACCTTTGCCTCTCCATCTGCACCAATAATTTAATACTTTTAACATTAATTTATATATGTTTGACTTTGAGAATAACTTGGATGTTAGTTCAAAAGCTTATTATAAGTATACATATTCAAGTGATAGTATTATAGTGGTCATCACCTTGCGGATCTGTGTCAGTGATCTGTTTGGTTTCTACCATTCTAAAAATTGTTTTTTTTTGTTTGCTTGAAATCTTCCCATTATTAAAAATAAAAAATAAGTGATAGTAGTGTAGTGGGAGACTGGGAGTCTAAACTCAGTTTACGCTAGGTAGAACTCTTTATATTGACAATTAGTGTCGGTTTAATTAGAATCCAATAATTAGAAAGAAAAAAAAAGTGTATAAAGTTGACTTGCCATGAACGTAGTTCCAATAGACGATAGAGCCAACTTTGCCCCAGTCACCTTCATGCAGATCACAACCTTGGATGTTGCCTGGAGATGCTTTAGAGACATGGTGTGGTCTCCCGGCGAACATGTGATGAAACTTTCCAGCCGAAGCTTTGATCTCCACTTCTGTCTCAAGCTTCCCGACCAAACTAGACGCCACGGTTTTTGCCGCCTCAGCCATTCGTTCTACCTCTGATCTGCTTATCTTGAGAGAGAAAAGATAGGGTTTTGAGAGAGGATTGAGTTGTGAGCTATCTTTAACCTCTTTTTGTAGACGAATGATTGAGTAACTTTTGTAGAAAATAAAGTTTATATTCATTATAATAATCTCATGATGGGTTGTATTCCATGTGAATCAATCCTCGCCATTATGATATTGTACCTGCCGAATTATTTTGCATTGTTTATAAAGTGATCTATTCATCATTCACACGAAGCACGTCGCTACTTTCGTTTTCGGTATTGTTAAGTCTCCGCTAGTATTTATTATTGGCAGCAGGTAGCTTTTATAATATATATCATTGAATTTTCTTCCCTCCATCTTGATAGCATAGTTCAGAGCTTGGAAGAGTTTGAAGATGAATCTTAGATTACTATAGAAAAAAATGATATCATTGAAATGTTTAATCACACCATTCACTTCATTATTTTCCACTGTCAGTTTCTTCTGTTGATAAGTTTCTTGAGAAGTTCTTATTCCGTTAGCAAATGTTCAAAAAAAAAAAAAGGGTTCTTACTCCGTTTAAAATAAATTCCAAAAATACATGTATTATTCGACATTTTATATTGGAAAATATGGATGAATGGTAATGAATAATGTAGAAATTAGTTCTCTCTCATCATTTTACTATTCATTAGGGTAAGTAGATTTAAAATTCTGTTTTGCCCTTATACTTCTAAATTATTACATTTTTTTTTAATAATATGTTAATGATAATGCTAGTGACACTGATGGTGTTAACTGTATAAGTTAACGAATAACAACATTATTTTGCTGATTATCAACATAATTTCATATTTTTATTAAGTTAACAAAGTTATTTAGTTAATAATTCATATTTTCTATTATATGATAATTATGTTAACACGATAGTTTTCATATTTTTATATTTAATATTTTTTTATGATTTGATAATTCAATTAACATAAAAACTTATGATATGATAACTAATATAACTTGACAATTTTTCTTTTTTATAATATTATAATTGGGTTAACTTGATATTTTGTATAATATGATAACTGATTTAACACGTTAATCCCATAATCACAATATTAAAGGTGGTTTTAGATGGACGAATAGTATTGCCGGAATTTGTTAACAATGTTATCATGCGAGAAGTAAACAGTAATATCTCGCTAACAAAATGTATTGATCAAATGGCATTTTTGTAATTAAATCGAATAAAAAATATTTGTGGATAAAATTTGTTTCTCTCTGTTATTGACCTAATTTTTAACTATCTATTACCTATTACCTAATTATCAAATTATTTATGTATATTCATTAAAATTACCCTTTTATATTTGGGAGAATTTAATTTACATACTCAGATAATAAGAAAATTAAGAAAGAGGAGTGTAATAATGTAAAATTTGTTCCACACATATTACTCAAGATAAATATGACCATTTTGCCCCTATTAAACATTTAAGATAAAACATTTAAATGTGAAAATATAAAATATATAAAGAAAAATATTTTTGTTGAGCGCTTAAGCGTTGATGTTGGTATACCAACTTTTCAGTGCTTCACCAACAAGATATTGGCTCTCTAACACACATAGTGCTCTAACAATCAGATATGTTAGCGCTCCACAAATTTAAAATGCTACCATGTATGTACTGTGTTATAACATATATATGTTAGTGTTCTAACAATCGGATATGTGCAGACGCTACCAATCATATGTGTAGTATTGTTTGAATTTAGAGGATATATAATAAATGTTAACAAGGTAAATGTAATGTTACTATGGTTACACGTGTAATATTATAGTTATAGTAAATTTTGTATATCTTAACGGAATAGTTAGATCTTTAACTAAATTACAAGAGTAATATTGTAGTCTTGATAACTTATATTTATATGAAACTGCTTCAACTTTTGACAACTTGGCAAAACAAAAGAAAGTATGTATATAAGTGTAGGGAAAATTGGCATAAGTTAATAGATTAATTCGAGTGTTAACAAAATTATTAGTTGTGTTACCATGGTCGCTAGTATTATTGTTAACATTGACAACATTTTCGTCACCATCCTCTACTAGTGTTATTGTCATCATCGTCGTTGTCACCACATCTGTTACCATTGTTACCGTCATCACCGACGCTATCGTCATCGGTGCCAATGTTATCGCTAATACCATCGTTGTCGCGTATCGTCTCGCTACAGTGTTGTTGTTCTTCTTCCTTCTCCTTTTTCTTCTTCTTCCACCGATCTTTTTCTTCTGCTTCATTTTTTTATTGGAAAGGTTGGGAAAAAGAGATAGGAGAAAGAGTATGTTCATAATTAAATGGTAAAGAAACTGATAAAATGTGCCGTGTAGTTTAGAGATGTTAGTAAGGACGAAATCGTCTTTTAGATTTAAACAATACAACTGAAAAGTTGTCAGTTTTGTCGACTTAAATATTGTGTTATCTTGGGTCATATGTTGCAATTTCTATTTATATTTCTAAGTAATCTCTAAAAAGTATTTTATTTTTTTTGGTCAACCCTATAAGATCATATCTTTTGTTAATGCAATACACGTTGTTTATTATTTCGGAAATTTAAATGATAAATAACATTAGTAGGATAAGCGATCCTTTTCATCTTACTAATGTTTATAATATATTATGTCTGACATGCTAAATCTTTGTCAAGGATAAGAAATTATTCTTTGCCTTGTTGTTCATTGAACCCACTACAAGAAAACAAAGAAAATAAAAGGTACAAAATAAAAAATAACAAAGAAAATGTAAGTCTGTCGGACATTGTCGATTAAATTTTGATTGATTCATGAATTGTCGAAAATCCTTCAAAATTTTCCGATGATTTTCTGACAATAATTCTATCTTTTTATTATTTTCATTTTTTTTTAAATTGTGCGTTGGATTCGAGGGATATATATTTATTTATCTTTTCATTTTTAAATTGTCTACCGGAAATATATGAAAGCAGAAAGACGAGGCTCATTTATCGAAACATATTACATATGCTTAATTGTTTGATTAATATCAACCATAATATACACTCAAACAGAAAACATAATACACAAATTTAAAGTATGATATAACTTCGGTTACGTATACCGAACAGAGCTCATCATTATTTATTGAAATTTCAAAGACTGGAATTGGCATGCTTCAATCACACATACATGAACGGATAGGATATATAGTCACACGAGGATCGCTCTCCTCACTCCTCTATTCCTCCGACAAGAGATGTTCGTCGATCTCTTTGGAGAGTTCCACGGCCAACTGGAGAAGAGTTTCAGGATGAGCCACCTCCTCGTTTAATTTCTCGTACTCGAAGTGCCAATGCACAACACTCCCTGGCCCTCCATGTATAGGAGTCACCTGAATTGTGATCACAAAACTCTTGTACTCTTTCATCAGATCACCTTCTATAACCCTGAACGTGATCAGGTTCTTCTCCGGCTCCACCGCCTCGATCCTCTCCTTTGCCACCTTTGCCTCTCCATCTGCACCAATGATATAATATTTTATTTATACAGGTATGATCACTTTGAGTATAGCTTGAATTTTAGTTCGAAAGCGCATTGTTAGTTGTCATCGCTTTGTGAATTTATGTCAGAGATCGGTTTCCACTATACGCATATTTTTGGTACTACGAAACTCACATGCATAGAGTCTGCGTGTTCTAAATATTAGCTTTTCGATTTGTAATCCTTGTTTATTTAAAAAAAAGGAAAAGTAAATGATAGTAGTTTAGTGGGAGACTAAAATCAATTATGCTAGACAAATCTCTTTAGAATCCACTGGTTATAAAAAAAAAGAAAAAGAGATGTGAATAAGTTTCACTTGCCATGAATGTAGTTCCAGAAAATGATAGAGCCAACTTGGCCCCAGTCACCATCGTGCAGATCACAGCCCTGAACGTTGCCTGGAGATGCTTTGGAGACATGGTGTGGTCTCCCGGTGAACATGTGATGAAACTTTCCAGCCGAAGCTTTGATCTCCACTTCTGTCTCAAGCTTCCCGACCAAACTAGATGCCTCGGTTGTCGCCGCCTCAGCCATTCTTTCTCCTTCTGATTTCTTATCTTGAGAACAAGATAGAAAATAGGGTTTTGAGAGAGGAGTGAGTTCCTTTGTTAGCTCTTTGGCCTCTATTTGACTATTTGTAGAGGAATGGTAGAGCAACTTGTAAATAAATTAAAGTTTAATTAATTTAAAAAAATGCCATGATTAGCTGTACGTGTTCCATGTGAACCAGATGACATGCATCATTATTATGACTCACCTGCAGAATTATTACATTGTACATAAACCGATCTATTCATCAATCACACGATTCACGACGCTACTTTCGTTTTCACGTTGTTCAGTCTCTGCTCATATATATAGATATATATATATTTGTTACTGGCAGGAGTTAGTTTGTTAATACACTGTTTTTTATTAAGAGAATGATATGGACAACACAAATATATATTTAACATAGTTTCTTAAGTTCAAAAAAAAAGTTTCTAAATATAACTTACACAAAATCTGTTTTTTTCCTAAATCTATTCAAAATTATCTAAAATATAAGATACTTTGTTAAGTAAAAATTAATTTCCATTTATTTTTAGTAACTTTTATATTCAAGATACATTTTTATAAAACTTAATCTCCATTAGTTTCCGTTTCTAGTAAACTTCCACGGTTCGATTCATTTGTTATTCTCGTGTCGCATTCCCTTCTTATCTTCATCAAATCACGAAGCAGAAAGCGTGATGCTCAGTTAATTTATTTAAACATATGCTGGTATTGGTGTAGTAGGCCCGGGATCGTTCCTGGTCAAGCATGGAATTTTCTAACCACTCCCAGTTGGCCTACGTTAGTTTTTTTTTTTACATTTTTGTAACGAAAAAGGATATCAGATGATCCAGGTTTATATCAGTTATAAACTTAGAGGCACGTAGGTAGCATGATCCCAAAGGCTATATAAAATATACTTTTTAGCTCGTGTCATACAAAAGATTCTGAACGAGTAGCATAAGTGGGAAAGCAGTCAGTCTTAAGAAAAATACAAATACTCTGGGTAGGGTTTCATAAAACCAGAACCAATTGGTTTAATTTATTGAGAGATTTTATCTATCGGTTTGCTCATACTATTTTTGATATATAATATATATATTATTGTTGATGGCGTGTCGAATTTTCTTCGCTCCATCTTCAAACTAGGAGCTTAATATTAAATTACATGTGCTTCTAACTCAAAATCAATTGGCGATGAGTGGATTGACCCATGTACCTTATATATTATTTAAAATTTCTTCCAACTTCCGATGTGAGATATATTCTCTAATACGCTCCCTCGAGATGATGGCTCTTGGCCATTGATCTTGATATATTTGGGCATGGATCGACGGATCATCTTTGGATCACATATCGATGGATCGGATTGGATTGCGTGGATCGGGCTCTGATACCATATTAAGTTACATGGGCTTCCAACTCAAAACCAATTGGCAATTAAGGAAAGAGGATCATCACAATCAATTCATATGATCACTCAATCTCTACAATCACCTCCATCATATATTCTCTCATTTATTATTATGATCTTCTCATTAATGTTATTCCCATAACTCTTGTATAAATAGACATGTAACTCTTATCATTATCAATACAACACAATACAATTTCATAACGTTCTTCATATTCAATATGGTATCAGAGCCCGATCCACGCAATCCAACCCGATCAATCGATATGTGATCCAAAGATGGTCCGTCGATCCATGCCCAAATATATCGAGATCAATGGCCAAGAGCCATCATCTCGAGGGGGCGTATTAGGGAATATATCCCACATTGGAAGTTGGAAGGGATCTTAAATAATATATAAGGTACATGGGCCAATCCACTCATCGCCAATTGATTTTGAGTTGGAAGCCCATGTAACTTAATATGGTATCTGAGCAAGTTTCGATTCCGAGTTTCGATCTAACGATCAAACTCATTTTCTTCTAAATTTTATTCCATTTTGTCAAAAGCATGATTTTCTTCAAATTTTTTTGTTTCTTTTCATTTTGTTTTCCCTATTTTATAAGCAAGTGCATCTTATATTCAAGCATATCATGTGCCTCTGGATCTAAGCTATATGCTTTCAAATTCAAGTTCATCATGAACCTCTGAATCCAAGCCATCAAGCTTCTCATTCAAGTCTATCATAGTCCTCTGAATCTTTCTCGTGCAAATTTTTTTTTCTTTTTTTTTTAATGTGTAACACACGAAATTTTTTGTGTCACACATAATCTGTAGGACACAATCTCTAAAAGAAGAACATCTTCTCCACGAGCTTTTTATTTCTCAAGCCGTAGTACTTCTCAAAAGCCTTAGGGCTTTCTCAACCATCCCAAAATTTCATCAAAATGAGATCTTAGATCTCTGCTGCATCTCAACAACAAAAGCTCGTCTTAAGTTGCTGCCATCACATTGTTCGCCGTTTTCAGCACCGACCATCCGCAGCAGCAACTTCCACCATGCCTACCAGCATCCACCGGAGGTCCACCAAAAGACTCCACCGACAAAGCCCCAGATCTCTCCCTCATTGGCGCTGTGATCTCTACCACCACATCATGATGCAACTATTCTCGGTCAATCTCAAGCCGTTGATTCCAACTTCGCTTTATCACCGCTTTGAGATTGAGGGGGCGTATTAAAGAAAGAGGATCATCACAATTAATTCATATGATCACTCAATCTCTACAATCACCTCCATCATATATTCTCTCATTTATTATTATGATCTTCTCATTAATGTTATTCCCATAACTCTTGTATAAATAGACATGTAACTCTTATCATTATCAATACAACACAATACAATTTCATAACGTTCTTCATATTCAATACTTAATTGGAAGAGGAGTTTGAAGATGATCCTTAGCTTGGTTGTGAGTTGTGACTGGATCCATTTTTTTTTTTAAATGATTTAACATTCAAATATTCAGTAGTTACACATCCACTTCTGTTTTTTTTTTATTGATAGGCTTCTTGATAAGTTCTTCTTCAGTTGAATATATATAAAATTCAGAAAATAGATGAATCATTCGGTATTATATATTTTTATATAATCCCTAAATGATCATATCTTTTTTTGTCAACCCTAGAAGATCATATCTTTTGTGATTTTAAATGATAAATAAAAGAGGGCAAATTTGTTTGATAAATAAACATGAATTAGTATGAAATGTAGGTTGAAAAGGATCGTTTATTTGGCTGTGTCTTCTGCAAAATGGAGCAGAAAAGAAAGCTCGGAAATAAAATATGATCAAAAGGGGGGGATACACATAACTTTTGCCCAATTTGAGTTTCATATATGTTTGTACACTACCCCGTAGGGCCACATTTTTGTCATCTGATTAAATAAACCCATCAAATTTCTTAATCATAAATTATAAATATATTTACCAGGTGATGTGCCGACAATTTTAAAAAGCATTTGGTAATCGACTAATCGTTCGTCACCATCGGATATTGATTAGTATTATCAATTATTTAATGGAGCGTATCCAACCAAATATTTTGGATGATTTGTATTTTAATAATTAAGTTTTTAGATGATTTGGGTATATCTAGAATAGTATTATTATGATTTGTTGTTAAAAGTTTTTCGAAATACATATGAATTTTAAATTTTGTATATTTAATTAAAAAAATTATCTAAACCATTTTGAAGTCAATAAAGAATTATTGTTTAAAATATTTCTAATAACTGTACGATTCAAGGTATTGATACCCCCAACGCCTACCATGACGATCAAAACAACAGTTATTGTTCAATTTGATGGATAATGTTTGTGTTTACCATTGGCATTAATATGCTCCCACATATTTGTTACCTTGGCAAGATTTGAATCCAAATAAAATTTGTTCCAAGTGCATCTACAATCTTCACTCCCAGATTGGACCATCTGAAAGTTGAAACAAATACATTTCTCTACTAAAAACATCTTACAACACCTTACGTCAAATCAACTAAAGCTACCTAGGTAACATTATTAGTGTTCATAAATCATCATATAAACAGATTCTAAGTATATTAACGCCAACGCCCAAAACATAATCCCCTCAGATTTTATTCATAATACAACTTTCGTACATACAATTACACACACATGGCTTAAAGAGAAGCAACCGTTTGTTATAAACAAAACAAACATATATAATTACATCTAATATCTCTATGTTTTGAGAAGATTAGTTTCAATGTCTTTAGTGAGATAGACCGCGAAATCCATGTACTTGTTCGGTGCAGGAGAATCAGAGTGAAGCTTCTCGTATTCCCAGCTCCATCTCGCTATACTTCTTCCATGGAGCTTCGGTATGATCTGAAGGTTACATTTGAAGCTACTATAATTCTCCATCACGTCTCCATCGAACACAAACACAGTCATTGATTTGTTCTCCTCGTCTATTACAACTCTCTCCTTCATCTTCTCCACTTTTCCATCTGTAAAACAAAACCCATGAAATCATATTGACACAGAGAGTAGTAACTTATGGGAGCTGTAATAAGAGTAGACTCTGTTTTTTTTTTACCGACAGACAAAGTCCAGTTCTTGGTGCCTTTACAGTCATCACCGAATTGCTCCTCCACGCTAAGTATTTTCTCTGGAGATAGCTTTGGTACACTCCGCGAAGTTGCCTTGATAGCTTGGAAGATCTTATCAGCTGACACATTGATCTCCACTTCTATCATGGATTTCGCCATCTGAGCCATCACTTTTCTTGTTGTTTGATCTTCTTTGTTCTCTGATTAGCTCTGCTTATATAACTGCAGTCTTTTGGAAAGAAGAATCTGGTATCGGAATACGGTACCATGCCTAGCATTTACGCCAGTTTATATCTAATAGTTTCTTTGTTGTATTAACATACTCTCCATTGGGGTATTGATTCACCAAAGAATCTTCACTCAAAAAGATGGCATTTTCAAGATTATTATATATTATTATCTCACAAGTGTAATGGAACTTTACTTAATTCACATACTGTATGTAGTTTTCCAAGTCTCAGGGGAACACAAACAAAGGCTCGCCTCTTGAGACTTGTACAAGTCAGATTCACTTCTCCCATAGTTTAGACGCGTCTTTTCGCGATCTAACCACTATGGGCGAGGTAGAAAAGGGCCTACGTTTGTCAGAAACCGACGAACAATCATTGTCTTCTCTGCTCTCTTTACTTTCTATGGGGTTTTTAGGTAGTGGCGATGAACCAAACAACTGCACGGTTAGGCTCCCACCTGCAGAGGATCAGAAGTTTATCATTAGCCGGAGACTGATCAGATCATGTTTTACTTTTCTACTCAACCACTATATAGATTCAGCCCAAGATTCATAAAAGTGCCAAAGAAGAAGACAAGTAGATACCATCTTGGACATCTAAGACTCGACTAAAACGTTATAGTCTTGGTTAATTCTTGAAATTACATTATACCTAGCACAAGAGCGGCTCCGATCCAACCAGCCGTGCCCCACCTCTCACCAAGGATGAACCATGCAAATCCTGCACCCCAGAGGGGCTCCAAACCATAGATCACTGCAGTGTCAGCGGCAGATACATCACGCATGGCTGTCATCTGCACAGACGGAACAATTCGAATGTCCAGAGAAATATCACCAAAAACTGAAACCAATGTACAACACACCAACAACTGCAAAAGGTGCGTTAATGTAGTAATTATTTTGTATGTGTGCTAGGCATCCACAAATGATTAATTACCTCTATCCACAGGCAGACACCGGTTGAAAAAGCACCGGTGTAAAGCGCAGGTATCCATGGAAACGCAACCATCCATCCCCAAGATGAGTCCCATGTCCATGAAGATGGGTCATAACCTTGGAAGACAGTAGACCAGGTCCCAGCGAAATACCACACAATCGAAGAGAGAGCAACGACACATGTCTAAGTAGATATGGCATACATGCATACATACATACACACAACTCTCTTAGACCATGAAAATACATCATCATGAACACACTTCAACTATAAAACACAGAGCTTCTCTGACCTCATAGCCGAGAAGGGGTAAGAACTTGTCTTTAGCTGTATTTCGTGAGATATGTTCTGTCCTCAGCGTATGAACTCCGAAGAAGACAGCACTTGAGAAATTCAACAAATCACCAATCTGAAAAGATGATGTAGCAAGCAAACAGTTAACTAACCAATGTAGCTACTCAGTCCAAAGAGCTTCGCAAGAATCTAAAGAGCACCTACACATGGAGAAGAGCCACTAGATTCCAGCATCCAGACTCCCAATATAGACATCAAAGCTCCAAACCAAGTCCGTGCAGGAATTATAGCTCCAAGCATACCATCGAGCAACGGAACCACAATTATCTGAAAAGATGCTTACTTTCAGAGTCTCTCTCTCTCATACTTGCAAAGTTTCCACAGAAATTGATCGAACTCTAGACTCACGGTGAAAATGGATATAAAGGATGCACGCCCAGCATCAGAGGTTAGAAGCCCAAGTGCCTGCATCAGATAACCTAAGCTAACCCAGAAACCTAGCTCAATCCCTGAATTACGCGTTTCGGCGTCACTCAACGACCGCGCAACAAAAGGGGTAAACGGAATCGCAGCCACAACGAACCTCACAACGCTAAAAGCTGCAGGATCCATGGTTTCTTCAACCTCTTTAACCACTGCGATATTACTAGCTACAAACAGAGAATGTCAACGAGAATCAGCTCATAAACTTTCCACAATCGAGTAGCTTTCTCTACGCATTGTACTAAAAGTCACTTACCATAAACGATTGTGATGGCGTTGAGCAGAATGATGCTCCTGAATTTCGTAGAAGCAAACAAGATCTTCCGCCACAGAGCTTTTTGACCGAACAGAGATTTGAAGATTAAGGGTAGCTTCTTCTCAGGACCAATCGCGTTCGAAGGTAGCGAACAAGGGATCAAGGGATCAAGGCAACAAGCTTGTCCTCGTGATTGACCCGATCGGATCCATGAGTTCCCAAATTAGCCGGTCTTTTGGATGCATTCGCGATTCGAGACGAAGAACCAGAAGAGGAAGGTGAAGGAGAGGAGTTTCTGAGAGAGAAAGCCTCGTGACGAGTCTGTTTGACTGGAAATGACGTGTGGAAAGAAGAAGCTACGAACTTGACTGCCATGGCAGATCTAAACGAACATTGGACAGAGCTTTCTCTCTCTCTCTCTGCCAAAACAGTAACCTTTTCTCGTCGCGGGTCTATTCTAATTTCTAAATATCTAAAGGGTTATACTGCCTACGGCCTCCTCTATTGTTCAGCTTCTGCCTAATTTCTTCTAAACTCTGAAACTTTTATTTTTTTTCCCTTGATTATCAAATTTAATGATATTTCCCCCCCAAATTTTTTTTCCTGCCCAATTCTACCTGCGAAATCAAAAACTCAGAAATCGCGTTTAGAAATCGCGTTTAACAAACAGTGATTATCCGGAAAAAAAAGTTGAGGGGAAACGTGATGAAATGTGAAAGTCTGGGGGAAAATCAAGAGTTTCAGAGTTTGGAGAGATCAGTGGAAGCTGAACAATAAAGGGAGACATAGACAGTCAATCCTATTTTCTTTGTATGAAAAGTCTAATTTTTTTTAATAGATCTATTTCACGCTTTCATGACTTAAGATGCAATACAAAAAAAAAAAAATATTCTAATATAACATACTATATTTGTAGTTAAGTCTAATTGTATTTGTAAAGGAAGCATATCATATTTGGTTAACACTTAACTAAGTAATGTCTGAATCTTTTGATAGAAAGTTGATTTTACCACACCTCATGAAAAAAAACTTATATATTATGGTATATAAAAACAAATACAAATAACAATTTTAAAAAATATATTAGATATATATATAAGTATTTATAAAATATATTATATATATTATTTTAATAATATAGTTAAGCCTACTTGTATTTGTAAAGAAAACGTAGCATATTTATGCTTAGTTAATACCTCTACTTCTCCTTTTGATCCCATACAACAAACTCAATCCACTTCAGTTTTAGCATCAAATAGGCTTTGTGCCTAATCATGTAGTTAAGTCTAATTATCTTTTTAAAGGAAACGTAGCATGTTTGACGTAGTTAATACCTATGCTTCTCCTTTTAATCTTCTGAAACAAACCCAATCCACTTGAGTTTTAGCATCAAGTAGGCTTTGTGACTAATCAAGTAGTTAAGTCTAATTGTATTTGTAAAAGAAATGTAGCATGTATATATGGCTAACACTTGACTAAGTACAATTGTTATATTATTGTATATTAAAATATTTATCTTTTTTTTTGTATTGCATCTTTAGTTATGAAAGTTGTAAATAGATCCACTAGTAAGAATTAAACTTTTCATACAAAGAAAATAGTATTGACTGCCTATGTCTCCCTTTATTGTTCAACTTCTGTCCGATTCCCCCCCAAACTCTGAAGTTCTTGATTTCCCCCCCTAGACTTACACATTCCATCACGTTCCCCCCCCTCCATATTTTTTCGGACAATAAATGTTCGCTAAATGCGGTTTCTGAGTTTTTGATTTCGCAGGTGGAATTGGGCAGGAAAAAAAAGTTTGGGGGGAAATGTCATTAAATGTGATAATCGAGGGGGGAAATCAAGAGTTTCAGAGTTTGGGGAAAATTAGGCGGAAGCTGAACTATAGGGGGGCCATAGGCAGTCAACCCTATCTAAAGATATTATTGAAGATTGTGCCACGTGTTACTATTTTATTCGTTTACAGCCCCACTAGTGTCTTAAAGATTTTATAATAATAAAAAATGATTTTTTTTTTAAAGAAAACATACGATTTAAAAAAAAAAATGTGACGTAAAGACACCATAAAATAGTATCTTAAATAAGACACCATTCTTAGACTTAAGACACTTTTGTGTCTCCATGTCATTATTTATTTATCTTTTTTATTTATTTTTTTGGACTTAAGACACTTTGGTGTCTCCATTGTGGTTGCTCTTAGATCAACCTCAATGGTCATCTCTAGATGTCTTAAGTAAGAGTTTTTAATAATAAAATTGAATAAAAAATGATTAGGGTGTCTTATTTTTAAGAAAAATGTCTAAAATAAAATATTTTTTTGGGTTCTTAAACTAAAAAAAACTTAATTTAAAATAATAATATATTTAATATTAAAATATGTTTAAGACACTTAACATGAGTTTTCTATTGGACTTGCTCTTGACGTTTGCATGGAGCTGCTTTGGAGACATTTGATGGAATTTTTCAGCCGAAGCTTTGATCTTCACTTCGGTCTCAAACTTCCCCCAACAAGCTAGAAAACAAATGGTTAGAATTTGAGTACCGTCTGCGCTTATTAAAAAGTCATAGGCAAAAAACAATTTTGGACCTTTTTAATATAGAATTTAAAAAAACAAAAATTTGGACGCTTTTTCCTTTAAAAAATTTTTAAAATCTGGAATGGCCCAGGGCCTTTGCCCCTCCGCCTACCTCACTGAGCCCGTGCCTGATTTTAGGAGAGGAGTGAGTTATCTTGCGAGTTTTTTAGCTTCTATTTGTAGAAGAATGACTGAACAAGTGCTGAAGATTAGAACAACTTTTTTTTTTTCATTCAAATAATATCATGTGATCACGGATTCAAAATCCCAATCATAACAACTAAACAGCCCAATATTATTATAGAACAAACACCACTCACGTTTAACCTGCATGCCAAACTATTTTTAACAACCTTTTAACCTGCATGCCAAAAATACAGTAGATAAGGCTCTCTCTCTCGGCTGTAGGGTTTTGTCTTTCGTCATAGTATACACCTGTTATGCTCCAATCGAGATAGTTCTAGACTACGTGTTGGGAGATTGACTGAGACCAACCAGAATTACGAATCGAGATCGAGATTTTATGTAAATCGTAGATACTTATGAATGTTTTGTTTTATGAAACTTATTTTTATTTATAAATATATTATTTTATTTTAATTTAAAGAATTTAAGTTTACTTCTATCTTTATACAATTGTTTTTATCAATTATCTACATAAGAAAAAATTATCTAGACTTTAGCTGCTGCCCGATCAACCGATCGACCTAGGTGTTGGAGAATTAGGTGTTTTTGCTGTTAAACTGTGTTATCCAATCTTAGACGATCCTAAACGATTTTAGACAGTTCTATACGGTCATACAAAGTTGTTAATCGATTATCATTCACTTTTTTATTTTTTATTGTTTGATTCGTATAATTTTTCAATTTTTAACTACATAGAATTAAATTTTGACTTTATAGTTTCTTTATATTTTTATTTCTAGGACAATCATATATACTTTCTTTATATTCAATATAATCACTTCCACATTTGTTTACACATATTTGGTTTTTACGCCTACGACCTATCGATGCCAAAGTATTTCCTTAGCTTTTACTGATGGTTTTAACCGATTTTTCTCGAAGGATTCATTTCGTTGAAGGTGTCTTAAGCTACATCGAATCCATCTTTTTTTCTCAATCCGATGAATCATCCTCTCCTATCTAAAGAGATCAATGAAGCAATCTTGTTAGAACCAAAAATGGGCTCAACTATTCTACTATCCCCTTGGACAGTAGAGTTCTGGACAGACTCCAAAATAAGAGACTCAATAGTTTCATTGATGGTAATCGAGCGGATTGATGTGTTATAGACACAAACATGTTCTCAAGAACCGAGATTACAGCTAGCAAAATGAGATCATCTGCAGTGGCAATAGTAACAGGATCAACCGAGTTTGATTCATTATTTGCATCGACAAGGATGTTAGAAAGGAATACCTTGATGCTTGTAGCAGGAGCTAAGGTAGTGTTTGAATGAGAAAATTTGGGGACGGTGTTGGGCGCAGTGGCCGTGACCACAATGCTAGCATTCGAGTCAGTCACAATATCTTCGGTAGAAACTATACAAGATTCACTGACAATTTGTAAACATCGCTTGACTTTCTGTCCAAGCTGACCACTTCTTCGACAACCAAGCATATTCCATAACAACCATGGAAATAAATCCATTTTTATCATTAACAACAATTTTTGAAAGAAAAGTTTTACTCAACTCAACTTCAACCAAAATCTTAGCTTCACGGATCACCCATTAGAATGGGGTCTAACTTGGGTTTGTGAATTGCCGAGCACCTAGACCTGACGCTCTATGCCTTATTCCAAGGATATAATATCATTATGAATTAAATGAAAATATTAGATAGAAAAATTGTTACATATTGGAATCATTTGCACGTACGTACTCTTATTTGTTCTATGAGATGAGTATATATTACACATGAACACGAAGAAAAAGTTGTTACCTTCAACATGTAAATCACAATCAACGATACATATATAAAAAACTCATACAACGCAGACGAACAAGCAATAGAATCATCCAAAACAAACTTCCATTTATATGGAAGCTCAGACATGAACACAAAGATCCAAAATTCTTAGGGTACTGTTAGCGATTCTGATTGAAACTTCTCCTCCATCTCTCAAATCGATCTCTATTTGGGAGAAAAAACATACCAAAATAGTTGAAAGAACATACGCCACCAAGAAGAATTGACATCGATAGTGGCAAATCATTTCTATTACCATTGTAATGAAGAGTAGATAATGATTTAAATGTTGATTTATTTTTGAAAACAAATATGAAATACATGAGAAACAACTAATGGAACAGAGCCAGCTTCAATGGCCAAGAAAACTATAGATCTTTCATATCTTTCAATTGATCCAACTATGGCTCTTAAGTAGTTAGTAGAAGAAGAAGGTTATCTCATCCTTCAAGAATTAATTTTTTTTATGTTAATTATGTTAATTTGTTCCTCCAGCATTGACAACAAATCAAAGAGTATTAGTTTTATTAAAGTGTTCGGCTAGAGAAATAAAATTCCTTCAAAATTTTAAGAATAAACATGTTTTGATGTTTAATTGATAAACACTCCTATATAAGTGTTGGTTTCACACAATTGGAAATAAATAAAAAGTTTCATTTAATAAAACCGTAATTCAAAGAAACTTTGGTTTTAGACTTTTTAATTTTTATGGTCATTTTGGGAGACAAAATTTGGTTTGATATAAAGAAAATTTTATTCGCTCTCATCCTTTTGATCAAGAACTATAACTCGTTTTGTGTTCTATAAATTTTATTGATATCAGAAGTTCAATCAAAAAAATTATGAAAGACCATAGCGCCTATGATATTGATATTCAAATTTAGATTATGAAGAATTTAAATTTTAAAATATTGTTGGAATCACATATGAGTAATATCAATCACATAAGAGGCTCATCAACTTTGCATATACATGTTCCTCCACCGGGGGCCTCCTTGTTGTGACATTTTACCACCATTCTAACAGGATCCATTCTTGGAAAAGCCTTCTTGCATAGCGTCCAACAACCATCAACACTATGGCATGGGATGCCCGGAGTATATTCAGAACCCATTTTCTGCTCAACTATATAACACAAATTTACTTTTTTTTTAATTTAGATAATAAAAAAAATATTAATACTTATAAGATATTAATAAAATGAACTACAACACATATATATGATAAATTTGCATATAAAAAATCCAAAATTAAAAGTTGCTGTAAAAAATTTCGAAAAAAATAAATTATAGTAGAATTATGTAAACATCTTGTAATATTTTTATGAGTAAACAATAAAAGTAAATGCATACATAACGCTAACATCACAATGAATTACAAGTTTACAACATACTCCCACCTTTTCACAAAGAGTGTCATTTTAAGGTTTTGTTTTTGTTTCACAAAAAGTGTCACTTTATATTTTCACTGCAATTTTTAAAATAAAAATCCAGTTTGGAATTTATTATATTGATGTATTAATTAGAAAAAGAAAAAATTTGTTTAGTGTATTAATAAGGTGTTGAATAGAACTTTTACCAGTTTTTTTAATATGTGTGAAAAAGAGTATAATGACACTCTTTGTGAAACAGGGAGAGTATGAGATATGTACAAACGAAATGAGCTGAAATTAAAGAAATATAATCTTTGTATACCTAAGACAAACATCACAAGAAATATGATGGGGACGACAAGTGAAGAAGATGCCTTGGCCATTTTTTTTTTCTTTCGCTAAAGTTTAGTTACTTTGTATACAAAATATTGATAGATGCTCAAAATTGGGAGTACTGAAAGAAGATTTATTGAATAATAAGGTGACCAAGACTTAAATAGATATAGTAATTAGTAAAGGATTTGGTAGAATCTTCAATTTGTTAACAAATCTTATAGTCTTAATGATTTTGTAGAATGTTTTAAAATCATATCTTATTTATTTAAACATTTGCTATAAAAATATATAAAAATCTCTAAAATGTCTTGCAAAATATATATATATATATACAAAATTTGAAAAGATTTGATTAACTATTATATTTAAAAATAATAATTGACTGTATTTATAATGAAGACTATATATATATGGAAGTTTAATTATAGTTAAAAATCTCTTAAAATGTATTGTAAAATATATTTTTTTAAAAATCGAAAGATTTGATTGATTATTATAGTTAAAAAGGGTGTGGTTGGTTTTAGTATTAACTGTTAAGTGCTGATTTCGATTTCAAAGTCTGTTTAAGTCGCAAATTAACCAAAGGGTGTGGTTGGTTTTAGTATCAGATAGGATCAGAGGATTGGTTCAGTCACTTTAGAGTTTGTCATGTCCGGAACAACTTTGTTGCATATATATCTCATAACTAAGCATATTCCATATCAACCATGGAAATAAATCCATTTTTTATCATCAGCAACAATTTTTGAAGGAAAAGCGTTACTCAACTCAACTTCAACCAAAATCTTAGCTTCACGGTTTACCCATTAGAATGGGTCTAACTTGGGTTTGTGAGTTGCCTTACGAGCACGTAAACCTGACCTCTATGCCTTATTTCAAGGATAGAATATCATTTTGAATTAAATGAAAATATTAGATAGAAAATTGTTGCATATTGGAATCATTTGCACTTACGTACTCTTATTTGGTCTATGAGATGAGTATAGATTACACATGAACACGAAGACAAATTTGTTACCTTCAGCATGTAAATCACAATCAACGATACATATATAAAAAACTCATACAATGCAGACGAACAAGCAATAGAATCATCCAAAATAAACTTCCATTTATACGGAAGCTCAGACATGAACACAAAGATCCAAAATTGTTAGGGTATTGTTAGCGACTCTGATTGAAACTTCTCCTCCATCTCTCAAACCGCTCTCTATTTGGGAGAAAAAAACATACCAAAATAGTTGAAAGAACAGACGCCACCAAGAAGAATTGACATCGACGGTGGCAATTTTTAAATGAAAAAAATTATGCCTACTCATGGATGTTCCGAAAGGTACTAAAGCTGCGTTCAAAGGCTCTTCGGTTACTCAGCATCAGCATTGGAAATGGTGACTCCACGTTTTTCTGGTGGGATCCATGGTCTCCTTTCGGATCCCTATACAAATTTCTTGGTTCAGATGATCCCTCAAGGCTAGGGATTCCTCTCTTCGCAACGATCGCGGAATTGTGGTCAGGTGAAGGGTGGTCTCTTCCCCATGCGAGATCTGAAAAACAGGTTTTGCTCCATTCCTACATGTCAGACCTTCAATGCACCTCAGAAATGGACCGTCCGGTTTGGTCTATCGATGGGAAAGAATTCAAGATCTTCTCTTCTCGGGCTGTATGGAATGTAATACGGATCACAAAACCAGAGCAACCTTGGGCGTCACTAGTGTGGCATAAGGTAGCAGTCCCTCGTCATCAGTTAACTGCTTGGTTATTCATCCTTAACAGAAATCCTACTCTTGATAGAATGGCAAAGTGGGGCTACGAAACAGAGGGGACTTGTCTTCTTTGCGGCGATGCACAGGAGTCTCGAAATCATTTGTTCTTCGAATGCACTTACTCTGGTGAAGTATGGACAAAGCTCACTACAAAACTTAATGTTCTTAATCCTCCTTTTCAGTGGCAGCAAATTCTCCTCTGGTTGCCTAGCGCTGCTTCGAGTAATCACACTAAGCTCGCCCTCCTTCAAGGTTGGCAAGGTGCGATTTATGAAATTTGGCGGGAAAGAAATAGAAGGTATCACGACGGCATCACTCTATCTCCGGAAAAGGTGATGAAGCTGATCATATCTTTGGCTAAAAACAAATGTATCGCTCTCCAACAACTAGGATCAAGTCGTGGAAATTCCATCCTTCAGCGATGGAATGAAAACGCCTCTCCATAGAATCTCTCCTCCATCTCACTTATCTTTTCCTTGTACCAGTTTCTGGTATACTTTCCTTCTTTTCTTCTTTCGGTTTGTAATTCTATCTTCCGTTCCCTTGTAACATTTTCTGTTTCTCTTTTTCCTTGTAATCCTTTCTATTCATCAATATAAGAAAACCCTTTGACAAAAAAAAGAAGTGTAGATAATGATTTAAATGCTGATTTATTTTTGAAAACAAATATGCATGAGAAACCACTAAATGGAACAGAGCCAGCTTCAATGGCCAAAAAACTATAGATCTTTCATATCTTTCAATTGATCCAACTACCAAAAGTTTGAATCACCCTTTCCATTGGCTATTAGTAGTTAGTAGAAGAAGAAGGTTATCTCATCTTTCGAGAATTAAGTTTCTTATGTTAATTTGTTCCTCCAGCATTGACAACAAAGCAAAGAATGTTAGTTTTATTAAAGTGTTTGGCTGGAAAAAAAAAGATTTCTTCAAAATTTTAAGAATAAACATGTTTTGATGTTTAATTGATAAACACTTCTATATAAGTGTTGGTTTCACACAATTGGAATTAAATAAAAAGTTTCATTTAGTAAAACCGTAATTCAAAGAAATTTTGGTTTTAGACTTTTTAATCTTTGTGGTCATTTTGGGAGACAAAATTCGGTTTGGAATAAAGAAAATTATATTAGCTCTCATCCTTTTGATCAACATCTATAACTCGTCTTGTGTTCTATAAATTTTATTGATATCAGAAGTTTGATCAAAAATATTATGAAAGACCATAGCAGCTATGATGCTGATATTCAAATTTGGATTATGAAGAATTTAAATTTTAATATATTGTTGGAATCACATAAGATGCTCATCAACTTTGCATATACATGTTCCTCCACCGGGGGCCCTTATGTGCTGACATATTGCCACCAGTCTAAGAGGACTCATTCCTGGAAAAGCCTTCGTGCATAGCGTCCAACAACTATTCTGACTACGGCATGAGATGCCCGGAGTATATTCAAAACTCATATTCTGCTCAACTATATAAAAAAAATTTACTTTTTTGATTTAGATAACAAAACAATATTAAGACTTATAAGATATTAATAAAATGAACTACAATACATATGATAAATTTGTATATAAATAAAGCTAAAATTAAAAATTACAGTAGAAAAGTTCAGAAAACAAAATTATAGTAGAATTATGTAAACACCTTGTAATATTTCTATGAGTAAACAATAAAGATAAATGCATACATAATGCTAACATCACAATGAATTACAAGTTTAGAACATGTAAGGTATGTACAAACGAAATGAGCTGAAATTAAAGAAATATAATTTGTGTATACCTAAGACAAACATCACAAGAAATATGATGGGGACGACAAGTGAAGAAGATGCCTTGACCATTTTTTTTTTTCTTTCGCTAAAGTTTAGTTACTTTGTATACAAAATATTGATAGATGCTCAAAATTGGGAGTACTGAAAGAAGATTTATTGAATAATAAGGTGACCAAGACTTAAATAGATATAGTAATTAGTAAAGGATTTGGTAGAATCTTCAAATTTTTAACAAATCTTATAGTCTTAATGATTTTGTAGAATGTTTTAAAATCATATCTTATTTATTCAAACATTTGCTAAAAATAAAATAAAAATCTCTTAAAATGTCTGGCAAAATATATATACAAAATTTGAAAAGATTTGATTAACTATTATATTTAAAAATAATAATTGACTGTATTTATAATGAAGACTATATATATATATATGGAAGTTTAATTATAGTTAAAAATCTCTTAAAATGTCTTGTAAAATATATTAAAAAAATTGGAAAGATATGAGGTATGTACAAACAAATGAGTTGAAATTAAAGAAATATACATAATCTATGTATACCTAAGACAAACATCATCAGAAATATGATGGGGACGACAAGTGAAGAAGATATGTTGGCCATTTTTTTCTTTTCTTTCTCTCAAGTTTAGTTACTTCGTATACAGAATATATTGATAGATGCTCAAAATTGGGAGTACTGAATGAAGATTTATAGAAAATTAAGTTGACCAAGACTTAAATAGGCATATTATTAATTAGTCCATGATTTGGTAGAATCTTCAATTTGTTGACAAATCTTATAGTATTAATGATTTTGTATAAAGTTTTATAACAATATCTTATTTATTCAAACATTCGCTAAAATTGTTATAAAAATCTCTTAAAATGTCTTACAAAATATATATAAAAATTTGGAAAGAATTGTTTGACTATTATAGTTAAAATGATAGTTGACGGTAGTTATAATTAAGACTATATATATATATATATATTGAAGTTTAGTTATGTTACGTTGAATACAATAATTTTAGTAAATTATTGAAATATATGATAAATTTTTATTTTTACTGCCTAATTATTATACTTCCTTTATAAATACTTACATCAATATAAAAAGTATAATAAATCAACATAAACTTGATGAATAAATTTTGAACCCAAATATTTAGGATCAGTAACTCTTTTAACTTATATTAGCTAAAAATATGTACTAATTTAGGGTTAACATATATAATTGACAAATTTAAGTTGACTTTACCAACTTATAAACTGTATTTTTATTTCTCAATTTCTAACTACCATTTTATAATAAATGAAAATTGTGTATGTGTCAAATCATACTTTGTTCTCTATCTTTCCTTTGCGTTGTCCTTATATTGTATACAGAAAATCATTTGATAGTGTTACAGATAGGTAAATTGTTATTTTATTCTCTTCACACGGACCAACTTTTTATGAAATATTGCATAAACTCAATCACAGAATATTATATCCTCAATGCTAGCCTAGATAAATTAAATGCACCTTTGATATAAATTTGACTTTAATACCATCTTAAACTGTGTGATGCTTCGAATTATAAAATCATAGAAAATGTGTTTTAATAAAAAATTCATAGCATTATATTTAGGGTGAATTTAATTAATCAATATACATACATAATTAGTTATTTAGATAAATGGTAAGAGATAGTTTAAAATTAGTTATTTAACAAAGAAAAACATTTTTTTATCCAAAAAAACTCCAATTTAATTTCACTTAATTACGTAAAATACCATTAGTTTAAAAGAATTTGTTATTATCACGTCAAACTTGTTATTGTGAGTCAAATTATATGTTATTATCTAACTAACATTGTTAACTATGAGGTCAAACTAGTTATAATGTTAACATAATTATTATATAATACAAAATTATGTGTTATTAGCTAACTAACTTTGTTAATTTAACAAAATTATACTGATAACTAATAAAATAATTTTGTTATTGGTTAACTTAGATCGTAAACATTGTTATCATCAATAATGTTGTCGTTATCATTATCGTATAATGTGTAAACTAGGATGAATAGTGTTATCATACATAAGATAACAGTGTTATCAGTGTTGATGGTGAACAATGTTATCGAGATTTTATGCCCACAACATGATTTTCAGATAATGGTATTTTGTATAATTAGTTAAGAAATGTGAGGGTAAAATAGATTTTTCTACTTAACTTACCATGATGAACAGTAACATATGAGAGAGAACTAATTATCACATTATTTGTTACCATGGAATGCAATTTCTCTTATATTTATAAGTACTAAATTAATTTTGGCATGGTGATCACGCAGTCTTTTATATTTTGTTTCTTATTTATCTTTGAGTATTGCATTTCATTATGAATTGAAAAAAACACATTGAAAAATTGTTAGATACATGAGTAAGATTTCTTTTTCATGTGTTTGAACTATATACATAAAGTCAAAACATGCATTTAATATGTCTTCAATTTCAGTAAATCAAAATAAAATATATGTAATTGCTAACAAGAAAAACATGGTGACCTTTGACTAAAAAAATACATTTTGATAATTAAATAGTTTGCAATTAAAAATTAATAGAAAATATCATCAAAGTTTGTTTATTTTTCCTCAATTTTTTATAGTAAACGCGCATGAGCATGAATTTATTAAAAAAATAATTTATGTTATTAATAATAGATTGATTCTCTTTGTATTCTTTATTCATTGCAATAATACATGTCTTAGCCGTCTGAACTAAGAGTGAATTATGTTGAAACTTGCAAGCCTTAAATTTGGAGCTCTTGATATCTCTGGAGACAACTATTTGGCATAGCATTAGATGCTGAAATTCATCTAAATTCAAAGGATCTCCTTTATACCATCAAGTAAATAAAAGTCAAAGTTGAGAAAAAAACAAAGGCTATAATATTCCTTCCCATCACCTCCACAAGAGTCTCAAGAATGAGTACCACACTGTGAAAGATCCACAAAACCTTTGGAATGATCTTAAGGAAATGTATGATCACTAAGAAACTGTGATTTTACCTAAAGCTCGTTATGATGGGACTCACTTGATTTGTTAATTTGTATGATAATTTGTTCCTCCAACATTGACAACAAATCAAAGAATGTTAGTTTTATTAAAGTGTTCGGCTGAAACAAAAAATTTCTTCAAATTTTTTAAAATAAACATGTTTTTGCTCAAAAGACATGTTTAATTGATAAACACTTCTATATAATTGTTGGTTTCACACAATTGAAAATAAATAAAAAGTTATATTTTGTAAAACTGTAATGCAAAGAAACTTTAGTTTTAGACTTTTTAATATTTATAGTCATTCTGTAAGACAAAATTCGGTTTGATGTGAAGACAATTATATTAGCTCTCATCCTTTTGACCAACATCTATAACTCGTTTTGTGTTCTGTAAATTTTATTGATATAAGAAGTCAATCAAAAATATTATGAAAGACCATAGCGGCTATGATACTGATATTCAAATTTGGATTATGAAGAATTTAAATTTTAATATATTGTTGGAATCACATAAGAGTAATATCAATCACATAAGAGGCTCATCAACTTTGCATATACATGTTCCTCCACCGGGGGCGGTTATGTGCTGACATATTGCCACCATTCTACGAGGAGTCAATCCTGGAAAAGCCTTCATGCATAGCTTCCAGCAACCATCCTGACTATGGCATGAGATGCCCGGAGTATATTCAAAACCCATATTCTGTTCAACTATATAAAATAAAATTACTTTTTTTTATTTAGATAACAAAAAAATATTAAGACTTATAAGATATTAATAAAATGAACTACAACACATATGATCAATTTTTATATAAAAAAAAATTCAAAATTAAAAATTGCAGTAAAAAATTTCAAAAAAAAACAATTACAGTAGAATTATGTAAACATCTTGTAATAATTCTATGAGTAAACAATAAAAGTAAATGCATACATAATGCTAACATCTCAATGAATTACAAGTCTACAACATATGAGGTATGTACAAACGAAATGAGCTGAAATTAAAGAAATATAATTTATGTATACCTAAGACAAACATCACAAGAAATATGATGGGGACGACAAGTGAAGAAGATGCCTTGGCCATTTTTTTGTTTCTTTCTCTAAATTTTAGTTTACTTTGTATACAAAATATTGATATATGCTCAAAATTGGGAGTAGTGAAAGAAGATTTACAGAATAATAAGGTGACCAAGACTTAAATAGATATAGTAATTAGTCAAGGATTTTGTAGAATCTTCAATTTGTTAACAAATCTTATAGTCTTATTTATTCAAACATTTGCTAAAAAAATTATAAAAATCATTTAAAGTGTCTTGCAAAATATATATATACAAAATTTGGAAAGATTTGATTAACTATTATAGTTAAAAATAATAATTGACTGTATTTATAATGAAGACTATATATATATGGAAGTTTAATTATAGTTAAAAATCTCTTAAAATATCTTGTAAAATATATTTTTAAAAAATTGGAAAGATTTGATTGACTATTATAGTTAAAATATAATAAATTACTGTAGTTATAATGAAGACTATATATATATATATATATATATATATATATGGAAGTTTAATTTTAGTAAGTTATTGAAATATATGATAAAAATAAATTATTTTTACAGCCCAACATTATTTTACTTCCTTTATAAATACTTCCATCAATTTAAAAAAGTATAATATATCAACATAAACTTGATGAATAAATTTTGAACTCAAATATTTACGATAAGGGTTAACATATATAATTAACAAAAATATGTACTAATTAAGGGTTAACATATATAATTAACAAAAGTAAGTTGACAGTACAAACTTATAAGCTGTATTTTTATTTTTCAATTTCTAACTACCATTTTAGAATAAATGAAAACTGCGTATGTCGTTGTCCTCATTTGTTGGTATATTGTATACAGAAAATCATTTGATAGTGTTACAAATAAATAAATCGTTATTTTATTCTCTTCACACATACTAACGTATTATGAAATGTGAAATATTACATAAACTCCATCAAAGAATATGATATCCTCAATGCTAGCCTAGATAAATTAAATGCAATTTTGATATAAATTTGACTTCAATCCCCTATATTTTATTTGAGAAGAATTTTCAGAGAGTACCCTTATTTTAAAAAATATTTACAGTGGTGCCATTTTGCTGATGTGTCACCACCACATTCATTTTCACCAACTTTCTAAAAAAGACTTATTTCAATAAACTAATTACCTTATATGCTATTATCCATTTTTATTTTTTAATATAACTAAGAAATTTATAATTCATTTTCTTTTATGATTTATTTCCTAAATATACAAAATAATTAAACGAAATCAAAATTGACAAACAATTTATGATATACATAAAAGTATAATATTTGATTTTTTAATATAATCAGAAAAATTTGTAATTCATTTTCTGTTATGATTCATTTCTTAAAATTTTATACATAATAATTAAACGAAATCAAAATTACTATAATTTAATATTATACACATTCAATTAGTACTTTGCTTAATTTTGTTTTTCTTATTAGAAAATATTTTTACAAAACATACTATATTGTCAACATAACAAATTATTATATAAAAAGACTGGACTAAAATATTTTACTATGATTTAATTTTTAGATTATACAAAACTAAATAAATTATTCACCGACGCAGATTATCACCTAGTAGCATCTTAAACTGTGTGATGGTTCGAATTATAAAATCATAGAAAAATGGGTTTTGATAAAAAAATAAAATCATAACATTATTATTTATAAGTACTAGGTTAATTTTTGCATGTGATCATGCAGTCTTTTTTTTCTTGATGAATTATCACATTTATTGATCAAATGGAAAAAGAATGTTCATTTCCAAGTGTGGTAAAAATTAAAAAAAAATGAAAGAATAAACTTTATACACATAGCATCCTCCTGTAACTATTGTTGACTTACTTCAAACCATTTCCTTATGAGTCTCTCAAACTTATGCGGGTATCGATAACCAAGAGAGCCGATGCGATTCTGAATAGCCTTGTCTATAATACGAGAAAGCTAATGATGAGTAAGCCACCCACCCCCATGTCTTCGCAAATTACGCTCTCGCCACAGGAAGTATATTGATGCTTGAAAAAACATCTTCATCAAAATAAGATCCAGTGGGTGGTGACTTACTTGAAGAAGATGATCCAGTGTGTCTTGCCAGTCCGGAGTCGCGTTATTGCCCATCAGCTTCCTTGCCAGCGGCAGCCAAACCGTGTGTGTATGGACACGCAAAAAAATAAATGGTCGCGTGTTTCATCCAGTTCCGCACAGAATACACAAATTTGCGTTAGACCTCAACCTCTCATACGTTTTCATGTGGACAGACGGTTCTGCACAGAATACACAAATCTGCGTTAGACCCCAGCATTCTTTAACTTTCATTCAGGAAGAAAAAATGCTTTGACTCTATAAAAATGATACTCTTCAAATTTTCCTGTAATGTTTATGTGTTATAAACACTATGTGTATCTATAGACCACACACAGGTTTTTACAACACTTTTCCACAAGCCAAAAGCTACAAACTAAGAAACTAGAAAGCTAAGGTTCAAAAAAAAAAGGTATCTAGAAAGCTTCATTGGTAAATGTTACAAATTTTCTGAATCTTTTTGTAGAAATATTTACTTCCTTCTCATGTATACTTTTGTTCTGTAAAATTATAAGCAGCATTGTCCATTGTAGAATTACTTTTGTTGTTTCCTCTTCTTCTTCTTCTTCAATGGCCCCAGTCTACTCATTGTTATCTTCTGAGTTCATTAGCAGAATTACTTTTTTTTCTCTCTTCAATGGCCCCAATCTTGTACTCTGTATCTGAATTAGTTAAATGATCAAGAAAATCACCAAAGTACCACTTACAATCTTCTTTCCATTGGCCTTTATGCGCGTAAACCCGCCATTTCTGATCTGCAATAATCTCTGGTGATAACCCTCATTTCTCTAACTCTTCCTCCGTGTGATGATTCGCCAAGCTGCATATACTGTCTTGTCATAATTCCATTACTATGATCTCGTTGTTCCTAGGATTGTTTAGTCCCTCAAACTGTTCTACAGTCCATTTGAACCATTTCATCAAAAAGACCACGCCATGTTAAGCCGTGTGAGGCAATCACACAGTTTAGCTCATGAGACGGGTTGATGTGCAGTTTTTTCATGTCGATATCTCTCCATAGAGACTTGGAGAAAACCTGTTAAGCAGCACACATAAGGCCCAAATCATGAACATACATTGGTTGATTTCATTGTTCCTAGGATTGTTTAGTCCCTCAAACTGTTCTACAGTCCACTTGAACCATTTCATCAAAAAGACCACGCCATGTTAAGCTGTGTGAGACAATCACACAGTTTAGCTCATGAGACGGGTTGATGTGCAGTTTTTTCATGTCGATATCTCTCCATATAGACTTGGAGAAAATCTGTTAAGCAGCACGCATAAGACCCAAATCATGAACATACATTGGTTGATTTATAACACATACAAATCTTAAGAACATATTTAAACAAAGCAATGGTTGATACAAAGAAGAACAGAGTAGTTTTGATTTCATATCAATCCCAAATCTTATCTTATCACAGTTAAAGCAGAACACGATTCTTCCAAACAGTAATTTCCTGTCATCATCTTCCATGTCTACTTTAAGCTCATTAGTCTCTCATTCTGCATAAAATTTGTAAAGATCAAGAAAGTAAGAAAAAGTGAGAGATGTTTCTGAAGACTTTCATTCCATTAAAAGCTCACCTGTAGAGACAGTAGGATAGTAACAGACTCATACAACTGTTAAGGATCCAATTTCGGGACAGTAATGTCAGGTGGCATCATCGAGAGCAACATGTTTTCTTCTGTATAAAAAATATAAGTGTGCTAATTAGCTGGAAAGCTGACCACCGATTCATTATAGTAATTGAAATATTCTGACTAATCACCTTGTATTCTTGGCCTGCGCAATCACATGATCCCGATCAGAGAAAGTCCACGACTCTGTAGGACATGTTCACTTGTTCTGGTAATCCTTAGTCACAAAATCTTACTGCAGAGGATATCGAACCTGAGAATTCTTAAAGAAGTCATGTCCTCTTCGGAATACATCACTGCTTCTGGGATTTTTCAGCCCATCTTCGGTTCTTTGATTAGATTCGGAAACAAAAAAAAAGTATTTTGTTTAAAACAAACAATTCAATGGATGGAGCTGATTATCGGTTCCTCAAGGCTCAAATTCCCTTTTTCTCTATAGTTGTTTCAGAACATATAATCAAAATTAATGTTGGTAGACGCCATTGACTTGTTAGACCTTAAGCACTTCAATAATTATAGAAAGCAGATACTCAAAACAGTTTGAAGAGGAGGAACCGTCTGTCCAAAAAATACTAAGTATATACTAGATTTTTGTTCCTCCCTTTTCAAAAACAATCTATATAGTATTTTTTTTTTTTTTTAGAATATGTTGTCTTAACTCCAACCATTAAAACAGTAGTGAAAATATTTTTGTGGATTTCAACATTGTAAAGAATCTTAATTAGTATAAATAATATGATAATCAATTATCGAAAATAATCCAACGAGTGATAGAAAGTTCCACATAAAAGATGGATCCCTAGATACAAACCTACGCTACGGTAAACACAAACCTAGGCATAAGCAATGTTCAACAAAAAAAGTTATATATATACGCATTACGCATAAGAGCACCTCCGATGGAGATTTTAAACCCAGGTTCAAAAGAATAAAATAAAAAGGAGGAGAGATGGAGAATATGGGATTCTTATTTAAGAGTTTTTAGAAACGGTGTCTTACCACTTAGCATCATCTAATTAGTTTACCTTTTAAAAATAAAATAAAATTTAATTAGATAATATTAATATATTAAAATATTATTAAATTAAATATAAAAGCAAACTCATCAGAGTATCTCAAGACATATAATATTAATAATTTAAAAAGAATTTATTTAAAAATTTAAAATTTAACTTAAAAAAAACTTCAACCAAGCAAAAATTGACAAACAGTAAGAGAATATCTCAATTTTTTTATTGGGTATCTCAAACCAGGATCTCTTCTCACACTTACTCCATCTCTCTCCTACTTTTTTTTAATTCTTTTTATTATTTCAATCATGAGATACTCTCTCCAATTCTATCAATAAGGTTGCTTTAAGGGCACCTCCATCAAGTGTCTCTAGCAAAGTATCTAAGATTAAAATAATAATAAAAGTAGAAAAAGAGAAGAGAGAGAATGGAGAGTCTCTGAGACCATCCCCCACAGAGACACTTGAGTGTCTTAAGTCCAAAAATAAAAAATAAAAAAATAATGACATGGCAACACTTGGGTGTCTTAGAGCATCCACATTGGTGGAGGTTCTCAAAATGGATATCTTAACTATAAAATATATTAATTTATTATAACTTAATAGATATAATTATTTTTTAATATCTAAAACAAAGTGAACCAATTAGAACAAGACAAATGTGGGTGTGAGTATCTCAAAAGTGAAGATCAATCCTCAAATGAAGATCTCACTTTTTTCTCTTTCTTACTTTTTGATTTTTTTCCTTTTTTTATTGTTGAGATACCTTGTGAGAACCCCCCAATGGGAATACTCTTAAGTGAAAGAAATATGTCTTATTTAATATCATTTTTAGGGTGTCTTATGACATGTGTCACGACGCAATTCGTCACAATTTTTGTTTTTTTATTTTTTTTTTAAATCGTATTTTCTTTATTTTTTTTTCAAAAATCATTTTTTATTATTATAAAATTTTAAGACACTCAAGTTAAGTGTCTAAGCTAATAAAGTTCTTAACTTAAATTAATAATATATTTAATATTAAAATATGTTTAAGACCCACAAGAAGAGTTCTCTATTGGGCTTGCTCTCAAATGAGAGATCTCTAGATATCTATTTCACACTTGTTTGCATATGATTGGTTTAAATTTTATTTCTAACTTAAAATTAAATAATTAAATTAAATTATATAAAAAATACTATTATTAAATTGATAAGCCACTCTTGGAGTCCCTCACCAATGGAGATGGTCTAAGTAAACGCAAATCCATAGAGAGCTCAAAACATATTCTTGGGGTAGTGAAAATAAAATTTTCCTAGCTTTTATTTAGTATGTGATTGTGATCTCGATTAGTTCAGCTGCAACCATGCATGATTATTATTTTTTTTTGGCTTTTTCAACAGAAATAATTGTATTGTATAAAATATAAATACGGTTAAATCTTTGCACCAAAAAAAGGGTTAAATTTAACATGAAGATTTCATCATACTTCATTTGTATTCCTCTTGATGGCCTTCCTTGTTATCTTCGTTAAATCACGTTGGAGAAAGGCGGGGATAAAATTTTCTAAACATAAGATATTATATTATTAAACAACATAGAGAATACAAGCATACATAACCTTAACGTAGCCTTGTAGGCTTGTAGCTTTACTCCTATTACACGTCGATTCAAATTAAGAGTTTCAAACAATAACTCGACCGTATAGTGTTATGCATACACGCATGACTCACACCGACATATATCTCTTACCCAAACTCGGACACGGGTCATTATTATTGCAGATTTCTTTTTATAAGAAGTTTTGAAGATTTAAATATATTAAGCAGACATTTTAAGACGCACACACAAGGAGTAAACCTCTATTCTTCAGTCAAGAGATGTCCATCGATATCTTTTGACATCTCGACACAGAACTGGAGGAGAGTCTCGGGGTGGGCAACGTCATCGCTAATCTTCTCGTACTCAAGGTGCCAGTGCACAGTACTCCCTGGTCCACCATGCTTAGGGGTCACCTGGATTGTGATCACAAAGCTCTTGTACTCTTTCATCAGATCACCTTCTAAAACCCTGAACGTGATCAAGTTCTTCTCTGGCTCCACCGCCTCGACCCTCTCCTTCGCCACCTTTGCTTCCCCGTCTGCACAATTGTTTAAAAATTTATTTCTATAGGTTTGGCTTTACGAATCAACATGAATATTATTTCAAAAACATAAGCAGATATATGTATATAACGTGACTATAGTAGTACTCATCATATTGGTAATCAAGATTTGAGATCGATCTCTGTTGTACTCATCAAATGTATGTTTTACGAACTAGTGTGGCTTTCCGTTTAGTTTTCATTATTGGTTATATTAATTAAAAAAAAAAAGGGATAGATATATATCGTTCACTTGCCATGAACGTAGTTCCAAAAGACGACGGAACCGACTTTTCCCCAGTCGCCTTCGTGCAGCTCACATCCCTGAATGTTGCGTGGAGATGCTTTGGACACATGGTGTGGTTTTCCTGCGAACATGTGATGGAACTTTCCAGCCGAAGCTTTGATCTCCACATCTGTCTCAAGCTTCCCCACCAAACTATGCCCTTCTGCCATGATTTTTGCTTACTTTAAGAAAAGATAAACGTTAGGATCGATTTTATTAGAGGAGTGAGTTATCTTGTGAGTTGTTGAGCCTCTATTTGTAGAGGAATGAGTGAGCAAGTGTCAATTAATAGAACGATTTTTTTGTTCATTAAATTAATATCATCATTAGTTGTGTCCCCATGCATCATAATAATTTCACCTACCCAATATTTTTCTAAGTTAATTATAACATGTCAAACTATCTACGTTGCTCACAAAGTGATTTATATTGATATTATTCATCAATCGCAACATTCACGTCGTTCCTATCGCTCTCGAATTTCTACTTTTTGATTTCTCAGCTCCAATTAGTTGACACAATACGATTAAAAAATACGATAAATAATGATGTCTGTAAAACGTGATGATAAAAAAATTGTCGGTTCGGAGAAAAATGATAATACAAAAAATACTATTAAAAATAAAAGTAGAAAAGACAAATACTACTACTGCCACAAAATATAATGATAGCGGTACAAAACGTATCACATAACACATCTACCGAAAGAGATCCAGATAACAACGAACGAGCAACTTGATATGACATGTACCACGCTTGGTAAATCAGGGTTCCGAACATTGGTGTAATAAATCTCCAGTCTGAACAAGGTTTGTTGTCTTCAACGTCACTATGCAAAGTGACTAAGGTTACTCATTTCGGTTTGGCCGTGAAAGCTTTTTCGACGCATTTGAACATGCTGTCAGTCTTTTTCAAAGATGAATCTGCTTTATGTTTTATTGTCTTTGTGTTTTATTGTAATGTTAATAGAAGATGCTTAATTCCCTCTTCTTATAACCGAGCAGTTTAATTAATGAAATCACATGTTTGAACAAAAAAAAAAGAACAACGTTTGTTGTTTCAGCAGACTTCTTCTTCGAGCCATTAACAAAATCCGTAAGCATCTAGCTTCAAAGAATCTATTCGACCTGATTTTCGGCAGATGTTTTACGAATATAAAGATCGAGTGAGCTTATAGATCTAATACCACAAAAGAAGAAAATAAATTTTATAGAAAATGACTAAAATTACCAAAAATTTCCTCAAAATCTTAAATGTTTACAGGAGTATGAATTTTAAACAGAGTTTATCATGTTATTTTGAGACACGTGATGTCATGTAGCACATAAAAACTAAAATTACAGTATCTTTTCAAAATTTACAGTATCTTTTTTCTTATTTTATTTTGTTTTGTAAAAAAACATTTGAATCCACCCCGAATTGGATCAAAAATTACAGTGACTGCTTTTCCCTTTGGTGAGTTTGCAACCTCTCTCTTTGGCTATGGGTGTTTGCCTCTCCTTTGTAGTGTGGTGAACTTTTTGTAAGAAAAGGAGAGTCATGTTGGTTCAAACTTAAAGAAATCACATATGGTTCAAACTTCAATTTACTAAATTAATTCTCGATTTCGGTTGGGCTGTAACACAAAAGAATGGGCCTGGACTAGACTTCTGTATTGTTTTATTTCTCATGTTTTAAATAGAAAAAAACTACTACGAGAAAAACGATTGGCCGAAAATAATTAAATAAATGGTACTTACCCAAAAATTAAATTAAAATATTGACTAGAACGTCCAAAATCTCATCTACTTTGACCACAAAAGCGATAAAAGGGGTAAGGTGCTATATTATTATAAACACAGTGAGCTGTCTAAAGCCACAAAGTCAATGCCTCCAAAGAACATTGGCCAATGTGTTACATTACACCATGAAATATTATAATATAACTCGCGGCAAAAAAAACACAACTCGTCCCCATTACCAAGAAAACCCCTAATTACAATTATTAGTACGTCAAAATTCACAATCAAGAAATTATTAATGTTTTCAAAGAAAAAGAAAAAATGTGAAGAAGAATAGTAAAAAGAGGAGAGTGCTTTCGAAGACTCTTCCCTCGAATAAACACAAAGAGGTGACAGCCGTTATTAATACCGCCTGCCGTACTTTCTTTTGCAGACCACACACACTCTCTCTTTGCTTACGACTACCGAGAGACACAAAGAGAGAGAGAGAATTCTTGTAAAGCTTTTGCCTTTTAGAGGAAAGAACAGTGCAGATCTTAGAAGGATCCGAAGACCCATCACGGAAATAAACCAACTATTACAAGTCAAAAATCTTATTTTTTTACCCACAAGACAAAAAGTTGAATTCCAAAAACCCCTTTTTTTCTTCTTCTCCTCCTCCTCCTCCTTCTCTCTTCTCTCTTGCTTTGACTTCCGCTGTCCCAGTTGAATTTGTTTTGTCTTCATGTTCGTCTGTTTCTGGTTTCTCTGAGATGACTCACGTGCTGGTACGAAGAGAGAGACAAGGAAGGAAAATTCGAAGATGGGACATGACGATGATCATGTGGTTCTTCTTCGTCTTTGTTATCTTTCAGATAGCTTTGTCCTCTTCAGCAGCTTCTATTGATGATTCTCGTCGTCGTCACTTTGTCTCGCCGCCGAGAAAGACTCTGGTGTACGCAACGACGCCGTTTCGTGGGCCATTGAGCAGAGAAGATAACATTTATGGAGACGACAAGAGAGTAGTTCACACGGGTCCCAATCCTCTCCACAACTAACTTTTTTACGCGTTGCTATAATTGTCAATTACCCTCCACACCCACCCTTCAATGGCTACAACCAAAAATGCAAGACGCAAACGTGGAACGCCGATCGCGATCCAAAGGTACCGTAGTGTAAAATCGAGTTTGTCATAGATTTTTGTAAGTTGGCTTCTTTTTTTTTTTTTGTATTTCATGAACCATAGAAACATTTTAGCTTTTAGTCCAGGGTTTAGTTCGGTTATATGGAACTCTAGTAATGTTAGTATTGAGAATTTAAAGATTACACATCACTTATGCCTTTATTTATTTTTTTTTCCAATAAAACTGAAAACCATGGTAGTTTTTTTTTTGTTATTGAGTGTTATAAAGGAGACTAAATTATCTTATTCTTTATATAACTAAAGAAAAAAAATGTGTGAATTGGTTAAGTGCTAGCAACGGTTGTAATGTCGTTGTGTTTCATATTTCAGAATAATTGTGTTGAACTCCTTCGTTTTGTGTGTAATGTTTCAAGAATATATATATGGTATGGTTTTAGCTCTGTATCTTATTATCTTTCCTTTCTTCAACATCGGTCTTCATAAATCCATTTAATATATTTTTGCTCATAAGTCATAAGTAACATATACCTACCCCTACCAATTGAGTAAGTAATGAATAGTTCTCTCTCATACTAGTATGACTATTACCAATACCATATATGTTTTCTTTATTTACTTTTGGGTACCCAAAAAGGAGTAGAGATTAGATCAAATCTACTGCTCATCATGACTATTCATTTGACAAATCTGCAAAGCATACAAAAGATCGTCCACCTCAAACATAGTTAGCACTTACCACTATTATGTTCAATTAGAAAGCTCAACAATATATTTGCATATCATAATAGTTTTTAGTATGAAAAAGTCAATTTTGAAAATTGTATGGCAACTATTTACGACTAGTATAAAACCGTGGTCGACTCGAGGTAATATGTCACCAGATAACGTTAATTTACAAAACATCTTCGGAATCAATCATATCATTCGTTACTGAGGAAAAAAATTGAACCATTTATAATAAATACTTCTACGTATTAAACATACCTTTATTGCCCCAGGCGATAAAAGAAAGAACAAAAAAAGTAAAACATCTTCCAAAAATGTTCCCATTCAGTGAGAAATGAATGTAAAAAAGTTACCAAATGATCAAAGTAATAGTTCTATGACTTTATTCACTTATTCGGAAAAGCGCTAGATGTTAGTCGGATACTCGATCCGGGCCTAGCGATTTTTTCAAAAATCGCAAATAAATCGGAGAGTGGGAGTAATTTTTAATACAATTTAATATTTTATTGTAAATATATTCATATAAATACCAAATTTTATAAAACATAAATTGTTATTTCTTAATTATGGACTTTTCCATTTTGTTATCTATATAATGTAAAATTGTGAGAGAATAGTGTAAGTATAATTTAGCAGGATGGTTCGTGTAGCATTTGTGGTCTCCTAATCACGAGTTCGAACTCTGGCACGTTCGGTTTTGCCTATTTTTTCTAGTTTCGATTAAATGAGATACGAAAGTACAACTTTACCCTCGTCTTCTTCACCAAGGGGTGCGATCTGTAACCCTATTTCACGGCCGCCTCTTTTTCTTTTTGCAATTTTTGCAGTTTTTTTTGTTGTTATTCAAGTGAAGTTTTATCATAATATGATAAATCTATCAAGAAACATCAGATTTCGAACCTCAAACACCAAAAAAAACAAACTGTTTCGAAGCTCCCGATTTTTAGACCGAGGAAGGTGAAATCGCGGCGGTTCAGCACCGCCAAGCGATTAATCACCGATTATACGACCAAAATCGCCGAGTTTTCAAACAGAGCTTTATTCATATCATCCATATTTTCTCTCTGACTAGATAGATATATTAAAAAAAATTTTGTCACCATTCATTTTATTAAGCATTTTCTTCTACATGATTAACATTTAAAACTAGTAAATTTAGGAATTGAATGAATACGTATTGTTTTGTATAAAGCATACTTATGGAGAAGAGAAATGGTCAGGCCAGGGCTGTGACACTGTCCATCTTCTTTATTGCTCTCATCTGCCTCTTCTTTACCGTTCCCTCCTCTTTAGACGCAGTCACGTCAATAAATGCTCATAGTCTCTTTTTTTGTTTTTTTTAGATCTAGCACCCAAGATTAATGTCACCCAAACCGAATCCCAAATGGTCCACGCTTATTGTTTATAGGACAAATTATCCAGAACCAAAAAAGCAAACCAAATTAGAAAGTATCAAACAGAATCAGAACCGACAAAAATATATGAATGGATTCTATATTTTTATAGTATCTGAAAAATATGAACCGAATCGAAAATTGAATGGATATCAAAAATACCTGAAATACAATTATATACTCAAAAATATCAGTTATATTTAGATTTGGAATAACAAAATACCCAAAATTATACATATATACCGAATAAATTAGTTATGTTTAGTTATATATGTCAAAATAAAATATTGTTTTGCAAAATTTAATCAAATTTTAATTAAATTAAACCATTTTTTAGGTTTTTTGGGTATTTAGATAATTTTAAGTAATTCGAATACTCAAAACCGATATGAACCCGAACGAATTCAAATCGAACCCAAATCAAAAAGAAAAAAAATCCGTTATAAATTCGTAATAACAAAATATCTGAAACCCGAAAAAAACTGATCCGAATTCGAATGGAAACCAAATGTCCATGCCTAGTTTATACGCAGTGGAGTTGTAACAATTTAGACTCTTTGCCACCACGCGGGTTATCACAGTCTTGTTTACGGCGTGTGTTTCTGTAAAAAATAAATTATATGAAATGAATGCAATTGCTAATTCTCCCGCTTGTATTGTATAAATAACTCCCTATGAACTAACCAACAATGACATAGATTCAGAAAGAAATAAGAATTCAAATATTTTCTCAAGAAAAGGGCAAGAAAAAATTGATTTCTAGAGTAGAAGCGTCGACGGCCGACATACTAATAAAGATGAAAAAAAATGGGGGAAACTTGAATTTTAAGACCGGGTTTGTTTTGTCAACTAAACGAAGACTCTCACTCAACAACATCAGAAACTCATTGGGAATAGTGTAAAACTAGACTAAAATATTTGCGTACATTAAACTTTGACTATAACACACTCGCATGAATGTATTATCGCGACACATAACGGTCTTAATTATGATGCAACTTTTTTAGCAGTCCCAAAGATTCTCTAGCTATAAGTATCGGTCGAAGATATTCAGTTATAAATGCCTCATTTGTTTTTTTTGTTTTGCTAAACCAAATGCTTTGTTATCACCTAAGTTTGATTCATTTCATAAGAATGTGTGTTCTTTATTAATTTCGGCACACCAGCTCTCCATCTCTTTTTTTCTTTGGGCATGGATACTTCTTAAGATAGCATTAATATATATAGAAACTAGCTAATGTTAAGATTTAAGAAAAACTTTAATTGTGATTACTATAGTAAACTTCATTCGTTTTAGAAAATTAGATGTTTTGTATTTTGTAGACATATCATAAAAAAAATTCACATCACCTAACATTTATCCTAAAACCAAAATTCTTTTTGTAATTTGAACTCTTAACTATATCAAAATAAATTACTATAAGAATACTACTATACATAGTTTGCACGTAAAGTACATCTTCATATAATAATTTTTTCCCCAAAATACATATCTCTAATTTGCCAGTCCCGTAGAGCAGCAACACTAGGCCCGACCCATTTTCGGCCCATATCTTAGACTACAAATAGGATCAGATTAAACCGGGATCCGGTACGAGAAACGGCCGACTGTTATACAAATTGGAACAAGAGGAAGAGAATATGCCTTAAGAGTCAAAAGGAAGAAGATTCGTGACTCATCTCTCTCACTGTCAACTTTCTCTTCTTCTTCCTCCTTCTTCCTAGCTTTCCTAGCTTTCCTAGCTTTTCTCTCTGTTATTATCAGTGCTTTCTCTTATCTTCATCCCTTGAGGTTCGACTTCGATCTCTCTGTATTAGCTACGTCGCAAGGTTTGTTCTCTGCTCAAATCTCGCATAATCCTTGTGCCATCGGCTCCTCTAGCTGAGCTAAATCTTTGTGTACTTTGATCCTATCGGACTTTGCTTCGTCTTTTTTTTTCTTCTGGAACAGTTATGTTCAATAGCCGGTAACCGAAATTGCTAATTCGTTCAAAACGTATTTGATTTGGAGATGAATTGGGTAGATGGTTTCGGAATTTGAATCTGTGCATGCTTGCTGGACGAATCGAAACCCAGGATTTATGGAATCTTGCAACTGTTTGCGTTATTATCCCCCTACGATTTGATATGAAACTGAAAAATGCTGAGAAAATTCTGGCTGTTTTGTTCGCAGTTGAGCAAATCTAATTTTAGGTGACAGGCCTAATTTCTCTCTGGCAAAACATAATTTTACAAGATGAGAAACTTAGGTGAACAGATTGTTTGTTAATTGATAATGGGTTTCCATTTTCAATGTCCATTGCAATTAATGTGATTTCTTGTTCTTGTGATGATCAGAGAAGCAGCCTCCCACCAGCTCTGAATAAACAGTAGCAAAAGCCAAGGCTAGACCAGCAAGTATTTTGCTGGCTAGCAGAGATTTTGCGTGGTAGTCCCCATGAGCCCTCAAAACGTATCAAAGACTAGCAAATCCCTTGAAGGTCTCCATGGGGTTCATGTGGTTTCTCATTTGCCTTTCGCCTACGAGCGTCTCAGCCAAGTATCCGGCTTTGAATCCTCGGATGCGGGAACAAAACAGAGTCTTTTCATTGAGTAAGTTGATTGGTCTGGCAATGGTACATATTGACATGTGATCATCGATTTGACCTATTGAGAGTTATGATGTTAAGGAAATGTCTGTTCAGAGATATTGTTCACTGTGTCTGAGGTTTAGATGTTTGATTCAGTGCCTTTCGTTTTTTTATCTTCTGCAGACGTGTCTGGCAACAAAGGCCGCCATGCCTAAGACCTATCCATTGCTGCATCCACGGTATTCTGATACATACTACTCTTTCTGTTCACCTTTCTCTTTGCGGATCACCAAGTTGAATCGATCTTTTGATATTCAAAATCGGTATGTTTACCCTATCGACAGGCGATAGGAGTCTCTTAGAAACAGCTGCTAATGTGATCACATCGCTCCCTTTCATTGTCCTCGGTATGCAGACACCAAGGTAATCATCCTTTCTTGTTTCATCTGATTAAGAACTGTACCTTCTCCCCCGAAAAGATAACCATTGTGGAAGAAATATGCCTTGTATAGGAAAAACCTGAACATGAAGGTGTATGCAAACTCACTAATCGGAGTCGGAATCGCATCGAGTTTGTATCATTCTTCAAGAGGGAAGTTGAGGAAGTACCTAAGATGGGCTGATTACACAATGATAGCCACAGCGACAGTAGTAAGTCTTTTACTTTTCACCCATTTCACCCACAGCGTACTATAGTTTACAACAAGACTAATAGTACTATTTCACAGTGTCTATCGAGGGCTCTTAGGGAAGAGAACCCAAAGTTATTGATGGCTGCATCAGCTTTGGCTTTACCGTTCCAGCCTCTCGTGGTTTCAGCTGTTCACACTGGAATGATGGAGGTACTAAAAAAATCTCAATTTTTTTACACCCCATGTAACTAAATCTCAGTCGATGCAATCTAACTCAAATCTCAACTTTGACTCAGGTAATATTTGCCAAAAGAGCCCTAAAGGATCCAGATTTGAAAACGGCTCATAACGTACACAAGATGTCTTCGTTGTTGGGTGGAGCTTTGTTCATAGCCGATGATCTTTTCCCTGAGACACCATTCATTCACGCCGGCTGGCATCTCGCTGCAGCCATTGGCGTTGGAACTTGCAATAAGCTTCTTCAGTAGCTCCACAGTATATGTGTGATTGTGGAACTGCTGCCATATTCTTGGCTCAGAGAAACCACGGTTTCACTGAGCTCATAATCAGCCGACATAACTAGTTACCATTGTAGTCATCTTATCTTCAATGTATTATGTATGGAACCAAAACAAGTCGCTTGTAATCGTATAGAAACCAGCACTTTTGCTTTTCTCCCTCTATATTGGATTCTTTCAACGAACATAAAGAAACAATACATAGAAAGCGATCATACAGAAGCTAAGCGTAGAAACAGAACAAAGAGTAATCAATTAAAACTGAAATTGGTTTTTGAATCGGGAGCTAAAAAGTTCCGAAGATCCAATCACTCCTTCGACAAGATCAATCGTGAAGAGTAGCCATGATATCTTCATCCCTGTACAAAAGGAACCTGCAGAAAAAAATCAAAAGACACAGTCGCACACAGAGTCAAGAAAGAGAACATGCTTGACTCTCTGAGGAATAACAACAAACAGATCGTAGGCATACTCTTTCTCTCCGAGCTTCACTTGTGTACCATCGAAATCGGGCAATAGATGTTAGATAAGCTTCAAAGCTTGAAGCCCAAGAGATCATTAACAAGGCGATTAATAATTGTTGAAGACATAAAGGAAATTGTCTAGTTTCTCTGAGAAAAGAAAAAGTGTGTTTTCCTTTTATTATTAGGATTAGAAAAGGAAATCTAGTTCTATAAATATGGTTGCCAAGATGTGGTAAACCATAGAGAAAATTAGAGAGCTTTGTGTTTAGTTTTGAGAAGTTTCTAAACATATGAATAAAGAGAGAAATTCTTTATTCAAAGCTAAGTTGTGTTTTTTCTAATACTTTATTTGGTATCAGAGCGGTTTTTGATCCTGAGGCAATACGAAGATCATAACCTATAGTCGTCGAACCCGAGCCATGGGTGATACAGCAGCTCCAACGGAGAAGAAGGAGTCTGTACGAGCATCGGTAGTTTGTCCGATGCTAAACTCGACAAACTACACCGTATGGTCAATGCGGATGAAGGTTACCCTACGTGTTCACAAAGTCTGGGAAGCAATCGAGCCGGGAACAAACGAAGCAGAGAAAAACGATGGTGCGACTGCTTTGTTGTTCCAATCCATACCAGAAAGTCTCATCCTACAAGTTGGTGATCAAGATTCACCAAAAGATATATGGGAGGCAATCAAATCTAGACACCTAGGGGCGGACAGGGTGAAGGAAGCTCGACTCCAAACTTTGATGTCTGAGTTCGAACGGTTAAGGATGAAAGACTCCGAGACAATTGATATCTTTGCCGGAAAGATATCGGAGCTCGCCTCAAAGTCTGCATCGTTGGGTCAAACACTTGAAGAACCGAAGCTAGTCAAGAAATTTCTCAACAGTCTACCGAGAAATAAGTTTATACACATGATCGCCTCTCTAGAACAGATGTTGGATCTTAACAAAACTGGATTCGAAGACATTGTAGGACGACTTAAAGCATACGAGGAGCGTATACTTGATGATGCGAGTCATGGTGAAACACAAGGGGAGTTATTGTTTACAAAAAGAGATTCACGCGGCGAATCTTCAAGAGGTCGAGGAAGAGGTTCTCGGGGAAGAGGCCGTGGAAAATCTAACACTCAAGACCGAAGCAAGGAGAAGAAAGAAAGACCTGATGTTATATGTTTTCGGTGTGATAAAACAGGACACTTTGCTTCAGTATGTCCTGAAAGAATACAGAAGCTCCGAGAGCTAAACAAGGTCGAAACACAAGAAGAAGAAGAGGAAGAAGAAGAAGAAGAAGCACTTTATATGCATGAAATCGTGTTTCTTAACGAAGAAAAGCTTATTCCTAAGAAGTTCGAAGCCGAAAAGGAAGGTGACGGAATATGGTATTTGGACAATGGTGCAAGTAACCATATGACAGGAGTAAGGTCGTTCTTCTCGGAGCTGAATGAAGAGATTAAAGGAAAAGTTAAATTTGGAGATGGATCTTGTGTTGATATCAGTGGGAAAGGATCAATACTTTTTGAAGGAAAAACTGGAGAACAGAGACTCATGACTGACATCTATTACATCCCAGAGTTGAAGAGTAATATAATCAGTCTAGGTCAAGCCACAGAATACGGATGTGATGTTAGAATGAAGGGCGAGCATCTAACACTACGAGATCCTGCTGGACGTCTCTTGGTTAAAGTATCTCGATCTCCTAATCGATTGTACAAGATACATCTCAAAGTAGGAAAGCCGGCATGCCTACAGTCACGAATTGAAAAAGGACAAGAAGGTGATCACGAGATTGATGCAACCATGTACCGAAGGAAGATAGGATGCTTAAGATATCTTTTGCATTCTAGACCCGACCTTGCTTTTTCAGTTGGAATTTTAAGCAGGTATATGCAAGATCCAAGAGAGTCACACGGAAATGCCTTGAAACAAATCCTAAGGTACCTACAAGGAACAACGGCTTATGGAGTCTCTTTCAGAAGAGGGGGAACGCAGAAGCTTGTCGGCTATAGTGACAGTAGCCACAACACCGATCCTGATGATGGAAGAAGCACCACTGGACATGTTTTCTACTTAGGCGAATCTCCAATCACATGGTGTTCACAGAAGCAAGAGACTGTTGCTCTATCATCGTGTGAAGCCGAGTTCATGGCTGCCACGGAAGCTGCAAAGCAAGCAATCTGGCTTCAAGATTTGCTAAGTGAGATTACAGGTCAAGAGTGTAAGAAGACGACGATTTGGATTGATAATAAGTCTGCCATTGCTCTTACCAAGAATCCAGTGTTCCACCGAAGAAGCAAACACATTCACAAACGGTTCCATTTCATCCGAGAATGTGTTGAGAATGATCAACTAGAAGTCGAACATGTACCCGGAGAAGAACAATGTGCAGACATACTAACAAAGGCCTTAGCAAGAATCAAGTTCAAGAAGATGAGGGATTTGATCGGAGTTCAAGATCTCTCGAAGACTAGCTTGAAGCTTAAGGGGGTGAATGTTGGATAAGCTTCAAAGCTTGAAGCCCAAGAGATCATTAACAAGGCGGTTAATGATTGTTGAAGACATAAAGGAAATTGTCTAGTTTCTCTAAGAAAAGGAAAAGTGTGTTTTCCTTTTATTATTAGGATTAGAAAAGGAAATCTAGTTCTATAAATATGGTTGCCAAGATGTGGTAAACCATAGAGAAAATTAGAGAGCTTTGTGTTTAGTTTTGAGAAGTTTCTAAACATATGAATAAAGAGAGAAATTCTTTATTCAAAGCTAAGTTGTGTTTTTTCTAATACTTTATTTGGTATCAGAGCGGTTTTTGATCCTGAGGCAATACGAAGATCATAACCTATAGTCGTCGAACCCGAGCCATGGGTGATACAGCAGCTCCAACGGAGAAGAAGGAGTCTGTACGAGCATCGGTAGTTTGTCCGATGCTAAACTCGACAAACTACACCGTATGGTCAATGCGGATGAAGGTTACCCTACGTGTTCACAAAGTCTGGGAAGCAATCGAGCCGGGAACAAACGAAGCAGAGAAAAACGATGGTGCGACTGCTTTGTTGTTCCAATCCATACCAGAAAGTCTCATCCTACAAGTTGGTGATCAAGATTCACCAAAAGATATATGGGAGGCAATCAAATCTAGACACCTAGGGGCGGACAGGGTGAAGGAAGCTCGACTCCAAACTTTGATGTCTGAGTTCGAACGGTTAAGGATGAAAGACTCCGAGACAATTGATATCTTTGCCGGAAAGATATCGGAGCTCGCCTCAAAGTCTGCATCGTTGGGTCAAACACTTGAAGAACCGAAGCTAGTCAAGAAATTTCTCAACAGTCTACCGAGAAATAAGTTTATACACATGATCGCCTCTCTAGAACAGATGTTGGATCTTAACAAAACTGGATTCGAAGACATTGTAGGACGACTTAAAGCATACGAGGAGCGTATACTTGATGATGCGAGTCATGGTGAAACACAAGGGGAGTTATTGTTTACAAAAAGAGATTCACGCGGCGAATCTTCAAGAGGTCGAGGAAGAGGTTCTCGGGGAAGAGGCCGTGGAAAATCTAACACTCAAGACCGAAGCAAGGAGAAGAAAGAAAGACCTGATGTTATATGTTTTCGGTGTGATAAAACAGGACACTTTGCTTCAGTATGTCCTGAAAGAATACAGAAGCTCCGAGAGCTAAACAAGGTCGAAACACAAGAAGAAGAAGAGGAAGAAGAAGAAGAAGAAGCACTTTATATGCATGAAATCGTGTTTCTTAACGAAGAAAAGCTTATTCCTAAGAAGTTCGAAGCCGAAAAGGAAGGTGACGGAATATGGTATTTGGACAATGGTGCAAGTAACCATATGACAGGAGTAAGGTCGTTCTTCTCGGAGCTGAATGAAGAGATTAAAGGAAAAGTTAAATTTGGAGATGGATCTTGTGTTGATATCAGTGGGAAAGGATCAATACTTTTTGAAGGAAAAACTGGAGAACAGAGACTCATGACTGACATCTATTACATCCCAGAGTTGAAGAGTAATATAATCAGTCTAGGTCAAGCCACAGAATACGGATGTGATGTTAGAATGAAGGGCGAGCATCTAACACTACGAGATCCTGCTGGACGTCTCTTGGTTAAAGTATCTCGATCTCCTAATCGATTGTACAAGATACATCTCAAAGTAGGAAAGCCGGCATGCCTACAGTCACGAATTGAAAAAGGACAAGAAGGTGATCACGAGATTGATGCAACCATGTACCGAAGGAAGATAGGATGCTTAAGATATCTTTTGCATTCTAGACCCGACCTTGCTTTTTCAGTTGGAATTTTAAGCAGGTATATGCAAGATCCAAGAGAGTCACACGGAAATGCCTTGAAACAAATCCTAAGGTACCTACAAGGAACAACGGCTTATGGAGTCTCTTTCAGAAGAGGGGGAACGCAGAAGCTTGTCGGCTATAGTGACAGTAGCCACAACACCGATCCTGATGATGGAAGAAGCACCACTGGACATGTTTTCTACTTAGGCGAATCTCCAATCACATGGTGTTCACAGAAGCAAGAGACTGTTGCTCTATCATCGTGTGAAGCCGAGTTCATGGCTGCCACGGAAGCTGCAAAGCAAGCAATCTGGCTTCAAGATTTGCTAAGTGAGATTACAGGTCAAGAGTGTAAGAAGACGACGATTTGGATTGATAATAAGTCTGCCATTGCTCTTACCAAGAATCCAGTGTTCCACCGAAGAAGCAAACACATTCACAAACGGTTCCATTTCATCCGAGAATATGTTGAGAATGATCAACTAGAAGTCGAACATGTACCCGGAGAAGAACAAAGTGCAGACATACTAACAAAGGCCTTAACAAGAATCAAGTTCAAGAAGATGAGGGATTTGATCGGAGTTCAAGATCTCTCGAAGACTAGCTTGAAGCTTAAGGGGGTGAATGTTGGATAAGCTTCAAAGCTTGAAACCCAAGAGATCATTAACAAGGCGATTAATGATTGTTGAAGACATAAAGGAAATTGTCTAGTTTCTCTAAGAAAAGGAAAAGTGTGTTTTCCTTTTATTATTAGGATTAGAAAAGGAAATCTAGTTCTATAAATATGGTTGCCAAAATGTGGTAAACCATAGAGAAAATTAGAGAGCTTTGTGTTTAGTTTTGAGAAGTTTCTAAACATATGAATAAAGAGAGAAATTCTTTATTCAAAGTTAAGTTGTGTTTTTTCTAATACTTTAATAGAACTGTGTCACCTTCTTTCACTGAAACTGGGATCGTCTTCCCATCTCTGTCTCTCGCTCCTGGGCCGACAGCTATCACTTTACCGGAATTCAACTGCGTTCATATAAAAATCCCAATGTATCAAAACCCGTCGTTGGATCGGAAAGACCGAACAAGCTAAAAGAAGCCATAGTGAGAAAAACCTAATGCTGTTCGTTACCTGTTTAGATCTCTCCGGCAAGAGAATGCGGAGGTAGTTTTCGATGGAGGAAGGATGCAGGGCCGTGCCTAACTTAGACAATTAGAAACATTGGTCTACGCCCCATATTCTTAAAAATTAGTGAGAGACTCTTTATTATATATCAATCTGGTTTTAAAACCTTAATTATTATAAAAACTTCTGTTAGACACAATTATGTATTTATGTATGCATGCATGTATCAATCCATTCTACGTTACCGTTTTCAAAAACATTTTTAACAAGAAATTTAATTTAAAAATGTATAAAAACTATAAACATCAAATATTAAGTTTAATAGTATTCTCCGTTTTAAAATTGATTGCCAAATTGTTTACATCATCACATTTTGCTGAATTTTTTTTCTTCCTCGTACAAAATCGTTTTCATCCGTATAAACTTTTTTTTTTTTCTTTATTGGTATTTTTTTGTGAAAATTTTTAATTTATTATCTAGAATTACTGTAAATTTTGTAACAGAAAAATCAAAAATAGATAATTTAGAAAACAAAAGTGAGTATTGTAAACGGTTTTTGTTTTTAGGTATGTGCATTCGGGTATCCGTTCGGGTTCGGATCGCATTTATTCGGATTTTGGTTACACTTCGGTTTTAAGCTATAAATCCCATTTGGTTATTTTTTATTTTTGGGTAAAGAATAACCACAGTTAAAGATATCTCCTGTCACGTGATGAATATGGCAGCGTATCATCATGATTGTAGAGTAGTATTTAAGAAAAGGTGAGAGAATAGCTATCGAGTGATTTTGTAAGTGAGTCGTTGGTAGGGGTAGTTAATAGCCGATCTTAGCTGAATCCGAAAACATTTTGTCTTTACCAAATATACCACTGAGATACATGTTGGTATAATTGTTCTCAGCTAGAAAAAAGTGCCGTGCTTTTCAGACCCAAACTTATTGTAGCGGGTGCAAGTGTTTTATGCTCTCGTCTATATGACTATGCACGTATTCGTAAGGTAAAACATTGTCTTTAACTCTTTAGTTTGAAGCATAATTACCAAAGTTGATAAATGTGTTTTGAACTTTTCAAGATCATGACAAATTTGCAGGTGTGTGATAAGCAAAAGGCGGTTATGCTGCCTTCTTTTTGTTTCTTGTTCTCGGTGTAGGGTCTATTCTAGGATTTTCTTGTTCTCGTTCATGTTCTTTTTTTTCTGACTTGTCGATTTACTCTATTACAACAGGTGAAAACACCCGAGTGTAAGGCCTACCAGGATCAAGTTCTTCGTAATTGCTCAAAGTTTGCTGAGGTGAAAACACCCGAGTATAAGCCTATTGTAATCATCTCAATTTTTTGATGTAAAATGGCTTTGCAATTTCAGTCTTTGCTAGCGAAAGGATGTATGACTTGGTGTCTGGAGGCACTGAGAATCATTTAGTTTTGGTGAATCTGAAAAATAAGGTACTTGTCATTCTATCTTTTTTATTGCACGAACCCTTTGATGTCTAGACGAAAATGTTTGCCGAGTTTGCATAAGAAATTGCTGAATCTCATCGGTTTTAGTCTTTCAGATATGATAGCTTAAGTCATGAAAGTTAAATTTTAGTATATGATAAACAAAAAGAGTGATGGTTTCTTGCTTCTCATATCTATTGTGTGATTTCATTTTTTTTACTAACGATATGTAGCAAATCGACCATATGTAGCAAATCAAGTTGAAATGTTTTTGTTTTTGTACTGTGAACCTCTCTAAGCAGTGCGTATGATATTATATTGGAAATTGGGATTTTGCAGGGAATAGATGGATCAAGAGTGGAAAAAGTATTAGAGTCGGTACATATTGCAGCAAACAGGAATACTGTTCCGGGTGATGTTTCCGCCATGGTTCCAGGTGGCATTCGTATGGGTAAGGCTCTTAAAGGAACACTGAAACAAGTAATGTGTTGGAGAAAGACATTTACTACTTGTGAACAAAAATGAGGTCAATTCTGTTTTTAGCTGTAGTGATCACAGGAAAAAAAAAAAAAAAAAAAATTCCGATCTGTTCATGTGATTATGGTATGGTTACAGGAACACCCGCTCTCACATCAAAAGGATTGATTGAGGAAGATTTTGCGAAATTGGCCGAGTATTTTTGATTTAGCCGTCAAGTTGGCCTTGAAGATCAAGGCAGAGTCTCAAGGTGTATATATAAAAAAAGTCAGTTCGGTTTATGCTTTTTTTTGGTGTCACATTGCAGGAACAAAGTTGAAGGACTTTGTAGAGAGAACAGCTGCGAGAGAGGGTTGAAGAATATGCTAAGCAATTCCCAAAATTTTGTTTGCATTTTGTTTCACTTCGTTCGATTTATTTATCCGTTTACTCAGTTACTATAAATGTCGGCACTAAAAATTTATGCATTTCTTTCTTCTTTTTTTTTTTGCTATAGGAAATTTACGATGCATTATGTACCAAAAAACACTTAGGTTGAGCGACTATGAAGAGAACCCGCCCTATAGTAAGGAAATAAAACAGAGCATTGCATTGAGCGATTAAAGCAGAGCATTTAAGAAATCTTACATTACAGCGAAATATTTGTACTGGTAATAAACACCAAAGACACCTAAGAGCTCAGTTATAAACTTAAGATTTAGTATCGCAAGTTAAAAACACCAAAGAGCTTCATCTTCTTCTTCTATCAGTCTTCGTCGGAGAAGGTAATCTTCTTACCGGAGAAGACCACCTGTCTCTCCAGATTCGGTTTATTATCCAAACCAAAGCCTTCTCGGCGAAGGTTGTCTTCGTACCTGGAGATATATCAAAAACCCTTGTCATCTCTCCCATGTATACCAAAAAACTTCACCCAAAATGTGCTCTTGATAACAAAACTCTCAAGGCAAATAGTTAAATCCCTTACCAAACCGTGTGATCTAAGCAGTACCTAATTAACAAAAAATAATAGCGTTAGTCTTCTGTAATGGCATCAAAACTCTAGCAATAAGTTACAAACATAAAACAATTTACTTGGGTGGAAGGCATCGAGCAACATCAATTAAAATCTTGCGATTGAGCAAATATTCACCATTCTTCTTTTCCAGTGCCTACAGTATAAAAGATTTAATCAGTAATCCCACTTTCAGATAACTAGTTGTATAATCTTCATCATAAGTATATGCAACTTTTCAAATGACTAGTTAACTACGTTTTTTCATCATCACTATAAACTACTCTCACCTTATTTGCTTCGTCAGCAGAAGCAAACTCAAAAAAGCCAGCGGGCATAAAATTGCTCTTTCGGGTTAACTGAAGTCGAACACGAACAATTTCTCCAACATCTTTGAAGAAATCGATGCTGTAAAAATGGAGGATAAAAATATCAGTCATGAAAAAACTTGCTCCAAGAACGAATGAGGAAATTAAAGGTGGCTACTTACATATCTGATATTTCAGCTTCGTAAGGGATATTGGCAACATAGACCGTCTTCTTTGGTACGGCAGGTTCCTGAATTGAACAGCCAAGTGTGTTTGCACGGCACTAAGAAGAAAAGGTCTTCAATTGTGAGCCTGACACAATATTTTGAGGAGAGTAAGAAGAGGGTACCTCAACAAAATCGGGAGTTTCATCAAGTCCTTCCACCACTGTCTCCTGTTACATGAGTAGCCATTGGAACACGTTTTGGAGATAATAAGAAGAAGATGCTTAATTGAAGCTAAACTTGTACCATATATATATATATATCTAACAAACAGTAGAATATTTAAATCCTCCAAAATTTATACCTCAACAGAGATTAAATTAGCCTCATCAGACTTTGTCTCCGACAACTCGACCCTTCTTTCGATCTGCTCTTTCGCTGTCTCCTTCTCCTCTGATTTTTCCTTATGTTTCTTCAGAATCGGTTTGTTCTCCAAATCATTTTCCAACTTTCGCTTACCCAATAGATTAGCTGTGGCCATGGAGAAGATGAAAACAGCGACGGTTTCTTTGCCGGGAAGAAGAGTTGAGAGCAGCAACGAGTTATAGAGATCCACCGAGGAAGGAGGTACTTTATAAAACAATAATCTGGTTTGGGCTTGGGCTTTTTGTTTGTTGGGTTTATGTGGTCCTGGCCAACCGGATATTTCGGTCGGTTCTCTGTAGGATATGATTGGTTCCGGTTTTGGGGGGGGGGGGTAATTGGGAAGGTGATTTATATAGATTTCAAGAATTTTTGTGAATTTAAAATTAAAGAAATTTTAAAAAATTTCAGAGATTTTTATTGATTCTAATAATTATGTTCATACATATTTTAAGAATCCATACAAATTTTTTATTGATTGTTGTAGATTCTCATGGATTTTTATTAAAAAAATTCTTTCATTTTTTTGTTAAAGTAATTATATGATAATATTTTTCTAGAAAATTTTCTATATACTATATATTCAAATAAAATATTTATTTATTTATAAAAAATATGATAGTGATGTGATAGCATTATTCATTGTTTCACCATTCATCATTTAGGACGAACATAGGTAATACAAGCCTTTTTATGATTTAAGATTTACAGTTATTTTGTATATTCTGTCATTGATCAATCTCTATTTGTATGACTATGATTTTTTTTCATTTTTATTAGCATAATAAATCAGAATTTTTTAATATTTATTGGCGTAACAAATCTAAGTTTTTTTAATCTTTATTGACATAGCAAATATGGATTAATAATAATGGAGTATTATTTGTATTGGAAAAAATAGAAACTAGAAAAAGTCTAAGGAGAGACTAATGAAAGATTGTGTTAAACCTAAAATTATTTATGTTTATTTGAGAAAGAGATAATTTTTTAATTTTGTTATCCAAACTTTGAGAATACAATAGTTAACTATAGTATTTTGAAAGTTATTAGAGAGAGATGCTAAAGAGAGAGATGCTGGAGAGAGAGATGCTAAACAGGACTTCCTAGATTGTTTTTTTGGTATGAAAGACTTCCTAGATTTTCTTGGGGTTTAAGGCAGAATAAGGTTTTAGTTGGCTTTTAAGGCCCATTGGGCATTTTGAGCAGTCCGTTAGGATCTTGTAGGCCTGGTTCGTGAGCTATTCGATATTTCGGTAATTCGGTTTTTTTTTTGTTTTGGGGAACTGTGTTCCGAATTGCACCGATTAAAGAATTCGGTTCAGTTCGGTTTGTAATTTAAAAGTTTGATTCGGAGGAAGTCACGAACACTATTTGTGCCGAATATAAACCGAAAATCCAAGTTGTTCGGTTTCTTAGAAAGAAAAAAAAATGATTTTGGTTTGATCTTGTTAATTCGGTTCAATATGTGTAATTTCGGTTCAGTTCAGTATAATTCGGTTTGTTCAGTTCGTTCAGTATTTTCGGTAAAGATCCGTTTTTTTCACATGCTTGATTTTAGTTCACAAGTCAAAAAGATTTGTCTAAAATAATCACAAAAGAGTACCATAACAAAAAGTCATGTCAAAAACACAATTTAGATAGTTTTAATTTGAAAAAACATAAGCATATAAAATAAATATTCAATTTGATCAATAGACTTTAAGCTCGTTTTCATGATCCTTGTTCCATTATGCAAGTAACTGAATCATAAACTTTATCAGAAAGAAATTGTTGCCATAATAACATGAACCAAAAAAACAGTCGTATAAAACAATTATGGTGAAAGACATAAAGAGAAACAAAAGACGTTTAAAGACAATGAGACATTCAACAACAGATCAAGACCAACAACATTCGAAACGGATTCCGGCCAACATTCGAAACAGATTCAGACAAAACTACATTAAAAAAACAAAAGACATTCCAAAACAGTAGCAAGACGAAACCAGTATCAAATGTGAACAATCAGATATTCAAAACACATTAATAAACCAAGGACACGTTTAAAACACATTCATAAAGACATTCAAGGACACACACACAAAACCACAAGACGTTCATAGACAATGACAAAACCAGAAGACATTCAAAGACCGGTTTGGAGATGTTACATGCAAGGCTGAAACTGAAGACATTAAAGTTCAAATAATAATAGATGAAAGGTTTTTCCTTGAATCTGAAAAAGAAAAAGAAACTATTAATAATATTCATCAATAACTATATACAATAAAATTCACAGGTGTTTAATATTCTCATTAGCAAGATTTTGTACATATATGTTTTAAAAAAATCTGAGAATTTTGAATTGATGCCTAGATTCTGAAATTTGTGGGGAAATGGGACAATTTGTCACTTAAAACATTTTTGGCTGACGATTGCTTTCTCAAAACACAAATTGAAAGAAAAAAAAATTACAGTTTTCGAGTGGCCAATCATTAATGAAATCACAGTATAAAATTTTGAATTCTATTTTTCCAACTTTCAAAATAAATTTCTCAATCGATGGAACTACCGTCAGTTGGTTTTTTGATCTGGTTATTTGTGAACAAACAGCAGAGTTGAGTATGCTTTGTGTGCTAAGCTAATTCGCGGAAGAAATAAATTATTTAATAGAACCAGCGGAAAATAGTAAACCGGATCAAGGTCGGCTAAATAAAACAAAAGCAGGTAGTGGGGGCCGTAGAAACTCCACTTTGGTTACAAAAGCCAAAAGGCATGGATGTATTGGAGGAGTGGCCAATAAATGTAAACATTTTGGGAAATTTGGGTCATGCATGCCAATTATAACGAGTTAATTATCGCACAATGCGTGCAAATTATATTAATGATGATAATACATTTTATTATTTACATAAATCATTTTTTTTTGCTAAAGGGTTTGCACATAAATCATTTTGTTATATTATTTAATAACTTGATATATTTATACAAACTATCTCTTTTCAGTTTTTTTTATTCTTTAACATGGTAGTATTATTTTTTTTATTTTTTTAACACGGTATTATTAATCTATACGGTTTTTAGCATTTGTAACAAGGACCATTCTCATTTTGCTAAAGATTATATAGCATTTGTAGCGCTCAACGCATAACAACACTTTGGCTACCCGTTACTGTCCCACACAAGGCCATATGATGAATTTAATAACTCTCTGAAATTAAAATTGGTAAAACACGTAATAAGTGATCATATTCATACGAATATGATTTGACTTAACGACACTAGTCAAACCCCTTCTTTTTCTCCTAATCCACCACCAATCACACGTAAACACACCTCTTCATTTAACTCTATTCCTTCTTCTTCTTTTTTTTTTTTATGTATTCGCTCGACTTACACTGCCCTTTTTATTTCTCCCTTAATTCGTGTTTCCTTCATTTGACCTGCTTGAAACTTTTTTATTTTTTTTTGTCGTGTTTTGAGACTTTATTTTCTTTGGCACTTAATATTTCTATCAGGCCTTAATTCCTTATTCCTTATTCCATATTCCACGCTTATCACAAAATCTTTCTCCTTTGTCTGGCTTTTTTGTTCTGTTCTTTCACATATGTATATAGTGTATATACACACACACTCTCACATTTCTATTATCATATAAAGCTTCAACTTTACCTTTTCTCTTCCAAAAAAAACATAATAATATTGATCTTTTTTTTTTTGCTAAAAGAAATTGATCTTCTTCATCAAATTCTATTGATTCCCTTTTCCTCACCCTCCTCTATGGCCGTCTCACCTAATTCAAGCTCTTTAGAATTAACAATATCAATTCCAAGCTTCTCTCCATCTCCTTCACACCCTTCATCTGGTAAGATCCAAAGATTAATTTAAAATCATATATATCATGCATATAGAGTTGTAATAGTTATGTCTCTGAAAGATCCAAATAATATATTTTGGTAGGTGATCACATGGTGAGAGATTTAGATATAAACCAAACTCCAAATATGGAAGAAGATCGTGAGTTGATCATGATCGGTGCAACACCACATGTCAGCAGAGAAGATAGCAACTCCGGCGCCCGACGGCGTAAAAAGCTCCGTTTATCCAAAGAGCAATCACATCTTCTTGAAGAGAGTTTCGTACAAAACCATACCTTAACTCCTGTAAGTATATATTATTCAGTTTTATGCTTCCGTGTATATTCTGCTTACGTTGAAAAGAGAAAGAAGAAAGAGAAAGAAAAAAAAGAGAGTTAATTTCTGATGATCAAATCGGCTGATTATGTTTTTTTTTTTTTTTTGGATGATTATGAAACCACAGAAACAAAAACAAGAATTGGCCACCTTTTTGAAGCTTAGTCAAAGACAAGTTGAGGTGTGGTTTCAAAATCGAAGAGCTCGGTACGTATTTCGATCTACCGCTTCGTATATTATTATACATATAAATCGAGGAAAATTTATAATACATAGTTTATAATACATATAAATCGAGGAAATTTAAGTTTTTTTATATATCGTATTCAACTGAGTTTATCTATGAGGTGAGGCATGTTATGCGTAGGGGTTTTGGAATTAGATTTTTAGTGGTTGAGAATATATTAATTAATGAGAGTGCGTTGACAGAATATTTACATATCAAGAGATTGTGTGAGATCGTAACTTAGATTCTCAACAGAATTTCGCATATATACAATTATAATCTAGAAAAATGTAGTAAAGTGGAAGTGATCCTTTTTTATCCAAGTGTTTCACGTTGATTCCCACATATATAGTTATCACGCATTTTATGCGACACATGAAAAGCCCGTACTCTTATTTTTGTGTCTACGTGTCTATATATAAATGTCCGTGATTAAAAAATCATAATATAGAATCTGATAAATGCATCAACATGAAAAAAGTGATCGGGGAACATGAGGGACAAAGTTAGAGACAATAAATGATGTGTTTATTTTTTCAGCTCAACTTTGGCCAGTCCACAATTATGATGTTTGTCCCATATAGTATTACATATTTCTTTAGTGTAACACAAGCTTACACTCTGTAAGTTACACACATACACTTTTTTATCAATGTTTTCTCTCCATATCTATTTATTCATATATACATGAACTTCACATGAATGTCGTACACTTGTGCATGTATAGTATAGAGATACATGTTGCTGCGTGGATGTTAGTTCATGAAGTCCATATATAAAGAATGATTTTTTTTTTTAGTTACCTAATTAAATTACCTACTATAATTCTACTACGTTATGAATTGGATGGATGAAGACCCTGAAAATGTTCCCATGTTTTTTTTCATAAAAACGTCGTACCACTGTTATTATCAGTTTCATGAAATATAATTTAATTTTCAAAACGAATTTTACAATATATATATATATATATATATATTTATATAACTTATCACAAACTCAACACTAATAAATTATTTGAGTTCCAAGTAATTGTAATATAATTGTTAGTATATTAGTGTATAGGGGCATCTTAGTTAAGTTAGAATTATATTAGTATGTGTGAAAAATATCAAAATGAAATTATTTGTCAAACAAAGAATGTACAAATGATTATCCAGAACAATATGATATATGACAATTATCTTACGTATTGGTGCATTCCGGGTCAATTAAGCAATCACTTATATAGTATCACATGTGAACACAGAATTCAGAATTCATACACGTACATAAACATATAATAATTATATGGGAAGTTGAATAGTCTTCCAAAAGTTGAAATTACTTAAACACCAACCTCGTTAAATATATATATATATATATATATATATATATATATATATATATATTAATATAATTCAGCCTATGGATATATATGGTTGTTATAGGTAAAAGCTAGAAATTACAAATGACGTGAGCAGATTTTATAGTACGTACGCATGTGACCACAATTAATAACCAATATCGGTTACACAAAATTTGATAATATAGGAGTAAGTTAAAGCATACGGAGATGGAATGTGAGTATCTAAAGAGATGGTTCGGGTCACTGAAGGAGGAAAATCGACGGCTACAAATAGAAGTTGAAGAACTACGAGCTCTAAAGCCATTATCGGCCTCGGCATTAACCATGTGTCCACGGTGTGAAAGTGTGACCGATGCATCAGATAATGGCTCTAATGCCGTTCAGGAGGGAGCAGCTCGGAGCAGCCAGTCACGCATGACAATTTCCTCTTCCTCTTCCCCCTGTTGACTGGTTCGGTCAAAGCTAAAGTCAAAGTCAAAGATTGAAACGCCTGTTTAGGGGTAAAAAGCAAAGATTTGATGATGATTAGGAGGATTTTGTGCATACTTCTCTAATTATTTATTACCCCAAAGAGGAAAAAAGAATTTGTTTACTCCTCGTTTATAGTTTTTTTTCTGTTATCGATTCGTAACTTTATTTTCCGTATCCATTTGGATTGAGTAGTGTTAATGACTTGAAGGATGACTGGGGAGAAAAATATTATAAACCGAAAAATTAAAGTAACCTATATCGAATCAAAATTTGTATGTAAATTGACTATTTCTATTACTTTAAAATCCCAAAACCTAAACTAAAACTAAACTTAATGGGAACCAAAACCCTTAAACCAAAATTTGTTATATATAATAGTCAAATTACATAAATATAATATATTAATTTTTATATGCAGTAAAAAAATATTAATTTTTACATAATTATATTTAGAATTATTTTATGATCCACCAAACCGAATCCAAACCAAACTAAAACCAGGTTAAATCAAACTATAACAGTATATGAACTCAAAGGTTTTTTTTTTTTTATCAAATGTGAATTTTATATACTAAAAACTGGAAATGTTTTTATTACAATCTGCTCGGTGGAACTAAAAATTAACAGAAAAAAGCCCAAAAAAAAATAAAAAAGCCTAATTGATAACGGGTGAAGGGACAGATCCGTTCATGAACTCATTTATTCATAGGTAAACCATTGGGATAGCAAGCCTTTGAATTTATTCCTGTTAATCCTTGCAAGAATGGAGTCTCTTATGCTCCTATCGATTTGCTGGAAGGTTACTTCGTGAGAGGTGGTTGTGGCGTTGTGCAGTCTATTGTTTCTCTCTTTCCAAATGAAATAGATGGATGTCTGCCTGAGAATTAAGCTTGGGAACCCAGTAGAGGAGCTATTCCAAGCAATAAGAGCTGGCCAATCAACAAATGAGTGATGTGGCTGTCCAAGGTAAGATAATACCTTAGCCCATATTTGGGAACTGAATTCGCTGTAGCAGAAAGTACTCCTGTTAATTAGTTTCAATTTTTATAAAATCACTTTGTTCATCTCAACTTTTTTTTTTTTTGTTAGGACATCGTATCTACTTAAAAATAAAGATGCTTCATTTGGTCTGTAAGATGAGGAATGTATAATACTTAATAAAAAAAATTCGGTAATTGTGTTGGTAGTAAAATTTGTAACTAATTAAATAGATCACAAGAGTAGCTAGAAACCCAAAGATAATAACATCATAAAACTATTAATAAACTTTTTTCGTTTATTCGGACTGATTGGGTACGGACAGATTATTAAAACATCAATTAACGTCACTATTATTTGACTTCCAGAAGTATCAAATAAGGCTGCTATATATTCCTTGACGTAAATACTAGCTTATAAGCTTTTTAAAGAATTCCGGTGAAGATTTACACCTAATATACATTCCAAATAATTGTTGTTATTTATTTTCTTCCTCTGGTATTGGTCAATTTTTTTTTTGCTAAAGGTTGGTCAATGTTTTAAACATTTTTATTCGAAACACTTGTGTTTTATTTAAGTATATATTTTCCCCGCCATCTAATCAGCGTGATAAATAAAAGCATTTACATATGTCTATAATGGTGGACGTAAAGATGGAGGCATATACGGATATATTATATATACCATCCACGAAATTATTAAAACTAGTTTAATTATTATAAGAAGAAAATTCATGATTGAATTATGCCTCACTCAACAAGTCTCTTAAAAAATGAATTAGATTCCAGACCTACAGTTTTAAAGTACATTATAGAATTTAATTTTTTGATTTTATGACAAAATATATTTTCATTGTCGTAAACCTCCTTGCCAAGTTATTTTGACCCGAAATTAAAAAAACATTGCGAAGTTATCAAGTTACAAATGTTCCAAAAAAAATATATATATATATCAAGTTAGGTCACCAGCACATCTTTAATAACGCAATGTCAATATTTGGATTTCCTGGCCCAATCAAAAAATGTATACTTGGATAAAAAGGCCCAATGGTCTGAGTAGCTCTATATCCGTCCGTAACTTGAACCAGATGGAAAATTGAAAACCTAGCTTTCTGGCAAACTTGAAATGAAATCTTAATCCTTATTAATAGGAGTACTTTCTAAAAACATTAACTGCTAATGTAAATTACGTACAAATTCATAGTATCTGGGTGCAGAATTTAAAAAAACAAGTAAACAACTTTGCCAAATGTACTCTTTGACTGATATTTTTTTTTGTTTTTCTGTAAAGATCCGAGGCATAATCAATGGGTATTTCAAGAAGCGATTCTCACTTTTAATTAGTATGGGAGAAACTTTTGATATAAGAAACTTTTGAGTTTCTGTTACCGTCGGTTCAAATCAGTATTTTGCAACACACGAAAATATAACGAATCACATCATCAGGATGATTACAAAGATGACTCAATCGTGTACGTTAACATGTGCAATTGATGTTTCACAACTCTCCCATCTGTCATTCTCTTTTCTCCATTTGCTAGTTAACTTTTAGTCTTTGTCCCAGATTATTTATCAATAATTGACGATCAATACTTTAATTTTACTATTCATTCTTTTAAGAGTTAATTGAAAAGTTTACAACAAATTTCACACTCTTTTAATCACGTGTTTAAGTCACCAGCAGCCATCATTGTTCACTTTCAAAATTGTCTAAATCGCTTCTACGTATCACTTCTTTTGAAGAGCTGGAACCAGTATCAGAAGATAAGTTTTGTAAAAAAAAATAACAAAACTAAAATGAACCACACACTTGATTTATATGATAGTTTCTGTAAATGTCAAATTCTTAATTGTGTTCATTTCTTACGATTTTTTTTTTTAATTCGTGTGCTATTTGCAACTGCCAAATAAGTAGTCTGTCTGTAAATGTCAAATTCTTAATTGTGTTCATTTCTTACGATTTTTTTTTTAATTCGTGTGCATATTTTTGTATAATATATAATATACATGTACAAAATTTTAAAATTAAAAACGACTTGAAAGTAGACAGACTACTTATTTGGCAGTTTCAAATAGCACTTGTAAACCAGTAGTAACCATCAATTAAGCTCGATATAAATTGTATATTAAATTATTAATGCATTAGGTTAGTTGTTCAACATTTAGGTTTGTCAAATCATTTAGTCAATATTCCGAACATACAACCTCGAATATTAATTTTAATATGATCGATTATGCTACACCAACACCGTTCTTTCTTTTCCTAATGTGTGGTTGTTCGTGTGTCCTTATTTTCTATCCTGTAACAGTTGATAAGTACATATCTCATAGATATTTGGAAGCATCAGTCATAAATTATTTTAAATTTCGTTATCGTTCCTACAATTCCGTGTATCAGATGCGAAAACTATGTTACGGTTTGACTTGGAAATTTGATTATTTCAAGCACACCCTTAACTTTTGTGTATAAAAAGGTATATATATATATATATATATATATATATATCAAACTTCTACTAGATTGTATAAATTGAAATATAGTGTAATTATTGCACACAAAAAAAGAAATATACAAATTTACCTTGGTCCAGTGATTGTTGACTAATGATTTAGTAATGTTTGTACATCAGAGGTGATGCTTGATTATTAAAAAATACGAATTCTAATAGATATAAGCTTATCATAAATTTTCATCGCCGTGGTTTTGTATGTTAAAAGTAAAAATGTATGCAGTGAATATGATTGCAAAAAAATTATCATAGATTTTGTGGTGTGGATAGAATATTCTTTATGAGGTTGTTTGTAGTAGTTTATCATTTTTTTTTGTTTTGATAAAAATATAATATAATCGTTTTGATAAAATAGATTTCAAAAAGTATTAACCATGATTTTTTTTTTTAAACAGAAAAACAAAGAATATACTTTTTTACATTGATTTGCTTGTGAATTAGTGTCTTATGGTGAGTGATTGGAAGCAATTATAAAGAAAAAAAAGGTATAGGAACCGCGAAACCAAATTTGCATAAAAGTTTTGTGGGATGCTTTGCATGTTGGACATGAATGTAGATGTGTAGATGTGACACATGCGTTCCAAAGCTCTAGGAGAGGCGATAGAGTGCCCACATCTCTAAACTTACTTTTACCTGTTAGAGCATTGGTGACTTTGTTTTGAGTTTCTTAAACTTTTTTTAATATTAAAAAAACGATTTTCAAAAAGAAAAAAAAATTTACGATTTAAAAAAAAAAAATTTGACAACTCGCGTTGTGACACATGGTTTAAAACCGTTTCTTCTGCCCCTTTACGAAGAACCGCCTCTCACTCTATCACCTCGTCACATCATTTTTTTTTTTTAAGTTTAGAACTTTGCAAAAACTCTGCATTGCAGATGTTCTTAAGCAGCTTAGAGATCTGCCATCTTCTAGAAATTTCGAAACAATTAGTGGTTTATCGGCTTCGCAGCAAATGTGAGTCATTCATAACTTGATTGACTATATGTTGATAACCGAAAAATTACTAATTCCAACCATATGCATGTGAATACATAATACTTTGTGGGCACGTACTATCTCCTTTTTCATAATATATAATAATACTTTGTGGGTACTAGCTAGAATTATAAATTACAGCATACTTCATAAATTATAGAGAGATTGGACATATTTCTAGTTAATGAAAATGGTAACGCTGACATATGAAGTGTTTCCAAAAGTTCCCTAAATCTTATGCCGATATTTAGGATTATTTACTTGATTAATTGAAGCCAGTTATTAATATATGTATAGATTGATTGGACATGAAATAATAGTTAGATTATTAACGACGTTTGTGTATAATTTGGTTTTTGCAAGGACAACAGACTTTATTTATCTTAAATCGCAATTAATCATTCGTGCTTGGACTTATTCGAGGAAGTTGTGTCCAGTGATATAATTTATACAATCAGAAAGATACAGACACACTAAGTCACAAGAAGGTCACGACATTCTCTGTCTCAACCATTTATTCATATGGAACTTTTGTTGTGTACTTAAAAGGTCGTTTTACCCATACAGAGGGAAGAGTTCTATACGAATAAAAAATAGAAGATAATACATTTTTCCTCATTGAGTAAAAATAATTTAAATTATAGATTAACTATTTTTTTTTTCAGAAAGAGTATTAACTAAATTATACGGTAGTCTTTATACTAAATTCATACAGTATTTGGGTTTTATCTGATTATATAACCGAGAAGCTACGTATAAACTAACATCGTGAAGCGGAGGATTAGAGCGTAGTTGCTAAATGATGAGACTATAGACTAAATTATATGTTCTTCTTCTAAGGAGTAATTGACTGTTGCCTACTTCACGGGACAAATGAGTAAACCTAACAATAACATATAGGCACACTCGACGCCATTAGCCAAATTCCATTTGAGCCATCCAATTCTTTAGTGGATCTTCTTTGTCTCCAGCCCATCTTGTCTCCATAATTTTATAATGATTACTTTTTTAATTTTCTTTTTTCTTTCTTTCTTTTTATGTTAACAGATGGGAATTTTCAAATTTTATTTTTGATGTTAAACTACTGGTTTTCATTATTGGTTGGGGTTCCAAGATATTTATTTAGTAATGCTGATATATAAAATTTGATACTGATATTCGTCATTCATTCATTCATATTACGAAAATGGACTTAATTAGAGAATGTGAAGTACTAAAATATACAAAAGCAAAGAGGAGGGGACAGAAGAGAAAAGGTATGTCTGCGATGCCCATCTCCATAAGTTGAGTGCCACATGTAGAAATTCTTTTTAAGATCTAACTTATATGCTAGTATTTGTACAAGTAAAACTGTTGCAGACTTGGTTTTTATTTTCCATTTTCCATTTTTTTTGTTTATAAAATACTTATCCATTTTACAATAATCTCATCAAACACATTTTTTACTTAGAACAACCTTAGTATCTAAACTTTAAGTCTTTTAAAATAAAAAAATGAAAAAAATAAAAAAGCAGAGAAAGGCACACAAAAAAAGGAAAGATACACACAAAAATCTCTTACTTGAGAGACGCAAAGAGAAAATGGAAGAAACTCTAAGACATATGTTCTCATATGATTGGTTTAATGTTTTTTACAATTAAAATTAATTATGCTAATAAATTATATTGTTATAATATATATTAGATGCTCTTTTTAGAGAGTGCTCTTATAAATTCTGGTGGCACGTGTCCTTTTCTTTTTTTACATTATAAAGTCTAAAAACAACAATTATGCATGAATAAAAAAGACATTTCAGTAAAACCGTACGGAAAAAACATATTCCACTTACTTACAAGATTTACCGTTTAGTCTATTTCTACGATGAGATCGATTAAAAAAAAAAAGAGAAATGATAATTAATTTAACAAAAGAATAAGAAAATACGAAAAATTAGCAAAAAAAAAAGTAACTTGGGTCGCCAAAGTATTTGCTGTATAAAGAGGTGTAAAGTGGCCATCGCTCCTTAAATTATATCCTCATAGCCAAAGTTGCTCACTCCTTCACACACACTGCTCCAAGTCCCCACTTGCTTCTTCTTCTTCTTCTTCTTCATCATCTTCTTAAATCTCCCACACAGTTGCTTAACGGTTTCCAATTTATCTCTCCTGCTTCAAATTTTGCCCCTTTTATATAATCCACCAGAAAAAGATGATCTCATGGCACGACCTCTACACGGTCCTCACGGCCGTGATTCCTCTCTACGTCGCTATGATCCTCGCCTACGGCTCCGTCCGATGGTGGAAGATCTTCTCTCCCGACCAATGCTCCGGAATCAACCGCTTCGTCGCCATCTTTGCCGTCCCTCTCCTCTCTTTCCACTTCATCTCCACCAACAACCCTTACGCCATGAACCTCCGTTTCATCGCCGCCGACACTCTCCAGAAAGTCCTTATGCTCACGCTCTTAGTCCTCTGGGCTAATTTCACCCGCTCCGGTAGCCTCGAGTGGAGCATCACCATCTTCTCCCTCTCCACGCTCCCCAACACGCTCGTCATGGGAATCCCTCTCTTGATCGCCATGTACGGCGAATACGCCGGCTCGCTGATGGTCCAGGTCGTCGTCCTCCAGTGTATCATCTGGTACACGCTTCTCCTTTTCCTCTTCGAGTTTCGCGGCGCCAAGATGCTCATCATGGAGCAGTTCCCTGAGACGGCTGCTTCCATCGTCTCGTTCAAGGTCGAGTCCGACGTCGTTTCGCTCGACGGCCACGACTTTCTCGAGACCGATGCTGAGATCGGCGACGACGGGAAGCTCCACGTCACTGTGAGGAAATCCAACGCTTCACGCCGGTCTTTCTGTGGGCCGAACATGACTCCACGGCCGTCGAATCTCACCGGAGCTGAGATTTACAGCCTCAGCACCACTCCTAGAGGCTCCAATTTCAACCACTCCGATTTCTACTCGATGATGGGTTTCCCCGGCGGCCGGCTCTCCAATTTCGGTCCTGCCGATATGTACTCCGTGCAGTCTTCGAGTGGCCCCACTCCTCGACCTTCCAACTTCGAGGAGAATTGCGCTATGGCTTCCTCCCCGAGATTCGGATACTATCCAGGAGGAGGAGGAACCGGGTCTTACCCTGCTCCGAATCCTGAGTTCTCTTCAACCACCACCACCTCTACGGCCAATAAAGCCGTCAATAAAATTCCAAAAGACATCACTACGAATAATCAGCAGAATCTTCCGACCGGGGGCAAGGCGAACAATCATGACGCGAGCGCCAAGGAACTACACATGTTCGTGTGGAGCTCCAACGGGTCACCCGTTTCGGACCGGGCGGGTCTTAACGTTTTCGGTGGAGCTCCCGATTCGGGATCGAACAACGAACAAGGTGGAAGATCCGATCAAGGTGCGAAAGAGATTCGGATGTTAGTTCCCGACCAATCTCAGAACGGCGAGAACAAAGGTTAGAAAAAAAAAATCCTTTTCTACTGTATGATAAATTTCCCAAGACCCCACATTTTCGCTTTATAAAATTCTGAATTGGGATTCTGCGTGGTTAACTGTTAGCTCTAGCTCGTCCGGCGAGTGGAGATTTCGGAGGTGAACAATTTAGTTTCGCCGGAAGAGAAGAAGAAGGAGAGAGAGCGAAAGACGCCGAGAACGGGCTGAACAAACTCGCTCCTAATTCCACGGCGGAGCTACTAGCGAAGACAGGCCTCGGAGCCGCCGCTGGAGGCGAAGCAATTCACGGGAAACAGATGCCTCCGGCGAGCGTGATGACGAGGCTGATCCTGATCATGGTGTGGAGGAAGCTCATCAGAAACCCAAACACTTACTCTAGTCTCATTGGCCTCATCTGGGCTCTCGTCGCTTTCCGGTTAGTAACTAAAATCGAGAGATTCAAATGATTTTTTCTCGAGTTAGAACCGATCGGTTATCGGGAAATTTCTAATCCGGTTTTTAAAATATGAAGGTGGCACGTGGCAATGCCGAAAATCATTCAGCAATCTATCTCCATTCTATCAGATGCTGGTCTTGGAATGGCAATGTTCAGTTTGGGTAAGTCATCTTCGTACTCTGTGTTTTTATTCCTTTTCAGATTTTTAATTTTAAAGATATTTAAAAGGATAAAAATCCGATACAGACCGTTCGTGTTATTTATTACGTTAGATTCCTTAAATCTGCATATTTTCGTTGACAATTTTGACATGTTAACCGCGTTTACATGAATAATTCGATGAATTTATAAGCTGTTTTTGTCATTTTGAAGAAACTTTGGCAGTGTAAACTAAAATAAATTAAATTAAACATAAGAATTGGGGATGGGACCATCCGACATGTGGGGCAATGGTGTGAGTGTCTTATTAGATAAATGGTAATGGTGGACGACATGGTCTCGTGTTGTTGATAGTCGTCACTCGTCATGGTCCCCATTTTTATGGGAGTTTGATTGGACTTTCTTAGATATACTTTTATTTATTTGTTTATTTATCTACTGATTTTGATATTTAAACTGTATGTGAAAAATCGTGAAGGGTTGTTCATGGCGTTGCAACCCAAATTAATCGCTTGTGGAAACTCCGTCGCAACGTTTGCTATGGCCGTTAGGTTCCTCACGGGCCCGGCCGTGATGGCGGTTGCCTCCATCGCCATTGGATTGCGTGGGGATTTACTGCGTGTCGCTATTGTTCAGGTAAAATTTTACTCTATCCACTTTTTTATAGTTTTGATGTTTTGGATTTTTGTACATAAATTAAGATTTTTTTTTTTTAAAACTAAAACATCATTAATTATCTATTTAAAAACCATTCAACCAATAGTAAAACGAAATGCAAAATACAAATGATTATAAAACATTAAAAGTTAGTAATAAATTATGCATTGAAAGTTGAAATTGTCATCTAATTTGAAACAAACAAACAAACTCTAAAACATCAAATAAAGAGTATTTTTTTCGTTTTTTAACCGTTTCGGTTTTAGTAACACGTATAAAAATGTGATTTGCTTACGGAATTTTGTTGGTATGGTTTTAGGCTGCATTGCCTCAAGGGATTGTGCCATTTGTGTTTGCAAAGGAGTACAATGTTCATCCCGCTATTTTGAGTACCGGGTAAGTTATCGATAATATGATTAGTATCCATAAGATTCTATAACGTTATCCTTTTAGCATTAAAATTGTTGAACCGAATGATTTTGCAGGGTGATATTCGGAATGCTTATAGCGCTTCCAATCACGCTGGTTTACTACATTCTACTCGGATTATAAGCTTTTGATTATGAAAACCTCCAAAATGGATCAATAGTAGAGGGAGAAGGAAGAAGAGAATCAAGAGAGTGATTCAACATGTGGGTGGATGGAACAAATTAAAAAGAAGCTTAGAGTAAAAACTAGGGAGTAGCATGATTTAAGGATGATGATGCCTACATTACAAGCCAAGAAACCCTTTCTTCTCCATATTTTACATATAGAATATTGGGAGATAATATGAGTGAGACAATGGGACGCAGATAAGGAGGAGCAAAACATGGGGCAACGAGACAAAATAAAGATTAAATAAAAGATTGCAGGAGGAAGACAATTTATTATTTTTGTAACTTTTATTTGTTTTTTTTACACAAGTCCCTTTTTGTTTTTTGTGTTCTTTGATTAGATTTCGGGTAACTATTAATTGATTACTGTGTAGTTATTTTTCTTAGCGAAGAAAAGTGTGGTTTTGAATCTTCCCTTGCTCCAGTTTGACATAAGCAATTAACGATTTTAAAGTAAAGAGTTTCTAGTAAATTCTTAGAATATGTTTTCTTATTAAATTTTTGAGATTTTAGTAAAATATATAGTATAAATGGGTGGATTTACTGATTCTTGTCTGCTGTGATAATGAGACTGGTAGTGGAAGAAATGGGTTAGGCGCTTTGGCACTGAAAGCATTTCGTGTTATCATTAGTTAAGCTGATGAGTGATATAATTAGTAGTCCATGTAGTAGTGTGCAGGGATGATGAACAATTATTAAAAAAGAAAAAGAAAAGGCAGAAAGATAACTAAAAGTCAAAAGCTTGTATAAAAAAGTTTAATAAAAGCTGCCTTTTCTTCTCTTTATTTGTTTTCTTTCCTTTTCTTTCGAGTTTTTTTTATTTATTTTACTTTAATAAAGTGGAGTATTTTTTGTTTTTCAACAAAGTAGAAAATGCATATAAACATAAATTGACTGAAAATGACCGGTTTTAGCTCATACTCCGGCCATTTATTAGTTTAATAGAGAGTTCGGCCATTTTTTCTCGTTTTCCGGGTCGATTTTTCCTTTCTGATAGTTAAGTAATGATCGGTTTTAGCTAATTGACCCTTAAAATTAAGTATTTTCTCTGTTTGAGTACAATTATTACTTACTTTTTTCTATTATTTTTTGTTTGATTTTGAATTTAAATTTACTTTTTCTATTACTTTTTATTTGTTTATTGTCTTGAAAAAAAGGAATATATTAAATCTAATCTAAAAAATTAATTTTTGGGAAACAAAAATAAAACCTAAAAAATCAAAGTGGAAAGGAAAGAGTATATATATTCATTTGGTGTTAGAAAAAAAGACATGCATTTGGTGGATATAGAGTACGTATAAAAATCATTTTTTAATTTAAATGGATGAAAATCCAAATTAAAATCCATATTGACGTTTTGCACTTTTGGATGATAAATTAATGTACCATCCAAAACCCCAAAAATTAATATACACCATCACTGATTATAAACCAATAAAAAACTTATAACTTGCACTACTTTAAAATGGTTTCTGATATTATAAAACTTATATGATTTGAAATAATATTCACGTGTTAAGATTGCCCTTCAAGAAAACTGTTTGCATGTAATTATTTGAAAATTTAATAATTTCCAACTTGCATACTATTCTAATTAACCTTATAGTAGTGTTTCGAATCCAGAGGTTCATACACCCTATCACCTAATCCAAACGCGAAAGATGGCAGTAATCACTAATCAGGGATTAAATATGTGATTAAGAAAGTAAATTAGTGGGAAAAACGTTTGATTGGGCTCCGAGTTTAATTGAATGTGTTGTCGCATTGGATGGGAACATAAGGGGACGCAAATCGAAAGAAGTCTGTAAGGAGTTAATCCACCGTCACGGCTTAAAAATGGTCGGCTAATTTAATAATTTAATGGATTATCAAGATTAGCAGTGTCTCTGTTAAAGAGTCACATTAGACCAACATGCGTCGCACAAAAGCTGTAATGGGCTCCGTGCACCTCCATTTCAATCAAGTTATAATAAATCTCTTTATTTTTAGCCTATGGTATTTCTTGTTACTTCAAAAATTCTCCACGGAATCAGAAACATTTATCGGTAACTTCGTCATGTATTTGGGACTTTGGATAGAAGGGGATTGTCTCGATGATAATAAATACTACCATTGCAAAAAACGATGCATGATTAATCGAACCTCCTACAAAATGTACACACATTTTTTTGGATTTTTGCTCGAGGGAGAGCGAGGTACATGTATACACCACTACAAAAAAAAGCAAATATTGTGACAAAAAATTGTGACAAATTATTTAGTCACAATATTATGATGATTTATATATGAAATCGTGACGATATTATTTTGTCATAAAAACGTTACAATTTCGTTATAAAATTGTGACTGAATTGAATGTAACAAATTTTTTGTCACTAATCGTAGCAAATTTGTTACAGAATATATAATCGCAAATATTGTTACGGATTTGCGACCAATTTAGTCACTAAATTAGACAGTTTTGATGACAAAATTTAAGTCACACACAGTTACAAATAATTTGTAAGTATCTTGTTACAATTAGTCACTGTTTTATAAGTATCTTGTCACAAATTTTTTAATTAATTAATTTTTATTCTTTTCTGCAAAATGTTTTGAATTCTAACTGAATATAATTAAATTTATAAGTTTTAATTTCATAAATATGGTTATACAAGTTTATAACTTTAAACTTTCTCTGTCCTATTTTAAGTGATTTTCTAGACAAAAACACAAAGATTAAGAAAACTATTTTTTAAAAGAAATTGTCATTTAAGAAAAAAATTGAAACCAATAAAAATAATAAAAAAAGTTAGCAAACACTTCAACTTCTTCAAGCAAAATCTTTTTAGTTAATATATTAGACTAAAATAAATTAAATTTTTGCATAGATAAGTGGGAAAATCATTTAAAATGGAACAACATAAAAACCCTTGAAAATCACTTATAATGGGACAATATTGTTTGTTATCAATTGAATGAATTGTTTTATCTAATTTTCATTTATGGTTTAACTTATTTCAGTTTTCAGATGGATTTTTTTTACTAGTTTAGTTTTGATATTTGTTTAAAAAAAAATTGTTTGTAATTTGAAATTTGAACTTTCACAACTGTTTTTCGTTTTTTGTTTTTATAAAACAAAAGTTATTTAGATAATTCGATCAGCAACACGTGTCTTTTTAATTTTTTTCCTTAAATAAAATTATAAACAAAAATAATAAATCTCACATCTTTTATCATCCCTAACCACGATCTCCAATTCAACCACTACAAGAAAATATGAGATTTGCCACGAAGATTTACGAGGAAAATAGTTCGTAGTAAATTAACGTTGAATTTACGACGAATTTGGGAGGAAATCTGAAATCGTCATAATTTCGTCGGAAATAGGGAGAAAAAAAAATCGTTGTTAAATCGTCGTAAATACGAACGGATTTACGAGGAATTAACGAGGAAATAATATTTCGTCGTTAATTCCTCGTAAATTACCAACGAATTAACAACGAAATAAATTTGTCGCACATTTCTCGTAAATTTATTGTTAATTAACGTCAAATTAACGAGGAAATAAAATCGAAGGCATTCAACGACGAATTAAAGAGGAAAATAGGTGAAAAAGATGAAGAAGACTCAAATGTATCTGAAATGACGATAGGGCTGAAGAAGAAGAGGAGGCAGGTGAGTTTGAAGAAAGTGATGAACCCAATGAAGAAGACACATATGTATCTGAAAATGACTCGAATGAGTGATATCAATGTAATAAGCGCTGTAATTTGTACTTTGAACTAATTAATACAATACTATTATATGAATTTCAATCCAACTTGTTTTTCAAATTCAATTTAAGATAGTAAAATTAAAAAGAAATATATAAACAGATGATTACAAATATTTTTAAAAAATAAATGTTTGGCATTCGTTAAGGAACTTCCCACCGATGGATCGAGCTGAATTTTGGACACGAACTAGATCTTTGAGTTAGTTTTCATGTGTAAGTGATATGAAGTCGATCCAATGGTGTGATCTGAAGTTATGCTAGTTATCGAGAAGACTGTACAAACAGGGTATTGATTTATGACGAATTTGGGACGAATTTGGGAATTCGTCCCAAATTTGTCGCTAATTTTGCGACGAATTTGGGACGAAATCCTAAATTCCTCCCAAATTCGTCATAAATCTATACCCTAAAAGTTTGGCATTCGTTGAGGCACTTCCCACCGATGGATCGAGCTGAGTTTTGGACACACACTAGATATTTGCGTTAGCTTTCATTTGGAAGTGGTTTTAAGTAGATCCAACGGTGGGATATGTAGTTATGCTAGTTTTCGTGAAGACTATCCAAACTGTGTATTGATTTATGACGAATTTGGGAGGAATTTAGGATTTCGTCCCAAATTCGTCGCAAAATTAGCGACGAATTTGGGACGAAATCCTAAATTCCTCCCAAATTCGTCCTAAATCAATACCCTATACCCTAAACTCGGATCACTTCGGTTTAATCTTTTTGGTTATACCTTTTTAAAGTATACTTGTTGAATTTTAATAAAACTAAAAACCATATGCTTACGATTTGTGGGTTCTCTATAAATTCGAATGATATCGTTTAGTAAGAACGATAGTTGTTCTTAATCACTATGAACTTTTAGATATATGTTACAAAATAGTTAGTTTTATATATATCTTTGGTATTCTTTAAGGCACTTCTCACCGATGGATCGAGCTGAATTTTAGACACGAACTAGATCTTTGCGTTAGCTTTCATTTGGAAGTGGTTTTAAGTCGATCCAACGGTGCGAGCTGAAGTTATGCAAGTTTTGGTGAAAACTATCCAAACTGGGTATTAATTTAGGACGAATTTAGGAGGAATTTAGGAATTCGTCCCAAATTCGTCGCTAATTTTGCGACGAATTTGGGACGGAATCCTAAATTCCTCCCAAATTCGTCGTAAATCAATACCCTATACCCTAAACTCGGATCACTTCGGTTTAATCTTTTTGGTTATACCTTTTTAAAAGTATACTTGTTGAATTTTAATAAAACTAAAAACCATATGCTTACGATTCGTGGGTTCTCTATAAATTCGAATGATATCGTTTAGTAAGAACGATAGTTGTTCTTAATCACTATGAACTTTTAGATATATGTTACAAAATAGTTAGTTTTATATATATCTTTGGTATTCTTTAAGGCACTTCTCACCGATGGATCGAGCTGAATTTTAGACACGAACTAGATCTTTGCGTTACCTTTCATTTGGAAGTGGTTTTAAGTCGATCCAACGGTGCGAGCTGAAGTTATGCAAGTTTTGGTGAAAACTATCCAAACTGGGTATTGATTTAGGACAAATTTGGGAGGAATTTAGGATTTCGTCCCAAATTCGTCGCAAATTTTACGACGAATTTGGGACGAAATCCTAAATTCCTCCCAAATTCGTCATAAATCTATACCCTATACCCTAAACTCGGATCACTTCGGTTTAATATTTTTGGTTATACCTTTTAAATGTATACTGGTTGAATGTTAATAAAATTATAAACCAAATGCTTACGATTCGTGGGTTCTCTATAAATTCGAGTGATAACGTTTAGTAAGAACGATAGTTGTTCTTAACCACTATGAACTTTTAAATAAATGTAACAAAATAGTTAGTTTTATATATCTTTGATATTTTTTTCTTATACTACAAACATATAAATGTCAACATTAGTTCTCGAATTGAACAAGGTAAGACATTCAATAGGTTTGAATTAGTTTAGGGTATAGAGTATGTCCCGAATTCGTCCTAAATTCGTCGTAAGATGGTTCCTTGAAAATTCGTTGGTAATTTACGATGAAGTTACGACGAATCCCTCCCAAATTCGTCGTAAAACGGAAGAACAAATAGATTCCCGCCCGCGGGAATGAAAATTCTTAAATTTTTAATTTACTACGAATTAACCACAATTCGTCACAAATTCGTCGTAAATTACCAACGAATTTGCGACGAATATAAATCATATATATAACCCATGAGCTTTCCCCTTCTTCTTCACATCTCTCAAACCCCAAATCAATCTTACTTCTCTCTCTCTCTCTCTCTACTCGGATCTCTCTCTACTTCCACCAAAAACTCAAAGATATGGATCTTAAATTTAATTTATGTGTTTTTTTTTAGTTAGGTTTGGAATATTTATACACTTTTGAATATCGGTAGAATATCATAATATTTTGAAATTTTAGAATCGGATGATTTAAATTTTGAATAATTTTCAAAAATGGTTAATTTTAATAATTAACTATATTGACCGAACAACGGCCGGAATCACAACGACTAGATTAGTTTATTTGAATCGGATCTCTCACAATTGATTATACCATAGTTTAGGTTTTTTGAATTTTTATTAAAAATCAAAAAAAAAAAATTTAATTTTAATTTTAAGATTTATGTATTTTTATATATAATATTTTTTTTATTTTTTGGGTACTAATCCTCGTTATTTCGTAGCTATGAGAAAATATAATTTACAAGGAAATTACGACGAAATTCTTTTTTGCCACGAATTTAGGACGAAATCGTTTGCTTCGATTTTACGACGAAACTGTTTTTACCACGAATTAACGACGATTTTTTTTTCCCCAATTAGCCACGAATTTACAACGAATTTTGTCCCTCTCAAGTTTACGAGGAATTCCCGACGAATATTTTAACGACGATTTTGCGACGAATATTGGGACTCCCAATATTAACGACGAATTCGCGACGATTTTGCATTTGCGACGATTGATTACCAACGATTCAATATTCGTCGCAAATTCGTAGCGAAATCCGATTTGGGACGAATTTGCCACGAATATATCCCTCCTAAAACTTATGTTTTCTTGTAGTGAACTTCCCCTACTTTACCACTCACGTGAGCTTCAAAAGCACCATTAAAACCATTGAGTTTTCCTTATTAATTACAATTAATTAAGATTATTCAAAAGACAAAATTGAATCAATCGGCGGTTTTTATAGAAGTGGGAAACGAATCACCACCATCCTTGATCTTCGTCGACAATTTCTTCCTTTTTATACTCCCCCAAATATTTTTTATTTCTTTATTTCTCAGTATTGATGAACACCCACCAACCGAGTTCCTCATGTCTTCGTCGGGTTCCAAATCCTGGATCGCTAATGCGAGACCAATAAAGCTATAGAAAGAGTGGAAGACAAAGTGTCAATGGATTTGGCTGCACATAAAGATTTAAAACATCAAACCTCTCGATTTGAAATACGAAAGTGAGTATTTTGACATTTTTTTCAATTAACCCTCAATTTGGAGTTTTTATTTCATTGAGAAGAAATTTTGATGTTTGGTTGTAGGAGTAAGAGAAAGGCTAGCACATCTTTACCATCGAAGAACGTGAATATGGTATATCAGTGCTGTTGGAGCCGAGGTTACAGACGAATATCTGCATTTTCATGTTCACAATTGGGTTAGAAACATCAGACATTGGAGAAGATTTGAAGATACGAGAGTAATTTGGACGCAAATGAATAACAACAAAGTGGCTGATCGTTTGGCTAAATCGAATCTTCCATTGAGTTGTAGTTTTCAATTTTTTCCTTTTATTATCCCATTGTAAAACGAATCCTCTCGATGAGGATCACTACCGTTTTTGTTTTTAATGAAAGCACTTGTTAAAAAAATAAATACCAAATGATTAATATTATAATTTTTACTCATTTTCAATTATTTGAAACAAATTAGGATAGTTAGTCAAATACAAATAAAACCTCAAGCCTCACGTAGTCATCAATACAAAATTGTGATAAATAAATGACAAATTTTTTGTTTTGTAACTATAATTTAGTCACTAGTTATAACAAAGTTTGTGACATTATTTTGATCATAGTTTATAACGGACCAGTAACTTAAATATAGTAAGAATTTGTGATGAATATGTAACAATTTTTTCATCACAATTTGTGACCTAATTGTGATAGTATTTTTTTTGTCATAAACTGTATCGTTTTTGTGACTGTTTCAATGTCGTCACAAGTGGTGACAAATTGTTACTATTGTCAATCGTCACACAATTTTGTGATATTTTTGAGACTAAAATGGATTTGTGACGCTTTTATTGTGACTTTTAAGAATTTATGATATTACCGTCACAATATAAATTTTGTGACGGAAAATTTATATATTATGACATAAAAATTTGTAACAATATTGATTTTTTTTTTGTAGTGCACAGATGACAGATATATGTGTAGTTTATGGACTTATAAGGAAAATGATTACAGTATTTAAAATTTATAACCAACTTAAGAACCCGAATCAATAAAAATCAAATAACTTTCGTTATAGAGAATGGTTTTGATCATCACATTCCAAATGAAAAAAAAGCCGGGTTGATGTTAGTCTAACTGCTAAACATAAATTTATTCGAGTATAATTCTAGAAAATGAATATGTATAATGCATACAGAATCACAAAATTTTCCACATATCATAATCTAAATATGGTAACATTCGTATATATAATGAATGACATATAACAAATGTGAAGAAAATTAAAATACTAGCACATGATGTTGTATAAGAATTACATATAATATAAACTTTTGATGCGGAAAGGAAAGGTTGTCATGTTCGTGCAAGAGAAGACATACATGGACCAAGGTCGGTTTACAGTACGTGCGAGATGTGTATTTGAACAAGTTCCGAAAGATTTTATATACATAAAACACGCTAATATAGTTTTCGATATGTTTTGGTTTCCTTAACTGTTTACTATTAAATATAAACTTTGAGGAAATGTGTAAAAAACTACTAGTTTAAGAAGAAGACAACAATCTCGTGATCACCTATATATGACTAAATTTAAATCATGTACACTAGACGTACTGTTGGGGCAATTTCCACAGCCGAGTATCACACACGCAATAGCTTTCCCAAGAGAATTCTCGTGGTGGCATTTCCCCTAAAAATATATCTACATTTCTCCGGTAAAGATAACCTTTGATCAGTAATAATTAAGTACATACATTATTTGCGGTGCATGTCAAGTTTCACTCGCCATATTTATTACTAATCTACGGCCACAACACCGTCACAAAAATCCGCCAAGGCTACTCCAATATACGTAATCATGTGCATCCGCATATAAGTTCACATGCCAGCCAAGTCGGGCATGTCAATCAAAACTCACCAACCATATTTTACAACTGGTAAACCAGATTCAAGGATTTGGTGACCTAGCATAGGAACCCATGTCAAATAATCTCTATGAATACCTTTTGTGTACTGAAAAGATCTAGAGATCTGATACACACAATCAGTGCTATATACTTAAAGAGTATTCCGATCAATTTCTTCGCAGAACTCCATTTTGAGTCATGATTAAATCAGGACCATCACTTCCGGTAACAAAGGTTGAACCTAGAGTGACAGTATCACAAGCTAGAGGCCGCTTGTTGCCAAGACCTAGGCTATTTACATTTTTTGGTCGCATGAAGATTTTAATGATGCAACCTTTGAATCTATTTAATTTATCTAAACGTAATGAATAATAAAATTGAATATGTTTATTTTAATCTGTATATTTATTTACAAGTTAATCTTTGTTTGATTTTTTTTTAATCATTTATACTCATATTTTTTTAAAATATATATTTCATGCGTTAGATAAAATGTTATAATGCGCTTAAAATACGAATTCTATTATTTTTGATACAGCGCTAATATCTACATGTATACATACATATGCTGAGTAATAATAGTTATTGGTTGTCACAAAAAAAAAGGTAATAATAGTTAGTGTACTTTTGGACAAGAAGTGAATAAATCGTTAAAATATGTATGCTTCTTGCTTGTTTGCTTTCTCTTCTACTAGTACTCTCGCGGGTTGTCTCTATACTATTATTAACTATGCCCACTCCTCTCATGTGCTCACAAATTCCCATTGGCACCTTCTGTTACGTTTATCTCCTTTGGATTTTTCTCGTTATAACATTGCTTTCAATGATTTGATCAAATTAGTCCATGTCAAGGGTTTTGGCATAAACCGGACCATCCAGCCTACAACACGATGGACAAAGTATAGGGTAGGGACGTGAAACACGAATGCACGACCTGTTCATTGAACGAACAAACCTTTGAAGATGATTAATGAAACAAGAGTTAAAATGGACGTGGAATAGAGAAGAGCTATGTATTATCCAATTAAATGCATAGACATTGAATTGAAGTAACAAAAGAATGGACCCATTAGAAGAAGGAAAAGAACAACTGTGACTTCGTTGTCCCAGTTATGTTGAAGGCAATGGATCGAGTCACATTATACCTGTCGAAGAAGAAGAAGAAAAAATATGTGGATCACAATTTGCGAACGTAGCCAAATAGTCTATATGTCCCTACACTTTTGAAACTAATCATCCCAACCCCCAATTACCATAAAAGTGCAATTTCTTTTTGGAACAAATGTGCATATTATTTATTGTTAGAATAAGATATATATTGATGGGGAGAAGAGATAAGAAACTGGTAGTCTAGACATTTGAATACCAAAATCAAAATAATCAAAACCTGAATAAAACCATGAAAATAAAAAAAAAACATATATAGAAGAAAAAAAAACTCAAAACCCTAAAATCGTATGATTGTCATAATAAAACATAATTAATTAAAGATATTTGAAAAACATCTAGAAGCTAAACAAACATCTCGTTACATATTAGGGTTAGTCTTACAACAGCATATATCATTTTGATTAGCCAAATCTTCATATAAATTCTATGAGTAACTATCAGTTCGACGAGGTTTTTTTTTACGAGAAACATGTAAATGGGAAAATTGAAAGTTATGGTGGTGTCCTCGTGTGCGTGGCTGCATCCTCGTGGCATACCATCACATGCATTACTAATAATTGAATTCCAATATATATAATTCATGGAAAAAAAGCAAAAAGAGAAAAAGAAACGTGAAATAGATTGAGAGAGAGAAGGACAGGTGAAGGTGGGTGTCGGCCGAACCACGGACACCGGTCGGAGTCTCAAGACAAAGGAAGCTTTGCGTCTGGGGACCATTCACACTCCCTCAATACGCCCATGCCAACTCCAACTCGGATCTTCTTTTTTATTTTCGGTAACCACAAATATATAAATAGACTAAATTATTTAAAGGAAACTATTTTAAATATTTTTTTGTTATTAAGAGTTTTCTGCAAATAAATTCTCCAAGTGTTTTTGTTTTGCAATTCTACCTTGGACTATAAAAAAATATAGATCAATTCTATGAAGTCCGAATCAACCCGCAATGTAACCATCGCGGATAACTCACAGTTTGAAGAAAACCATATTTTTTTCATATTCGTGATATTTTTTTATCGTTTTGTTTGGATCATTCGACACACTTTCAAAAATATTGATTTGTGTCATTTCTTTTGTCACAAAAAAACGTAGATTTTTTTTTATGGTTATACTATGGTTAGTTATCTTTTTTGATATTAAAATGAGAATTATAAAGGAAAGAAAAAGTGGTGGTGGTCTAGTGTTAGTACAAGAGGATTGGTTTCTTTGTGCCCCGAATTCAAATTCTCTTTGGGACGGTGGTGCATTCTTTAAATCGAAATATTTAAAAAAATTGACTCTGTATACTTGAAGAGATTATAGATCGATTGGCGGGAACTTCCAAAGTTTATAAAAAAAAAAGAAAAAAAAGAAGTGCATAGTTTTAAAAGGAAAAAACAAAGGAATGTAAGGCAAATTACAATTGTATCCCGGCATTAGTTTGGTTTGGTGTGTACTTGTTGTTGTGCTTCATGTTCTTTGGCTACTTTCCTCACATTATATTTGGTTCCCTTCACTTATTTTTTTTATTTACTCATCCATTTGATTTTTACTTCTCAAGTGCAATTTGTATTGTTGGGGTGATTTTACCTTCGTAAAAATAAACGAATTACAAATTGATATGTGGACGACAAGTGGGGGAGAAGCTCCCTGATGAACACTGGAACAAATGTCAAACTATCGGATGAGCCAAAGATGACATTCTCCTGGGAGAGAAAGTCCAGTACATAAAATGATAACTTTACCTCTTGACCATTGATTCTAGACTACGTACAATTGAAGACGACCATGTTAATCACGTCAACATAAAAGTCTAATTACTATGCGATTCACATAATGTCCAACAACTTGGTATCCGAACTCATATCATGTAAGCTCTATAAAACCTTCTCAGGATCTCAGAACAAAAAAAATAAACAGATACATATAGCGTTAAACACCTTTCTCTAAACCTTTTTGTGGAACATTAACTTTAAACATATGCATCCATTCTCTAAAACCGACTATAGGTTACCGAGGAAACACACTTCATGGATCTTTTGGATCCAAATTTCATTAAAACCAATCTTTCGCTTGGAAATCAATCTCCTAGAAACTCAATTCAACCTTGTCATTAATTTGCTTTAACCATATATATTTTTAATAGCCATACAAGACTAAGAGTAATGGTTTCGAACCCATAGACAGTGAACGAAGTTCATGCACTACTACTAGACCCGGTTCTTACCATGTGTCTAAGGTGCAAATGCAATGAGTACATAATATTTTGGCAAAAAAAAAAATGGCTTATTTAGGGCCCAAATTGTAACAATATTTGGGGATTAATATTATATTTCTCTAAACCTAAGGGCCGGAGGAATAAGTGAAATTGCCCTTATATTTATCATTCCCCTTTGATTATTCCCAGTCACGGCCCAGCCCAGTCTAATAGTATGTATCTTTAAAGCCCTCTTTGGTAATTCATCTTCTGCCACACATAGTGGAATTTGAATTTCCCAACGTAAAATCTTTATGGGCTCGAGAAAAATTCTTATTTGGATCTTATCATAACAGCGCGCCCAATATTTTACTAATAAAATATTAAATAACAAAAAAATATGGAGCGGGCGTTTACGACGTGGCGTAACCCTGCCACTTAAAAAAAAAATGTCGATCCAATCTGCCGTCAGAAGAAGAAAACCGCCGTCTTAACTTTACAACAAAGCATCTGGACCGTCGATCGTGTAAAACCCAAACCCGAAGTAAACGGCCGTGATAACGGAGAACGTGAGCAAACTTCTGACGAGAAGAAGACAAAAAAGACAAAAGCACATGACATGATTCTTTCTTTCACCCTTTCGTCTCCCAATCTCGATTCCTATTCTCCTTCTTCTCCACTTCAATAGTTGAATTTTTTCCAAAACAGTAAAAACGTTTCAGTTCATGAGATAACAATGGCAGGAAGCGAGATTCAAGAGCCGTTTAGCCTTTGTTTCCAGGTAACTTCTCCTGCTACTACAATCTCCCAGTTATACTCTGTTTCTTCTTCTTATTCTTCTACTACTCTTAATTTCATGCTTGTTCTTGCCGAATCTCAGTAACTAGTCTTGTTTGTCCTTTCAAGATCAAGATAAGCCTCGAATTCTACTGTTTTTAGCTTTACATTGTTGTCTGAAATAGAACTAAGAGAAAGGAATCAAGATACGAACAGTTATAGGATTGTTTACTCAACGGTTAATCATGAATTTGGGATGCAGGCGAATTCTATCCACTCTGGATCGATATCGTTTGGGAGATTCGAGAAGGAAGGTTTGTCATGGGAGAAAAGATCATCTTTTTCACACAACAGGTATCTTGAAGAAGCTGACAAGTGCTCTAAACCTGGCTCTGTTAACGAGATGAAAGCTCGTTTCGAGGCTCATTTCAAGAAGAAAGGGATCCGGTTTCCGGCTTCTCTTGAATCTCAGACTTGGGGAGCTCGTCAAACAGGTGAACCTGATAATGATGGTGATGATGATGATAACGCTGTCTATGCAACCGAAAGCTTAGATGGTTATCGATCTGATGGGAGTTTCTCGGAGAACACGAGTCGATCAGACGGTTCTTGTAACTACAAACATGAACAAGAGACATGTGGTCACGGAAAGAGGGAATGTGAGTATGTTGAGGGAAGTGATCGCTGTGTGAGCTACGATGAGATTGTGGTGAATTCGGATGATGTGATCGAGCTTGATGAAGAAGCCGGGACTCTTGATGTTCCTTTAGACAATGATGATGTTTCAGAGAGTTCTAAGGAGGATCTTGGACTCCCTGAGATGCCACTAGAGATTGAGGTTCGAGATGGCGATGAGGATAAAGCGGATTGTACTACAGTTGAAGAAACAGAATCGAGAATCGACCAGCACGTTCCAGAAAATGTGAGAGTAATTGTAGATTTCTGGCACTGTGACACATTCAGACGTTTAAACTTATATGTTTCTTGGTCTACTGATAGGAATCTGATGGTACAGAAAGGCCCTCTTCCTCCTCCTCTGCATCTGGACCCAAGCCTCTGGAAAACATTCATCCTGCTGTGAGTGTGGCTAAAGCTTCTGCTTCCAGGAAGACAAAGGGTTCTCCTTTAAGTTTTAACTCTAAAACCAATGTAGATGCCAAGAGGTACTTTACTTTTTTTTTCTTTTCCATAGAGATATGTTGTCACTCCGTTCATTTTTCTCTTGACCTTAGAGTAAGACACATTCGTTTTGTAGCAGCCAAAAGGAATTAAGACTAAAGAAAACAGTTCAATCTCAACCTCCAACACCGGAAAACACCGAGACTCGAACTCCTCTTGCTACAAACAGGTCCAATACTTAAGACCACTCTACTTTTTTTTTTAGAGTTAATCGACTTCAACAATCTAACGAGTTCACGTGCAGGTGCAAGACTGGTACCTATTCTTCTAAGCTGGAGATGAGTACAAATGTTTCTGGTTTCCGCTTCAAATGTAGCGAACGAGCTGAGAAGAGAAAAGAGGTTCCTTTCTTTCTTTTTCAAAAATAGCATTTTTTTTTTACTTGGTTAAAGACTATTACTGTTTGAGGATCTTATGAAACTTCCTTTTTCATTTCAGTTCTATATGAAATTGGAGGAGAAAATACATGCTAAAAAAACAGAGACAAACCAGGTTCAGGCCAAAACGCAGGTATCATCATCATCATCTCCATGTCTCTTTGAAACTTAAACATGCCATGTCTTTTTTTAACATTTTTAAAAAGAGCTAATTGGATTGGACCAACATCTCGGATGCAGCAAAAGACAGAAGCTGAGATGAAGCAATTCAGGAAAAGTCTCAACTTCAAGGCAACACCAATGCCTTCATTCTACAACACCGGTACTAGACCGGTGTCTCATAACAAGGTATGTTTCTACGATTCAATCATTTTCTGAACAAAGAAAAATTAGTAATCTCTCAAGTGTCCATCGACTAGTCTACTTGTAGTTATAAAACCTCGAATTCACGATTGGTCGCGATTACTATAATTATATATTCTACAAAACACCAAGAAAGTAGCAAAGCAATCAACTTAATACTGTAAACTTGCGTTCTTTAAACGTTTTCAGACCGAGCCATCTAAAGTTGCATCATCAAGACCACGGCATGCAACATCAGCCTCGGTTACGAACACGGCGGTCACAAGAGTTGGTTATAAACACGGTTTTGAAGAAGGTAAAGCGGTGAAGGTAATGGTCGGTAATAGAAAACAGAGTGGTGCTAAAGATTCGGATTTGCAAAAGGGTAAATCTTAAGGCGGTTGAAACAAAACAGAAGATTGGTACTCGAAGGAGCGGCAACTAAACGAGCAGGTGGCGGTTTGGATCCTGCGGTTGGCAGCGTCGCGTTCTGTTGCGATCAAGCATCATCATTCTCTGCTATTGTTTATCGTTCCCTTAAGCTAAAATTTGTAACTTTGGGTAGTACTTTAACCAATAAGGTAACTATGGATAGTATACTTAATAATAGCATGTATAATTTTATTCCAATTTTTAAATCCTTACATAAACCAATAATTGGCAAAAAAAAAAAGTTCAAAGTATTGGCAAGTTATTTTTTACTCGATTATGTAGAAGTGTAGATACTAGATTGTAGCATGTATTGTACGAGGTTGAATTGAAACCACATGTTGTTTGGTTTTAAACAGTGTACAAGTTAATCTGGGACGATAATTTGGCGAGTTATGAAGCATGTGTAGTGTGGTAGGAAAAAAAAGAAAATACTCAAAAATACCACATTTTATGTTCTGTTTTGTTAAAAAATTTAACAGAATTCTAAAATTCCAAAATAATATAACCGTTAATTTTAGGTTTATCAAGGGGTTACTAAAATTTTAGGAAGGAGTTTTAGATGATTAATGATTTCTTTAACCTTGCTAGACTTTCAAAACACTTGTTACAATTAAAAAAATATGGTAGTTTTATGCTTTTTACAAAATGCTGCTAGTTTTTTATTTCTGAAAGTAGACTTGGGTTTTGTCACCTTTGTGTTATTTTTTAATATTTATAAAAAGAAAGTCATAACGTGAATTATAATTGCAATTGTCCATTCCATAAGCTTCCACTACAATGAAGTCACCAACCGAAAGTGACGTTCTCCACATTGGTTGTATTGCACTTAGCCACTTATCCTAATTTAAGCAACGCGACAATAACAACATGACGTAATTAAAAAAAGAAGATATATAATTAAACATAATAACAATGGAAAAGAAAAAGGAGGACAGAATAAATTTCTTAGCCTCTGGTTACCAAATTGTTGATTTATCAATTCATCCTTTTTAACAAATGCATAGCGATAATCTTCACAAACTAGAGCATATTCTAAAGCAGCACACCACTTCTTATATAGTTTATCACATAAAGTTTTAACTAACAAAAATTACATTTAGCTCGTAAACAAAAGGTTACCCAGAAGAAACGCTAGCATCGCTAGAAAATTTGCCACCGCTACGATCTTGACCGTTGATTTCACTGAAATAGATGACGATGATGACTGATCCGTCTGATGAGGAGGCTTTCTGTAGTAGAACGGGAAGTAAGGCAAGATAGGGTCCGGCGGTGGAGGACCGTAATATCCGCCGCCGGAATTACCTCCGGCGTACGGTGGAGAAGGGTAATTCGGTACATTCCCCGACGTCGGAGGAGGATAATAACCGGTCGGTTGAGGTTGAGTTGAGCCCCCGCCAATTGGAGGTGGGTAACAAGGGTACGGACACGGCGTCTCCGATATGGTTATGAACGGGAAGTTAACAAGAGCAAAGACGAACAATAGACTTAAGAGGTGACGGCACCATTTACTCATGGCTATCGTTTTAATGAAAAAGAATGGTAAACAAAAAATGTTTTGAGTATGAGAAAAAAAAAGAGAGAAGTTGGAGATTTTTTTGTTTCCTTTCTTTCTCAAGTGTGTGGTTGAGTCTGAGTGGAAATCATTAAGTGAGGTTTTTTTTTTGAAAAAAGTGTGGACTGTGGATAGATTGTGTTTTAAATAATGTTATATCTATTTACGTTATTTAAGACGTCACAAAGAGTAGAACTAGCTAGTGATGAAAATGTTGAATTATGACGACTAACAAGGTCAATGAGATCTAACGTGTCTTGTGGTTACGATACACTTGTTGTCTTGTAAATTATGATACTTGGCTGTATAACTTTGTCCTTCTTTAAGGAAATCATGAGTGATCTTCTCAGTCACCGCTTGGTATATAGATATTATAAAAAAACTTTTAACTCGTAAAAAATATACATAAATATATTGGTGGGTATATATTTTATTTTTTTCGTGTAAAATATTAGCATCTTTTATATATACGTGTAATGTACGTTACATGGTTCAGTGCTCGTGTTATCGTTAGAGAGCTTCTTGCTATAACCAGATATTAAATAGCACCAGAGGGAGGGAAAGAAAATATAGAGACTAATTTCTCCTTCTCAAGAAATAAAGGAAAGAAGATATAAACTTTTTCGGCAAAGAAAATAATTTGTATATTTCAGAGAAATTTGGTTTTGAACATCCAGTTCAGAGAAAGCACAGGCTCTGAACTGGTATAAATAGAGGGGGATATTAAAGGGTTAAGTTAATCGCATCTTAAGGGCAAATTAAAGTATGGTTAAATCTATAGTGTATGGCAGTTAATAACAAAATAATTTATATGCACTAGATAAGTATTCATGTATCATGTGATCGTTATCTTAGCTTGATCAAGAATTACGAAATGGTTTATCCTTTAATTTTTGTTGCGACTCCCAGTTATAAGAGGAGACCACTTGGAGAATATTCTTACGCACGGCATGAATAAAGCCACCTCATATATCATATATTAGATGATGTAATAACTCAAAATCGGCTTTGTAGAAAATATTTAGAATTAATAGATTTTGTTCAAGAGATTTTTTAGTTAAACTTTAATCGGAGCTGTTTAGCTTTTATTGATTGTTCCGATCGTCGGAATAGATGTTGGTTATAAGGGTCTCCAGAGAGGAAAGACTGATCGTTTTCCGTTTCGAGTTTCCCCTCTCTTTATAGAGGGCGCATCTCATATTCGGCGGCCCAGATCGAATTGATCGAAGGGTTTACATTTAAAGATAACTTTAAATATATTATTTAATCTGAGTGAAGTCTGCGTTCTGGCTCGCATGTGGCATGGCGCTGATTCGTATGCGGTATGGCGCTAACTGAGTGCGGCATGGCGCTGACTCAGTGCAGTCTGTGCACGGAGTGAGTGAAGACTAACAAAATATGCCATGCGACCAGGTCGGCCAACTCTAAATGTCTTCAGGTCGGCCTCCCTAAATGTCTTAAGGTCGGCCTCCCTAATTGTCTTCAAGTCGGCCTCCATAATTGTCTTCAGGTCGGCTCTCTAAATGTTTTCAGGTCGGCCTGTGATGGAAACTTGCAAACGGAGGAGTTTCTCGAAAGGTGGCCGATCAAGAATCTTCCCCGTTCGTCCATTGATAACCAACCTTGTGCCTTCTCCGCTTTCCAAAAGATGGCCGAGTTGGCGCTTTCTTCGGATAAGTGAGTAAACTTGTGTACATATATTTTCGTAGCCGACCTAAAGTTGGGATTGCCAACAGTAGGGTTTTTAATGGGGCCGATGTGAAGTTAATCGGGCTTTTTAGAGGGGATACGAATCCCGACTCTAACAGTTAGTCTCCCCCAGTTCGGCAAACGAGTGTGTTTACCGAATTAGAAAGAAACTGTCCGACGCCGAAATGAGGTCGGCCCTTTTTAAAAGTTAGAAAAAATTGATTCAAATTTATACCTTTCGGTTTGGTGATCGAGTGTTCATAGGGGAAGCCCTAGTTTCAGCGCGTGAGATCCGGATCTAGCTTCGTAGGTCTGCTCGTTTAGACCTAGGCTTGCCACGTGTCACCCATGCGATGGTTGCCGATTAGAAATATTTCGAAGAAATGCGAACCGTCGCCGATGTTATGATGACTCTTGGGAACCGTCCAAGAATTCTCTATAAATACAGGGAGAGCTCCTCATTTCTTCACTTCTGCATTTCGCGAGAGAAAATTCTGCAAGGTTATCTCCCGTTTTTCTCTGACTTTTATTTTATTTTATTTTCGCCGGTAATCTTTCTCCGCCGTCTCCGTTCGGTGGTTTGTCGTGATTTCACCGATCTGCTTCAAAGTCTACCGCCGCGTTCTTCGAAAAGTTTGAAGATCTTCCTTCGTTTTTTCCGAAGATGTTGAAGATTGGAGAAGGCCGACCTGAATCCAGAAAACCCAGGTCGGATCAAGATAGAGCAGATGAGCTAGGCCTTTCTTTGGACGAGTTTCTTAAGATATCGCGAGAGAATGCAATCGTTCAGAGCCGATCTAAAGGGAAAAAGGTCGTGTTGTCTCCGAATCAATCTTCTTCTGGGTCGGATGAAGAGAACGAGACTGAAATAGCGGTAAGGAAAGCCGCAGCCGATCGCTTTGTTTCCGACCAGGTCGGAGCTGTTCCGAGGGGTGATGGTGAGGCATCAACTCGGGCCCCTTTCCTGATCCCTGAGCTTCGTGACGAAGATGAAAGAGCAGGGGGGTCGGGTGCGATGGTGATTTATCGTGAAGATGGCCGATTAGGGGAAACGATGTTACACGGTGAAAGTGACCGATCAGGTGCGATGGCGCACTATGATGAAGAAGACCGATCAGGAGGATCGAATGAGATGGCAATCTGTGACGACCTCAATCTTTTGCTTGTTGAGGAGTATTCAAATCAGTTCGGCGTTATTGACTTGAACCCGAAGGTGAAGAAGGTCCGACGAAAGAAAGGTGAGCCGAAGGTGAAGTTGATCGTCGACAATGTACACGGGGTTTTTTCCTCAAAGTCCACGATGGCGTCCTTGATTACTCTGAAGGAGGAATGCAGTATTGGCCGGGACGTCATCTTCATGGTACCCAGTCCATCCGATCGGCCATGGGATGCTCCGCCAGGATGGATGTGCTTATACAAGAGCTTTTTTCGGAAGTTTAATCTGTGGTTTCCCCTTCCCCATCTACTGTTGGAATACGCCGATAAGAGAAGTTTGTCGATCTCACAGTTCTCGCATTCGACCATTCGTCTGATCGTCAGCCTTCTCTATGTCTCGGTGAAACATAAGATTCCTCTGAGTTATGTCGCGTTTCACGCGATGACACTGACGAGGAGGAATAAGTCCGATCAGAAGTATCGAGGCTCATATCATACGAGTATGAAGCTACGGTTCAACATTGTCACCGGCGGTCAGTCGTCTAAAATCGGGAACTGGCGCGATCACTACTTCTTCTTGTTGATCAATGATGCTTCTGTCGTCGATCGAAACATACCGATGAGGGCGGAATGGGGAAAGATTACCGGTTAGGAACCTTAGTTTGATTTTTTAGTATAGGTACCGACATCATTTCTAATCATTCTTGTGCGTTTTTGTAGGTTATAACTCTATCGCCTTTGTCGACGATCCCATCAATATCTACGAGACCGAGGAACGGTTTGCAGCGCTTTCTGAAATCACCTAGCCAAGCATAACGGAAGAGAAACTCGCGAGAACTCAAGGTTAGTAGTCGACATGGTCCGACTTAAGATTGATTTTGTTGCCGATCTGATAGTAATCCTTTTTCTTGTTTGTGCAGCCGCTTTAGCCAGACCTCGTCGTAGGAAAATGAAACCCCGTCCACTAGCCGATTTATCTGGTGGTCTGGAGAACGTCCTGAGTTTTCCATCTTCTCGTTCGACGACCAGTCGAGATCAGAATTTGCAAGAGGGTCCTTTGCCGACAGATCCAAAGGATGATGAGACCGCTAAGAAGGCTGAGGAACTCGCCACGCAAGCCGAGGCCAAGAAAGCTGCCAAGGAGGCCGCTAAAGCTAAAAAGAAGGCCGACGGGAAGAAGCGCAAGAAAGCCCCGGGGACGGTTGAAGGAAACGAGATAGCCGACCAGAGTGCGGGCGGAATTTCTAACGAGAGCGTCAACCCTTCGGGCCCAAGTGAGGAGGCACCGGTAGCGAAGAGATCTCGGATCGACAGAGCTCTCCGTCCCTTCGGCTTTTCATATGATTACCGTGGAGATGGGCCGATCACAAGCGATCCAATGGCTTGCCTTGACTTCTTTCTTAAGCTGAAGGATCATCCGGCGGGATCTGCCACCGATGTTTTCGGACTTATCCGGAAGGAGGACATCACGCGCTTCGCGATGGAACAGGCTCGGGTAAGGACTTGCGCATGTTCGCTTTAACGATTTCTTTTCTCTTTACTCGTGCCTAACAGAGATGGTACGTATTCCTGTTTTCGCAGGCCCTTGTAACCACACTGAACGTGATGTGTGGTTACGACCGTGATGCTAAGAAGCGGCCGGGTAATGAGGCCGAGCTGGAATCCCTCAAGAGAGCTCTCGAGTCAGAAAGAGCGAGACGTGCCGAACTAGAAATTGCGGCCAAAGAGCTTGAGGATGAAAAGGAAAAGACCGCGAGGCTTGAGCGGAAAGCCCGTGAGGCGAAGGAGTCTCTGAATTCGTCTCAAGAAAAGGCTGGAAAGTGGCGAGAGTCTGCGAGTCGTGTCTTTAAAAAGTTGCAGCTGGAGAAAAACGAAAATTACAATATGCGTGAGGCTGCCAGGGACGCGATGAGGAAGGTTAATAATTATTACGCTGTCCTTGTCGAAAAGATGAAGAGGCAGTTGGCTCAGAGGGAAGAAGCCGAGACCATCATCGCCACTACAGCTCAGTGGAAAGGAGCCGAACAGGCAGTCGGCCTTTTTGAGAAAGGAGGTCTTACGCTTCCTATGGCTGTGAAGGAAAAGGTGGCCGACACTGTTCGGGAGTGGGAGGCCAAACAAGACGCTTTCGAGGAGATAAGCTTTGAGCCTGGCGAGCTAAAAATCCTAACCCTTGACGAGCTGTTTGGGGACCAAAGACCGGTCGTTCGGAGAGATCCTTCCGCGCCGGTGCATGTGAGTACGGCTGACGCGGAAGCTCAGGCTGCCGCTGTGGTCGTGACTGAGCCTGCTGCGGAGACGAACGAAGCTGAAGTTCGGCGAGAAGGAGCCGATCAGGGTGTGGCCGAGAAGGGAGCATCCGAAGTTCAAAGAACCAAGGAGACGGTCGAAAAGTCCAGGGACTGATCCCCGAGTTGTATTCTTAGTTTTTCTTTTGTAGTTTCGTTCTATGTACAACGCTTTTTCATTTGGTCGACTTCACATCTCTTTTTCTTTTGGTCGACATGGCTTCTGTGTAACATCTTTCAATTAATGAAATCTTAATTTCAATTTTAACGAGTGATCGTGACGTTTGGAGTACGAACATGATATGCGATACGATATCGGTTTAAATAATCATGCGACTTTTAATTCTTAGTATAGAATATGCGAACTGGTCGGCAGTATTTAGAACACTTAGAAATATTCTTAAGTCGACTGCAAGATGCGACCTGGTCGGTTAAATAATATTGCAGGACTTAAGATTGCGGAACAGAATCCGGCTTTTAAATAAGTGTGAACACAGAACATGCGAGTAGCTCGGCTTAAGTTGTTTCTGTGCCACTTATTTTTCTAAGTGTGAATATCGATTGCGAAACTGGTCGGCGTTTTTATCGATACCACCTAGAAAAATCTAAGTCGAATATAGGTTGTGAGTCTGATCGGCTTATGTACTATATGAGTTAGATATTGCAAATCAGGTCGGCTTATACACGGCGACACGTGGCGTAAGGACGCATGCAAGATGACTTGGCTTTTGAGCCTAACAGGGTGGATCAGACCCAGTTTTAGGCGATTTAGAGATAGCCGAACACGTTTTGTTTTATTATTAAAGAACAACCGAACAGGCTTTAAAGGGTTATGTCCCCCCTTTTTCGATTGGGGGGAGCAGTTGTACCGTCCTAAGTAGGACGGGTTGCCTACGTACCCCTTTCGGGGATCAAACCGCTCCGTAGTTCATAGTGTCGACCTCAGTAGTAATAGCACTTGAGACTCATGGAGTTCCAAGCACGAGGAACTTCGTCGCCAGCCGTTGTCTCGAGCTGATAGACCCCCGGTTTAACGATCGTTGTTATGACGTAGTGTCCTTCCCAATTAGCGCCGAGCTTACCGGCATTGAGTTCCCTAGTGTTTTCGTAAACCTTCTGAAGGACCAGATCGCCTTGGTCGAAGTGTCGATTCTGAACCTTCATTTGTAGTAACGTGCAGCTTGATTTTGATAATTTTGCATTCGAAGTAAGGCATGGTTCCTTGTTTCCTCGAATGTGTCGAGGTTGTCGACCAGCATTGCCTCGTTGAGGTCGGAGTTTTCTGGAAGGACTGTTCTTCGTAAGCTGTCGACGTTGACTTCGGCAGGTACCATTGCTTCGCATCCGCAAGCTAAAGAGAAAGGAGTCTTTCCCGTGGCTGTTCTTGGTGTCGTACGGTGCGACCAAAGGACTCCGTCGAGCTCGTCGGCCCAGAGACCTTTCTTTGAGTCGAGGCATTTTTTGATGCCGTCCAGGATCGTCGTGTTAGTTGCTTCGGCCTGTCTGTTGCCTTGTGGATGTCGAGGAGTGGATTTGTTGAGTCGAATCCTCCAACGTTCGCAGAATCCTTCGAAGTTTTTGGATATGAACTGCGAACCGTTATCCGTGACGATCTCATAAGGTAGGCCATGACGACATATGATGTACTTCTAGACAAAGTCCTGAACCTCCTTGTTCTTGATGCTGGCGAATGCCTTGGCTTCCACCCACTTGGTGAAATAGTTCGTCATAACGAGTATGTACTTGCGTTGGCGGGACGACGGCATTGGTCCGACGATGTCCATTGCCCAGCGCATGAATGGATAAGGAGGGATGACCGATGTCAGCAGCTCGGTTGGCTGATGGATCATACTTGTTGCAGTCTTCCCTCATTGTCAGTCAGAAGAGGCCGTGTTTCTTGATCTTGAGGGAAAGTGCGCGTCCAATTGAATGGTTACCTCCAGCTCCATCGTGAGTTTCCTTTATGGCGTGGAGTACTTCGTCTCCGTGGATGCAAGTAAGGAGTGTTCCGGAAGCTTTCCAGCGCTGGTACGGTTTTGGTATTCGATGTCGTACTCGGATAGTTCGATAGCCCACTTCACCATTCGTCCCGATTGTGTCAGACTTTGGAGGATGGTTCGGAGTGGCTGACTGGTGAGGACAGCGATCGAATGTGACTGACAGTACGGGCGTAGCTTCCGAGAGGCGACGACGACAGCCAGGGCCAACTTTTCTAAGATCGGGTAGCGTAACTCAGCGTCATCCAGCGTTTTGCTGATGTAGAAGATCGGTTTCTGCTCGCCCCGATCTTCTCGTACAAGGACTCCACTAACTGCTGCGCCGGAAACGGCGATGTAAAGGAATAATGTGTCGCCGTTCTCTGGTTTTGCATGGATTGGCGGCATGGACAGGTAGGTTTTGAGTTGTTGAAATGCTTCTTCGCACTTGTCGTCCCACTCAAAACGTTTGTTGCCGCGCAGAAGCTGGTAGAAGGGGAAGCACTTGTCCGAAGACCTTGATATGAAACGATTCAGGGCGGCGATCCTGCCCGTGAGTCGTTGGACCTCACGCGTACTTCTTGGAGATGATAGTTCGAGTATCGCCGAAATCTGCTTTGGATTGGCTTCGATACCGCGCTGGGTGTCCAAATATCCGAGGAACTCGCCCAAAGTGACCGCGAATGTGCACTTAACTGGGTTGAGCTTCATGCCGTACTTGTTAAGTATGCTAAAGTATTCTCGCAAGTGCAGTATGTGGTCGTCGGCCTTCAATGACTTGACGAGCATGTCGTCTATGTAGTACTCCATCGTCTTGCCAAGTTGATCGCGGAACATCTTGTTGACAAGGCGCTGGTAGGTGGCTCCAGCGTTTTTCAGACCAAAGGGCATAACCTTATAGCAATATGTACCCCAATCCGTGATGAATGCGGTCTTCTCCCTGTCTTCCGGATGCATGAAGATCTGATTATAGCCCGAGAAGGCATCCATAAAAGACAGCAGTTCGTTGCCGGTCGTTGCCTCGACGAGCTGGTCTATTCGGGGAAGTGGAAAGCTATCCTTGGGGCATGCCTTGTTCAGGTCGATGAAGTCCATGCAGACTCACCATTTGCTGCTTTTTTTCTTCACCACCACAGGATTAGCTAGCCAATCGGGGTATTTTACCTCGGTAATAGACCCGGCTTGCAGCAATTTTTCCACTTCGTCATAGACGGCCTGAGCTCGCTCTGAACCAAGTTTTCAGCGTTTCTGCTTGATCGGCCTAAACATGGCGTCCACGAAGAGTTCGTGTTTGTCATTGACCACGCGAAGGTGGAAACGTTTTCCTGGAGAACGGCGATCCCGACGCATCGGTCCGGGTGCTTGTGGTCGATATTGACCTGGACGATGAGGTCGCTCCTCGGGTTCTCATGATGAATGACTCGTGAGTCGATATCGTTGCCATTGTCGATCATGAACGAAGAGTTGTTCCGAACCCGTTGCTTGTCGATGTAGCAGTGTCTCGAGACCGTTTGGTCTCCGCGAATGGTAAAAATGCTTCCTCTGATCGGCATCTTAATGCACTGGTGGTAAGACGATGGTACGGCCCGTATGGATTTAATCCAAGGCGTACCAAGAATGACATTGTAGATCGCCGGTATGTCGATGACGTCGAGCTGGACGATAGAGCTTTTGCCACCTACTCTAACCGGGAGTTGAATTGTCCCAATCGTCGAGATAGAGTCGCCTGTGAAACCGGTGAGAGGTGACAGCGCGACCTGAATCTCCGAGTCTTTGATGCCCTTCTTTCGAAGAGTATTCTTGAAGATTAGATCGACCGAGCTGTCCGTATCGATTAGAACCTTCGAGACCTCGTTGTTGCCGATTATCAGCGAGATAACGAGCGGATCGTTGTGAGGTCGGTCGATTCCGCGCGCGTCATGTTTGGTGAATGTGATGGGAATGTTGTCGGAAAAGAGTGCGGGTGCATCGGCAAGTACGTTCGCAGCCTTACGTTCATGACGTTTGATCGAGTTGATAGAGCCCGAATAGGACAGGAGTCCGCCCATGATCATGTTGATTCAGCGTCGGGTAGGCGAGCGAGGCGGCGTTCTGTCGTCGTCTCGGTTTCTCGAGTCGTCGTTATTGTTGGGGCGCCGATCAAAGCTACGTGGTTCAGAAAGTTTCACTTCCCCATCTTCCCACTTTTTCTTCAAGAGACTGAAGAAAATACGGCAGTCGTCCATGTTGTGATTGGAAGACTTGTGGTACTTGCAATATGTTCCCTTCTCCTCCGCAGTTTTAAGGTTACCGTGGTCGTACTTGTTCCAGCCTGGCGGACGAGATGCAGCATTTATGCTTCGTCGGCTCTTGTCACCTCCATCTTTGTGCTGATGGGGCTCTCGATGACCGACCTGGGCAGCGGGTCGCGTTCTTCCATCAGGCGTCGAGTTGTCGTCGGCCAGCCTCTTTGCCTTGGCGGCTTTGTCTTCCTCGATCCTGATATACCTGGTGGACTTGTGCAGCGCATCCTCCAGGGTTTTGGCCTTCCCGGTTTTTAGCTTATCACAGAATGCTTGGTCGTCGCGCATATTTTTTATCAAGATCCCGAGAGTGATCTCATCGGGGAGTCTGCAACGAGAAACGATTGCTCTGAACCGATCTAGGTAGCCGCGAAGTGACTCCGCGTTCCCTTGAACGCATGACCACAAATCTAGCTCTAACGTCGACGTATCGATATAGAGCGAGTAGTGGGTTATGAACTTCTTTCGCAGGTCCTTGAATGAGCCGATCGAGTTCGGCGGCAGACGTGAAAACCATTTGAGGGCGTTCCCAGACAGTGATTCGACGAAGTATCGGCAGAAACAAGCGTCCCGTTCGTCTTCAGGTACGCGTGCTCTGCCCATGGCGACTTTGAATGCTGAAAGATGTCTTTCCGGGTCGGTCGTTCCATTGTAACTGGTCGGCAATTTGATCTTGCCAAAATCCTTCATGGGGGCGTTTGTTATGGCCGACGTGAATGGTGTCTGGTCGGTGTGTCGAAGAAGTTTCTCCAACTCATGGGCCATTGTGACCGCGTTGTGGACTCTGGAGTCCATGCTGTCGAGTCGCTCGTGTATGAGTTCAGCTTCGGACGGCGTAAGAGTGGCGGTGTGGTCGGTGACCCTCGAGCGAGCGTTAGATTGATCCTGACCTCGCCTTAGATCTGTCGTCGGAGTTGTTCCAAATAGGTTGTTGATAAACCGAGTGGTCCTGACGTTACATGGCGGTGTTGTCTCTTCGTTGAGATCTTCGGCTGCACCCGGAGGAGACGCGACTTTAGGATACGATCCACATCGTCGCGGCATGCGGTCTGCTCGGCCCTGAGAAGGTTGAGTCGTTCATAAATCCCCCTCTGGATCTGTGCCGAGAAGTTCTCCATTATGTCGGCCATGCTTAACGCGGGTGGTCTTGGTAGACTCAGCGTTTCTGGCATCGGGTCGGTGTGTACTGTGGCGAANTCCAACTCAAAGGTCGTTGTGGCCGCGTTATGGACTCTGGAGTCCATGCTGTCGAGTCGCTCGTGTATGAGTTCGGCTTCGGATGTCGTGAGAGCTGCGGTGTGGTCGGTGACCCTCGAGCGAGTGTTAGATTGATCCTGACCTCGCCTCAAATCCGTCGTCGGAGTTATTCCAAAAAGATTGTTGATAAACCGAGTGGTCCTGACGTTACATGGCGGTGTTGTCTCTTCGTTGAGATCTTCGGCGGCACCCGGAGGGAGGCGCGACTTCAGGATACGATCCACGTCGTCACGGTATGCGGTCTGCTCGGCCCTGAGAAGGTCGAGTCGTTCATGAATCCCCCTCTGGATCTGGGCCGAGAAGTTCTCCATTATGTCGGCCATGCTTAACGCGGGTGGTCTTGGTAGACTCAGCGTTTCTGGCATCGGGTCGGTGTGTACTGTGGCGAAAGCCCGACGCTGATCGGCTTCTTCTGTAGTAGGTAGCCGATCAGAGTTGATAATTTCTTCGGGCCGACCTGATGTTAGATCTTCAGATCGGGCTTCGCCAGTGTTAACAGCTCTTGTGTCGGTTTGTGCGGAAGTGCTTGCCATCTTTGTGTTCTTTGATTTTCTCAAAGATTCTCTTGAACGGTTTCCCCATAGTCGGTGCCAAATGTAATAACTCAAAATCGGCTTTGTAGAAAAGATTTAGAGTTAATGGGTTTTGTTCAAGAGATTTTTTAGTTAAGCTTTAGCCGGAGCTGTTTAGCTTTTATTGATAGTTCCGATTGTCGGAATAGATGCCGGTTACAAGGGTCTCAAGAGAGGAAAGACTGATCGTTTTCCGTTTCGAGTTTCCCCTCTCTTTATAGAGGGCGCACCTCATATTCGGCGGCCCAGATCGAATTGATCGAATGGCTTACATTTAAAGATGACTTTAAATATATTATTTAATCTGAGTGTAGTCTGCGCTCTGACTCGCATGTGGCATGGCGCTGATTCGTATGCGGCATGGCGCTGACTGAGTGCGGCATGGCGCTGACTCAGTGCGATCTGCGCACAGAGTGAGTGGAGACTGACGAAATATGGCATGCGGCCAGGTCGGCCAACTCTAAATGTCTTGAGGTCGGCCTCCCTAAATGTCTTCAGGTCGGCTTCCCTAATTGTCTTCAGGTCGGCCTCTCTAAATGTCTTCAGGTCGGCCTGTGATGGAAACTTGCAAACGGAGGAGTTTCTCGAAAGGTGGCCGATCAAGAATCTTCCCCATTCGTCTATTGATTGCCGACCTTGTGCCTTCTCCGCTTTCCAAAAGATGGCCGAGTTGGCGCTTTCTTCGAATAAGCAAGTAAACTTGTGTACTTATATTTTCGTAGCCGACCTAAAGTTGGAATTGCCAACAGTAATGTTTTTAATGGGGCTGATGTGAAGTTAATCAGACTTTTTATAGGGGATACGAATCCCGATTCTAACAGATGATCCATGTGATATGAGTATAGAGAAGGGAGCTTCAATGCAATCACTAAGGTAGATGATAAAAGTTTATAATTAAGCCCCAGGCTGTGATTTGCTCTATTATTTCCCACCTTATCAGATTATACAATGAAAAGCCTTTGAAAACTAAAGAAAAGAGAGGGGAGATTAATCTGTTGATTCTTGTTTTTTTTTTTCTTTTCTTTCTCTTCCATCCTTTTTATTTGTTCTCTTAAAAAGTTACATAAAAAGCAAAAATAAAGGAGAGGTGGGGTGGGATTGGGATAATACACACAAAACAATTAGGTTTAGATATCTTAAGTCAAATTAAATAGTATATGCTATCTAAATTACTTTGCTTGGATTTTGGATTTTTTTGTCTAGGTATTTAATTTGTGGTGGGCTTACGAAAAAATCTGTCAAGAAGTTATGCTCACCCTTATGAGTTATGAGTAAATTGGTGCTATCCCCTACTGTCAATTTTGTGAAGTCAAGAAAATCTTATCGGTTATTCTAATTAGCTTTTATGTCATTTCATTTAATAGTATATGCCCAATACACTACAACAATTCTTGTTTTTATTATATAAACGTATTTTCTTAACGAATAAATAAATGTATTTTATGGATCATTAAACTAATAAAGACCAGAGATTTGTAATATAATTCTAAAAGATAGATGTTTCTAACAAGTATGAGTGTGACTAATTAGCTCAACCAATCCAAATTGAAAATGAATCATTATCTTCTTTTTTTTTTTTTTTTGTTGCACGATGGCTGAAAAAGTAGTTGTATAAAATAACCACAAAAAGTAGCGAAATTTTATGAACTTTTTCAACGAATAAAGAAAATTGTGAAATAAAAGTAGAACTTTTTCAACGAATAACTCACTGAGCTATAAATTATATTTTACTTCTTTTTTTTTTCTAATGAAAACGACTGTTTACGGACCGCTATGAAATTAGACAGTAGACAGACTAGACAATAGGCCATAAATATGCAGAATAATAATTTTCTATATAGTTCACGGTTTTGTAATTAACTAATCAAGACATGCAATTTCTTTTGTTTAATGTCGAATTTCGAATGATGAATACTTTTTCAGTAGATTTAAGCAAGTGATTGAACCGTTCTGCATATGAAATTCTATTATTAGCTTTTCATTAACTAAAGATGCTTTACTAATTCTTTTTTTTTTTTACTAATTTCTTAGAGAGTTTTGGACATTAGTTGGATTCAATATGGAATTTTTAGGTTATAAAGTACATGCATGATGCATTCGTAATATTATTGTAGATTCTGAATTTGAAAGATGAAATGAAAAATTTATGGAGAAAGTACTTAATTTATTTTTCGGATTAATCGATCCAAAAAAATTATGGACCTAGACCCTGTTTACGTCTCTTCGTCGAAATGCAAAGATACCCATTCAACTAAGAATCGAAATAGAGAGACTAATTTCTATCTCTCTTGAAATGGTCTTATCTTTCACCACTAATCTATCCCTCAATGGAATATATTTTAATTAATCGGATTCGAAGAGGTACTTGACGAAAATTAGCGTTGTTCATCATGTCATGTTAAGGTCGGTTCTTTGGCCCTACGTTTTGGTGAAACTGCCAAATGGACGTGACGTCTATCTCTGGCTCTCAAATTGTGTTATTAGAAACACTCATTTATTTTTAGTTTTTGGACAAACTCTGAGACGTTTACAATGGTAATGGTTGGTGAAGAAGAGTGTAAACACTCATTTATTTATTTCATGAACTTTTTACAAACTTTTGTTACTTTTATTTAAAGCAAATTTTCTAAATCATCCTGCAAACACTCCTCAACCTAAGCAGCTAAGCTAGAGGGGTGAACACATATATTCCCTAGAAGTAATATCTCTGTAAATACTAAAAATTATTGAATAGTCATATTCATTATAATTTTCTGGTACAACGAATATGATGAAACATATTGATCCTAACTTCATCGATAGTTTCTCGGACAATAACTAAGAGTTATGTGGAACATATATCCGTTAACGTAAACCGTAAACGAATCTATAAAACGATCAAACAAGAAACAACAACAACAAAAAAAGCATCAATTCATTTTCATCAAGAAACCCATAACTCCAAACGCGATCACACCCGAGATCTTCGCCACCGTGAAACTTTTTCCAGCAGCCGCTCCAAACTGTTGGTCAATGGGATACAACTCACCGGGTGGACCCGTCATGTATATGTAAGTCGACGGAGGCGGCGGACAGTAAGACTTCTTCGGCGGCGAAGGAGGCAGCGGTGGTGGAGGACAAGAAGGAGATGGTGGTGGAGGCGAGGGAGGAGGAGGAGGAGGATTCTGGAGACAAGGTGTGCATTTAATTGGTTCCTCTTCGAGTTTTCTATTGGCTGAAGAATCTGAAGCGTTGATAGTCATCGGAAACGCGAGAAACGCGATCACCGTGAGGATGATAACGAGAGAATTTGAGCGGCGAGTTATTTCCTGCATGTTGAGAATCGTTTTAATTAAGAATCGAATAAATTTGGGTGATTCGTTTGCTTAGACGCGAAAATGAGATATAACTTTTTTATGAAGGTGGTTTTGTTTGGTAAGAGGTTGCATGGGAGACTAGGAGTATGGGACTGATATACTTCTCCAAGGCTGTATACGTTTATCCAAATTTTGGTTTTTTTTATTGATAACTAAAGATGAAAATGCTATAATTATATACTTTACATTATGCAAGGAAAAGAAGAAGAAGAAGAAGAATACATTCCATTGCGAAATGAAATCGTCGGCTTTTACATGTGAGTTGGAGCTTGACCCCACATGGACCATATTCGTATAATCGTATTACTAGCTACCTCGAAATATAATTAAATGTAACAGTAGTGGAATTATTAGCCTATAATCCACCGTCGTCCACCGAAAGAATATACTGTTTTATATGTACACCTAATGCCCAAAGGTTTCCAATTATTTGTTACCAAAGGTTTGATGATACAATGATTGATCGTAATCTGTTTTTTTTAAAAATAAAAAAAAGCGTATATGACTGTGTAGTGTGTAAATATTGTTTGTTAAAGCATAAATTGGTCGCTTTTCCTACTAAAATCATGAAAAGTGAGGAAAAACTGCGATTAGAAAATTCTCATCTCTTAGTGTTGGTGCATTGTATTAAATTAGTATACCTAATCATCATCTCTTAGTGGTTCCTCCTCAATCCATATCGATTTCAGTGTTTTTTTTTTAATTTCATATAACGATGATTATGGAATAATTCAGATTCAACCCAAGACACCCTATGCATTTTTCTGGTAAAAACATTAAATAAATTAAAAAAGACAAAATAAAAGAAAAAAATTAGAAGGAATTAGAGGGAAGTTAATAGGTTTAGTGTGGCTTCTATTCATAAAAAGAAACGGAAGTTAACGTTGTCATGCTGTTAAATTAGAGAAATATTAGGATACAGAAGATAACTCATCCTTAATTATCGTATTAGAGAGAAAACAACAGGTAATGGTTTGGCACATTAATTGACGAACAATTCGGGAAAGACTATATAGAACAGACGTCAACATGCTGTATTGCACATGCACTGGGAATAAATTAATTGACTTGATTAATATTCAAATTAAATGATGTCATGTGTTTTATAGTATGCTTACGGCCACCGACTACGTTAGCTAGATTACCACAAAATAATTACTAATAATTGCATAAATTAGTGAAACAAAAAAAAAATCAATTTTTGAGACTTCTCTGAATTAAATTACGCATTATTTAACCTTTTCGTATTTTGGGGGCAACTTTTTTCCTTAGTTACATGCAAAGAACAAGATGAAGGTGGAATAAATTCCGAAGCTGGAAAGATGATTACGCAGTGACGCACCGACCGACTTAATGGGCCGTCATAAGGACTTGAGCCCGTATCGAAACTCTCTACTAAAATGCCACATGTCGTTGGGCTCTTCTTATCTTTTTTGGTTAAAGATTTTCCAAATGCCATATGTCATTGGTCTATGTAGACAACTAAACAAGTACTGTACAAAAGCACTAGAAAAACGCAACTACAAACGCTTTTTTGAACGAACCATTATTTACAGGCCTCACAAACATTCCAGGGATACTTTGTCAACAACAGCAAAACGTGAAGAAAAAAACCCTAGAGAAAATTGTGCATGTTTCTTGCCCCACAAGTCAAAAACCATCGGCTGTCACAGAAGTGTGAGATCCTAAGGACGGAGTATCCATCAGCTAAAGAACAGGACAGTGATTCTTCAATCAACAGTCCATTACAAACGAAATTTCCAAGCCTACGAGTTTCAGCAGATTATGTGCATGTCGTTCTAGTTACAGTAGCTGCTCTGAGGATAGAACTCGAAGCACGAAGCCGGTAGGGACATCTGCGAAGGCCAATCTACCGGCGGTTGGTTCAAGTCGAATTTCATCCCCATAGGTCCGTTCTGGAATAATGGTTCTGATTGAAACTCAGAGACCATATCATCAACCATAGTCTGCAACTCCTCCAAGCTGTATTGCTTTTCCTGCACGCCAACATTATCAAATCGTTACCGTGTGTGGAAAGAAAGAACAGTAAAGCTAGGTTAATAAAACGAGCTCATTTTTTTACCTCTCTTCTCGTCTGAGCCATGAGCGAAGCCATCTCTTCAACAAAATCAAAGTATCCCTTTCACAGCAAAAAAAAAAAAAAAAAAACAAATTAAGCTTTTGTAATGAACAAAAACAAATCTTCAAATCGCAATTGAAAATATCAATACCTCATCTTCTCCAGAATCATAGAGTCCCACATCGTACAAACTTCGTTTCCTCTGATCCGATAACACTAAAACATCACAAAATGTTTACACACAAAAATGTCAGCTTTGCTTCTTCAACATAACAAGAAAACCTCAAAACAGAGAGTTCGAACAGCTCCGTACCTGAATAAGCTTCTTGAATCTGCTGGAATCTTCGTTTCGCTTCTACAGATCTAAAAGGATCTTTCGTCCACCGGTCAGGATGCCATTTCTTCACCGGGAAAAAAACAAAAAAATCAGAAATGTGAGAACGCGTTCTGTTGTTTCCTCTGTGAAAACTTTCCAAAACAAGAAGCAACGATGACCAACCATGGCTAGCTTGTGATACGCCCGCCGTATCTGCTCCGCCGAAGAATTAACGTCGACGCCGAGAATTTCATAATACGACGGAGATGTTACCTCAATGCCACCTTCCATTGGTTGCATATAGACGTGTATAATCTTCACGACAATACATAGCACAAGAGAGATAATAATGAAGTTTTTGGGGTTTATATAAAAAAAAGGAGCGACTTCAATGGCGGTTATATGGAAGAAGATTCTTTACATAGGAATTTCTAGAAGTTTTCGTTGTCTCCAAAAAAAATATACTCTCAAGAACGTTCCGGAATATGCTAACAAGGCAGATTAATATCCACAAAAGGCTTTAGATATTTTTATAATGAACGGCTGCGATTGAATGGACGGTCACATCATTTCCAAACGACACGTGGATTTAAATAACTAAATGGGAAATTGTGAGATTATATCATGGGTTTTTTACTTTACTTGTACAAAGCAGACAAGTCATGTCATGTGCTTCGGCGCACACAAAACGCAGTGTGAACATCACAAAGGTTTTTTTATGTATAATTTTCAAGTTCAAATCTGTGAACATCACAGAATAAGAAACAGTAAGGTTTGTGATGTTCATTTTGGGTGTTTAGATATATTATTTTATGATAATTAAGGAATTCAGCAATTGGAATCTCTATTTTAGGCTTTAATTTGCATCTAAAGATTTAAAAATATTAAAACGATAAATATTACCGTAACTTTTGCCATTTACTAAGACACCGTAACACCTAAAAAGAGTATAGATTTCTTATTCCTTAAAAAAAAAAAACAAATTGTTCTTTTCACCATTCAGTGCAAAATTATTATATATATATATATTTTTTTTGTCAGATCAAAACTATTGTAAATGTACCAAATTACTATTAAAAGTGTGTAATGATTATAGTTGGGCCAATGGGCTTTGACAGACGAAGCCTACCTAACTTCATCAAAGAAGAGAGCATTTGAGAAGTGGTATTGTTAGTTGAAAGTTGGAAGTTTGAAACTGACGGCACACACACATTGGTAATTTGGTAGCTGCAATCTTTTGTAAACCAATCCCTTTTACACAAAACAGCATTCACTTCATTCAACTATAATGAAGGTTGTGACTTAATTATATTTATGCATGTGTTAGAATTTCATGTTACAAAAACGTGAAATACCATTATCGAGCACGGAGTACTTTACAGAAAATAGTCTCATTTCTTCTTGTTGTAACATTCGCATTCTGTTTTTTTTTTCATGGAACACAGAAACATTTGAGCTTTTAGGCTAGGACTTGTTCGTCGGCTATATATGGAACTCCGTTAATGTTAGTACTTAAGAATTTAAAGTTAAAATTCTTCATACAACTTTTGCACCTTCATTTCTTTTTCCATTAAAACTAAACTGAACCCTGGTAAGTTTTTTTAAAGCTTTACTAGATCTTATTCAAGTATTTAATACTTGAATAGGATACTTCACTATATTTATTCATTGAATAAGATAGTTCACTGCATCTTGTTCAAGTATTAAATATATAACAGGTTAAAAGAAAAGTTTCATAAATCTACTGACCCTCGCAAACATTATTCAGCTCTAATGTTTTAGTTGTTCAATCATTCAGCTAATAATTTAGCATTCTATTCATGACATATGTTCAATCGAAACTTTTTTGTCTATTGATTTTGAATTATCACTCTGCGTTTCATGTTAACCCTAAAAGACTTCTTCTTCTTTTTTTGTTCGGTGATGAAGACATGAAGTGTGTTATATGGTTGAGACGCATGTGAAATTTGAAACATGGGAAACTTGGTTTCAGCTTTCTTGGCATATGCACTTATTTGGATATACCTTAAGATGTAATTCCATCTCGGTAATGAACCCGAAACCCTAATCGAGCTAATTAAAACATAAAAGTAAACAAAAAGAGGAACTAAAATTAAATAAAAATATTGAAAATAAATGTGTAAAAAAGGAACGGTGGGAAGACATGAATCACGCGTCCAAGACACACCTACCCGAAGGGTTTAGAGAGGAAACAAAGAGACAAAGGAAAGAGATGTGAGTTTGGTTTGGTTTTGGGTTTTTGGGGGTTGGTAGGGTTTGAGGTCCATATGCCTCGATCTTCCTCTTCTTTTTATTATTTTCTTTATTACAAAATCTATCTTATTATTCCACTCCATCGAACCATGCACATATATATATAAAAAAACATATGTATAAGCTCAGCGAAGTTGTTGGATTCAGTGCAAACACTTGTCAAAGGAGCAGTCCCGATCTGGTTCCATCTTATCTTCGCTATCTGTTCGACCTTGGCTTTGGAATTACCATCACATATATAATAATTTATTTTAAATAACATATAACTTATATATATATAGCTCTACGGACATAATAAAGACCAAATTCAAACTTTCGACTCCTTGGGAAGTAACGACTCGTAATATGCTGTACTTTGTTCTGTGTACAAGTTGTGAGAAATATACCGATCTTCAGATCAATTAATAACATTATAAGCATGTTTAATTAAATTAGTATAATATAAAATATGGCTACTTTAGTCTCACCTCATTACGAAACGTACGATATGCATATGATCCATACGATATACAACAGCCATGTATACATGGTTTTGCGCATCTGCAGATTCAACAAGCATGCCTAGCTATATCGAACTATCTGACGTCAATATGTATATTAGTATGTTCTATATAAACGTTAGATTTGATGCAAAAGAAAGAAACTCCGTATGCATACGAACATAATTAAAGACGTAAGCATACCTTCAATCAATTATTGTGTGAGTATGTGTATGTATGAGCTAAAGACAGTGTTAAAAACTACAAAAGAAACCCTCGAAACTAAAATTCTAAAGCTTCTATCGTCTTCCGGATCAACCACAAATCGATACCATGTAGTAGTTGATGATATATATATATATATATATATATATGATCATATAAGAATGATGCTTGAATGAAATGAAAGATAAGGGTTAGTAAAGTTATAGTATTAGTGTTTTGAGATCGAGGCCAAGGTCGAACAGACAACGAAACAAAGATGAGAACACATAAGATTGCTCACTTTGTCAAGCCTAGCATCGAATCCAATCACTCTTCATCATCTCCATCTTCCGATGTCCACAATTTACAATCTCGATAATATTCTTAAAAGTTGAAAAACAAGAAGAAGATGTTTTTTTTGTGAAGGAGGAACCCTAGCTACTTATAGAAGAAGATATACAATGGAGGAGGAGAATCCACGCAACCAACGATGAGTTAATATAAGGATTACGACAAAGTCTTGATAAAACATCTGGAGTAGAGAGACTCGCAAGTGTCAACCAATCACACGAACCATTTGGTTTGTTGACCCACGGGTGGTTCGTGTGCATGCCTTCCCTTCCATTTCGTGCGTGCGGCATATATATACAACCACACACATTTTATACATATACACTGTACCGTACCTACCAAGGCCTCTTGGAAAACAAAAACTGTATTATATTTGATCGTGATATGAAGATTCGACACGACCCATGTGCGTAGTTATAACTAGATTTCCTATGCTTGAAAATCCATATACTAGTCTAAAAATTTCGGAATCGCCGTACAAAAATCAGCAATAACAAAATAATACGTTTCACCAAACAATATTGATAACTAACTTTTGACTGATGTAACAAAAACTACTGAACATTATCATTGTTTTATGAAAGTTATAGACAGTGTATTATATATATATATATATATATATATATGTGTGCTTTGGAAATCTTCTTATTCCTCTTAAAAAAAAAAAAAAAAAAAATTGGTGTGTGGATATATAGTAGATTTTATTTATTTCGTTTTAAAGAATCAGTGTACCATATTTTAGCTTTATTTGGAATGTTACTGTTGTGCCGTTAGTGATAGTACAATGATGAGCTTCAATTATTCTGAGATGAGTTAATTCATGTGGTTCGATAATCCTTTTTCTTCGGTATGTTGTCTATATGCGTCTGTTTGTTTTTTAATTCGCTCAAATGTATCTGTAACGGACACATATCTTCAAGGCAAAAAAAAAAGGAGCAAATCAGCTCTAATTAACGAGAAATACATTTCCTAACTTCCTATATAAAAACTAAAAACGGAAGAAATTGATTATAGGTTCGGTAAGTATTATTAACTCATGTTTAGCAACAAAAAAAGTATTAACTCATGCTGATTCAAATGAATTATTCAACAATGTCTATTTATAAAATAATTTATTACAACATATCTCATCCGAAATTTTCACCAAACCTTGTTGTTGAAGACTCGAGTTTTCCCCACCTACCAATTGCGCAAGCTTCCATAAATCATCCACGTCATATTAAAACTCGGCCTACATTTTCATGTCTAGTACTTATTACTATTAAATCTAACTTTTTTTTTTGACAACACTATCAAATCTAACTAAAATTCAAATTTATGTTTTTTCGAAAGAATTCAAATTAATGTTGTGTTGTCTAGGGCATTGGCGCCGACTGGATATTCGGAATTTTTTTAGTATTTGTGGTTATTCTGTTTTTACCGGATATTTAATCTTATGATTTAATTTACTCTGAAAAAATACGGATATCCGGATTTTCGTATATCCGAAAAATTTATAAATATTAGCGGATATTTGTGAATATTCAGTTTGATCCGTTTATTATAAACAAAAAACTAAAAGTACGTACTTTTTTATGAAAAAGTATATTTTTTTATCTAAACTATCAAGTAAAAAATAAATGAAACAACTATTTTTATTTAAAAAAATATATATATAAAACAAACCTATAAAATTAAAATGGTAAAAAAGAGAAACGGTATTTCATATTTACAAAAATGTTAACTACTTAAAATTCTAATATTAAAATTTCTAATTTTTTGTTGATATTTATTAACTAATATAAAGTTATTATATGTATATATTTATCATGTATCATTTTCTATTCATTAAAAATATAAATAAATTATATATAAATATTGTAAATTTATGATATAATACGGACATATATAATTTATGGATCATAGCAGATATCCAATTTTTTGAAATTAGTATTTACGATTTGATTTATTTTAGACGGATACTATATTTTAGTATTTACTTTGCTTTGAATTGTTACATATATCTAAATTTTTCAGATCGAATCGAAATAAATACTAAATCAAATCAAATCTTACAGATAATATGCTCTGTTGTAAATGTTGCACATCTCGTGCCTCGTGGTATATAACCGGTTGAATTATCATCTTGGTCAAATACAATATTATTAACAGGGTTTTTATAATATTATTAACAGTAAAAAACACTTAAAATGAAAAAGGCTAAATCGAAATCACATATAAAAACCCTTTTTCATAAAAAAAAATTCACATTTAAATGATGACTGAAAACATCACATCCTCTGTGTTGAAAAAATTACATATAACAAATATTATTAGAGCATCTATGATGTATCTCTACTTTCTCTAATCTATGCTAGTCTCATACTGATATTGTATTCGTTATATATTTACACACGATGATCAACAAATTTTACATTTCATCAAAATATATATATATATATATATATATGTATTATTAGAGCACCACTAACGCTGGTGTCTCATACACTATATATCTCAACATTAAAAAAACATAAAAATAAAAAGCAGAACGGAAAATTGTTTTCGTTTAATATACTTTGTTGAACTTATGAGAAACTTTTTCACCGTTTGTCTTTTTAGTGGTTAATTCGTTTTTATAAAAAATTGTCCAAAACTAATATTAATATTATAATTTTAAGGCGTTAATGGTGCTTCTAGTTTCTACAGTTTTGGACTTCAGTTTGTAGTTGGTTCTATATTCTTCTGGATCCATAGTTGGAGTACCCCCAAAGCTAAATTGAGCCTACCAAGAATAATGTTAGTAACTATTGGGCCTTTAAATCTGCTACCCAACCTAAACCAAATATCAATAGCAAGTGGATAATAAGATACCCTTTTATATTTCAATTCCATTCGATTCATGCCATTAATAGTGTGAGTACACAAATACATCACTTTTTAAAATGCTTTCCTTGGTTTGGGAATATAAACAAATAATCAACAAACAAGAGAATAGGTGAAAAGGTTAATGAAAGTTATGAAACCATTAATTTTAACAGCTTTTGGGCACTCGATAGATCTAAGAATTAATGTACTGATGACCTCAGAGTTAACAGTGAAATTGAAAGTGTGGGGTCAATTTAGCGACTCGTCGTAATGAACCGTCTGGTTTTTTTTTCTACGGACACATAACAGCTTTAATTGACTTGAGAATAAACTTTGAGTGCTATAGAAGAAAACTTATACATCAGTTGCTTAGAAAATTGTCCCATTTCATTTCATTTTCCGTTTACAATAAATGTTCTGTGTGTGCAACACGCATATTTAGTATATATATTTATGATATTTTCTAACTACATACTCTTTTTCTAATAAATAAATTTAACAAAATATCAACATTTGGACTAAATGGATTACAGGATTAGGCACTGGGCCTATATAGCTACGTACTGTTTTGTCAATCAATGTAATTCCCAAGAAAATACCTTTTTCCACCTTTCTCGCTTGGTCAATTCCAATTCCAGTTCTGTTTGTTTGTTCTATTTTTCTCACCGTCTAAACAATAAAAAGTTGTTCTGTCCAAAAAAAAATACTTATATACAATAAAAAGTTGTAAACCCTTTTTTTTTTTTAATTCCCATATAAAGAACCCAATTCCCAGTTTCACAATTTATTTTGTAATTTATTCTATTTTTACCTGTTTTAAAAAAACTTGTAAAAATTTTAAATTTATAAAACTTCAATAGATTGAATATATAGAGTTGTTGTCAAAAACTTATGCGTACATATACAAAAATAATGTACTATGGCAAAAAAGCATGTACCATGTTAAATTTGGTGTGAACTAATTATCCCACTCTTAATATTCACGTCTGTTAAAATGCGTAACACGATCCAATGTCATACCAATTGTTCCCCATTCTAGTTGTTTTAAAACAACATATATATATATATATATAATTCATTCATTCAAATTGTATTTTTTTTTTGGTTCTTTGTCAACATTCATTTAGCAATTATCGGAACCGACGAAGGTGGGAATTATCAGAGCAATTTGGAATATTTTATGGTTAGGGTTATATATTAAAACGATACCATGTATGATGTAACATAACTTAAGATTAAATTAGAACGGACGTCAACAAACTGACGAGAATCCACGTAGAGCGATTTGTCAAGTCTAATTATTTTATATAAAAATTATCTGTATATATATATAAGAAGCTTGTAATTTATGACCGTTTAATATTATTATTTATAATAATTTTCTTTTCTTCATTGGTGTCTTTTTGTGTATTTGTATTTGATGGGTATATAGATATCATAATTAGTGCACATGAAAAAAGAGGAAGAATCTCCATTTAAAGAAAAATAAAGGAAAAAGTGAAATGCACGGTGAGATACATGAATCATTGTTAAATGGACTAAAACAAGCACAGAAACCGTGTGTACATAATAAAAATTTAAAAAAAAAAAAAACCCGCGAGTTCATGATTATTAGGTAAAAAAAATAGGTTTAAAATAGCTACAAAGTTTTTATCGTCCAAAACGAACATAATAGATTCTTTTTTTTTTTTTTTTTTTTTGGTCTACTTTTAATATCTGGAGATGATTTCGAGACTACACAACAACAACTGCGTAATGGTCATGGCCTTATTAGACTGATTACGAAATGTGCCCACTCGGGCCACTCAGAAGTGGGATCAAATCTATTTTAAAGTTAAATATAGGAACTCAAAAGTTAATTAACCTTGGATAACCAGTGTAATTGTGGTGAGAAAAAAAAGAAAGTAATAATAGTTTTAAAGTTAACCTCGCGCACAATGGCACTAGTGGAATGTAAACACCACATGAGATCACGCCTCAGTTTCTTTCTTCTTTCTATAACCATGTTGCCAATATATATTATGTCAACGATAATAAAAGGAATGGCTCTCGTTAGGAAATGTCACAATTAATTTGATCTTATGAAATATTAATTGCTTCTTACATAAACGATTAATTACAATCTCCATTATAGATTCAAATCTCATTTTCAATTTCTAGATATCAAATCGGCTTTTTTGATTAGTCGTAGAATGTAAACATAAGTTTGCCCTTTCAGAATTGTAATAAGACTCACCACCCTTCTCATTGACAAAAAAAAAAAAAGAGTAATTAAACATTTTTTTTTTTGTAACATATGCATCACCTTTATACATGTAAGCAATTTGGTTTATACAATGAGATGATGCACGGCTTTTAAATAAATAGTAATGAAACACAAAATTAAATAAACAATCAGATATTTAGTTTTGTGGATAAACCGGAGAGATAATTGAATGAAGGCAGAGTTGGAGAGGTAACCCCAAAGTGGGTCCCTTTGCACCCTGAATTTGACGCAGACATTATCATATACTACAACGAAAGATCCATCAATTCTAAAGGTCCATTTTAGACATTCATTTCGAAAGTACGGTCAAACCGAAAGTGTAAGATAATAATAATACTTTAGTTTTGCTACCATATACTTACAATTTTAAAATTAAAAAGTACCAGAATTAGATTTGAGACTTTATATATATATATATATACATATTTGGTGAAATACCCTATCTTTTGTAATTAGAAATTGATATCGTCTGCACGATTGTATTTCGGAGAAATATGTTTCATGCAATGCTAAATTGGGGAAAACATCATAAATGTTAAATTTGAGGAGCGCAAATAAACAGTTTGGTGGTCATCGAATAACGAATTTAACTCGACTTCGTTTGAGATTTAGATTCACATTTTTTTTATTCGACTTCCAATTTACAATATGTTTTCGTGAGGCAATGATTTTGATTGGTAACAAAAAAATTTACCAATCACAAAGCAGTATATAAAACGTTACAAACAGTATTACATTCAATTTTTTTTATACCGTTTTGACATACATCTCTTTTTTACAGTTTACCGCTAAAAGATTCAGCTTACCGCTAAAAATTTCATATCGTTTTAATTTATCAATCTGACCCAATAAAAAGTTTGTTCTTTCCAAAACTTTTCTAACATTCAAATAAAATAAAAACAAAGTGACTAGCCAGAAACTGAAGGCAAATAGAAAGGTCTAGTTTTAGACATAGTTAAGAAATGATCATAGACCCAATATAATGTTTTTGGTGAGTTTATAAATAATTCAGTAAATAGATACAAGTTCTTGGAGGGATTGAATTTTTTTTGAAGTGAATACGGTTAAAAAAGCTATTCACAAACAAATATATTATCTATGAGTATGACATAGGATTAAAGATTTTATTTAACACGAGATGTATCGTGTAAGATCTTCCAAATGTTCTAAAACTAATTTATTGATTTGTAAATCTCTGAGTATTGTAATTTTTTCCATCTATATATCTTTTTTACTGAAAGCAACGAAAATATATTTATAGAAAAGTATATGACCTATATATCGGGAATTTTTTTTTAGTAGTTGGGTTGGCAATTCGCCTAGTTGTATGATATTAAAAAACCATATACTATAATTCATGTGATATTTTTGTTTAATGAATTAGTATAATTATAAATAATTTGATTTTATAATTTCGTGTAGTGGATACATGTTTCTTCTATAGCTTTTAGCATATGTGTGTGTTACCAGTTTATAAAAGTTTTTATGTCATTCTTGTTTTCAAGAATAAGATCAGTGCCACAATCACCACCAATCTCAAAGTGTTTATTAACCTAATCATCTTAACTTATAGGGATCAGATTGACCCACCTAAAAGCTATAACATAAAACGATGGACGTTCTACTTTACTCGTATGGCCTTTTTGTCAACGGTGCGTGTTTCACACGTTCACGATTCCGGCGCGTGACAATGGATATGTAGATCTCCAAAGAAATTCACTTTTTCCGTATTTTCATATTGTTTTTCTTGAATTAAATTAACGAAGAGAGTTTAATTCATATCCTAAATAGTAAATACACACTCTCCCCTTTAAGAAAAAAAAAAAAATACACATATTAACCCCACCACTAACGGACAAACCACTAATTCTTCAAGTTAATTAATTTCACACATAAATTAATCGAGGCTCTTCTGCTATTAGCGTATTTAATGCAGAATCTAGTCAAAGTTAGTATGTATATACACAAATTATCTTTGGTCCTGGCTACATTTTACATCTTCCCGTTCAAGCTTTTATAATTAGTAGGACAATTAAATAATTAGATCATCGTTATCTTCTCATTCTCCAATTATGTGTGTATATTTGCTGAAAAGCGTACCGTAATCATTATTTGTTATTCGATTCATAAACTTGTTATCCTTTCCACATGTATATTTTCTATCTATAAAGATATAACAATAAAGTTAGAATTTTGACTAATTATTTTTTCTGATACTCCATTTCAAGACCAGATCCACACGTTTATTGCGAATTTAAAAGTTTAGAAAATATACGAGATCCTCAGTATTTAATATGAACAATTACTGTTGGAAAAATAGTGTATCAAAACAAAAACAAAAAAATAAAGAGAAGAATTTTGGTTAAAAAACGAAACGTGAATATTTAAGGAGAATAAATTTAATAAATTAAAAGTTCACCAAAAAGGTTTTGTATATATATTAAAAAAAAAGTTCAACTAAAAAGAAGATAAAAGAAAAAAAGAAAACGCCGTTGGTAAAATGGTGACCAATTGAAAACGGAACCTTGAAGACGGAGTCTCTGTCCTGTCAAATAAAAGAAAAAAACGACTTTGAGGTCTTTGTCATGTTTTTCATTTTCTAATCCATTAAAAAAACAAAACAAAAATTAAATCGAACAAACTGGATTTAAATTTAAAATGAGATCAGAAATATTAAACAAAAATTGGTATAAACCCTAGTTGGAATTATAAAATTGTTTAGCAAATTTATAAAAAAAAAGAAAAAAAAGAGGCAAGGGAACAGAGGAGAGAGAAAAAGGTGTGAACAGTTAATGGCGGAGCAGTATAAGGAATCGCTTCTCTCTAGAAATCTGCCATAGCTGTAATAGAAAGAAAATCAAAAGCAGAAAATTTTCAGAAGAAGAAGAAGAATTAGTGTTTGATGTTAGTGGAGGAGAGAAATAAAACAAAATCTCTCAAGTGTTTTCGAGATGCGAGCTAAATCCGGTAGAAAAGGAACCTTCTCTGTACTTCTTCTCTTCCTCCTTTTGATTCTCATTTTGCCCAGTCTTTAAATTTTTCTTCTTCTTCTTCTTCCTGTTCCTTGTTCTTCAATTTCACTCTTTCTTGTTTTTTTCTTTTCTTTTTTCCTCCGGATTTTTAAAGTTGTGATCGAGGAGAAAGTCAAGAATCGTTCTGGGTCTTCTTCTTCTTCTTCATATTCTAATAAAGTTTTATTGGGTTGTTGGTATCGGATCTGTCTCTTGGTCCATGGCTAATAGTTGAAATTTGGGGGGTTTTGATCTAGGTTTTGATGTAGGACTTCTTTTTTGCTTGACAAAGGAAAAAAAAAGAAAGAAAAGAAAAATAATCTGTTTCTCATCCAAATCTACCCACCATTTTTGTTGTGGGAGGTTTTTTTTTATATTTTAAATCATAGTCTTTACAAAAAAAAAAAATCAAAGTCAGAGATTTTAATTTTCCATTCAAAATCTGAGGAGAGATAGGGAGAGGGTTTTTCTTGTAAGTAAGAATATTTGATTGTTTATGGGAATACCTGATGGTTCACTGCTAGATCTAATTGATAAGGTTAGGTCTTGGATAACTTCGGATTCAAGCGATTCTTCTCTTTGCTTCCCTTCTTCTATAGACTTTGAAACTATGCCATTCGTTTCCAAAATGTGCCATGACTGTGGAACCAAGCTCGACGGTGGTCTGTTCCATGGTTACTGTTGCCTTAGCTGTGGCCGTCTGTGGTGCAAGAGCTGCTACTCTGAATCTGATACAGAGGAGGGTCAAGATGTTTGCAAGAAGCTGTGCAGAGAATGTGATGGAGAGGTTCGTGAGTTAAGAGGAAAGAGCTATGATAAGGTTCATCCTCGGGATATCCCCGATCCTCCTTCCCTCGCACAAAGCGAGAATCTTGCGTCGAGTCTTGAAATCCGCGATTGCAGGAATATCGCCTCTATTCGTTGCTATCCTAGCAGGTATTTGCTCAAATCCTTGATTCTGTGGAAAAAGTATTGACCTTTACATACGTTTATGAGTCATTGAAGATAAGTGTGTCTTATGTGAGTGTGTGTGTGTGTGATTTGGTTTGCAGGGGAGAGGACGAAGAAGGTAGAAATTGTGGTAAACAGTTTTTGAGCCCTTCGAGTGAATACAATCAAGACAGTTCAGATATAGAGTCGGGTAGTGTTAGTGCTAGACATGAGCTTTTTAGTTGTAAATCTTCTGCTGGGTCAAGTCCTCACGACAGTCCATTAAGGAACAATTTTAGTCCTCTTGGGCGCTTTGTACAGCACGCGGCGAAAGACCTGAGCCCTACTGTTGGTTCTTTTGATCATAACCGGGAACAACTCATGGCTGGTGATTTAGCTAAGCCAGATCAGAGGGGCCTGGAACCGGAAGATCGAGAAGCTCAGAGTCACGAGGAGGAGGAGGAGGAGGATATGTTGCAACAGCTGTTGGATTTTGAGAACATCGGCCGCATCTGGGATCCTCCGGCGCCTGAAGATGAGAATGATGATGCCGAGGGTAATTACTTTACTTATGATGACGAAGACGATGATATTGGGGACTCTGCTGCCGAGTTTTCTTTGAGTAGCAGCTTTTCTAGCCACGTTCCCTCAAGAGAGAAACTTGGAGAAGACAGCAACGAACCTCTTCGAACTGTGGTGCATGACCATTTCCGAGCTCTTGTCGCAGAGTTATTACGTGGGGAGGAGCTTAGTCCATGTGATGATGGCAGTGCCGGGGACTGGCTTGATGTTGTCGCTGCTTTAGCTTGGCAGGCTGCCAATTTTGTAAAGCCGGATACTCGTGCAGGCGGCAGTATGGATCCCGGGAATTATGTCAAAATAAAATGTGTAGCATCGGGAAATCAAAGCGAGAGGTAATACTATCTCTTGTCACTATACGATTCATTAGCATTGTCCTTGGGCTGATAATTACCTTGTTTGTGCAGCATCCTCATCAGGGGAATAGTGTGTAGCAAGAACATAACGCACAAGCGAATGACGTCGCAGTACAAAAACCCAAGGGTGCTGCTTTTAGCTGGGTCTCTAGAGTATCAGAGAGCTGCAGGCCAGTTAGCGTCCTTTAACACGTTGATCCAACAGGTTGGTCTCTTTGAATTTCTCTAGGATGGTGCTGCTTAAAATCTCTGATTAACAAGCTGAACGAAACTGTTGAATTTTTGTGTGTCGGACAGGAAGATGAGCATATCAAGGCGATTATAGCAAAAATAGAGGCCCTTCGTCCTAATGTTCTCTTGGTAGAGAAAAGTGTATCTTCATATGCCCAGAAATACCTTCTAGAGAAGGAAATCTCGTTGGTGCTCAATGTGAAAAGATCATTGCTGGACCAAATAGCCCGTTGCACCGGTGCTGTTCTTTGCCCCTCAGTCGATAGGATATCCACTGCTCGATTGGGGCATTGTGAGCTGTTCCGGACCGAGAGAGTGCTGGAGCAACATGAAGCTGGGAATCAGTCGAACAGAAAAGCTTCGAGGACATTGATGTACTTTGAAGGGTGTCCTCGGCGCCTTGGTTGCACGGTATGCTCATTTATCGGACTTCACAGTTAATATTTTTTCGTAAAGCTTGGACCTTTGTTGCTAATTAAGAAGTCTGCTAACTTAAGTTTTTACCATCTCCTTTCTTGAGTGTGTTCAGTGTTCACCAGTTATCAATCTCTGATCAGACTTCTCTGAAACTTGTGCAGGTTTTGCTTAGGGGCAGTTGTCGCGAAGAGTTAAAGAAGGTTAAGCACGTCATTCAGTACGCTGTGTTTGCAGCTTATCACTTGTCATTGGAGACTTCATTCCTTGCGGATGAAGGTGCTTCTCTGCCTAAAATTAGGCTGAAGCAACCGGGGATGGTGCGGTCGGCATCAGAAAGGAGGATGATTGACGATGGCATTTCCCTAGTAACTCATTCTCCTACAGAAAAAGATCTTCAAGCTTTTGTTGATGCAGCTGCACACGAAGATGAGAATACGGCCCCGATGCCAGAGCATGAGGATTGTGAATCATTGTGTGAGGATTTTGATCCTAGTCAGATATTCCCATCGTCTTCTGAGATGATATCTTGTGAAGTTGACACTGAGCAATCTGATGCCATGAATGGAGATTTGTCCGATAATTTGGTAATAAGGTCATATTCATCGAATCAGTTAACTGATTTGCATGAACCCACCGTGTGCTCACCGACCCACGAATTGCCACAACATGAGAGATTCGATGAAGATGATGTTTCTAGCGAATATTTCTCCGCCGCGGACTCTCATCAGAACATATTGGTCTCCTTCTCTAGCCGTTGTGTTTCGAAAGAATCAGTTTGTGAACGCTCACGACTCTTGCGGATTTATTTCTATGGATCCTTTGATAAACCTCTCGGAAAATATTTGAAGGATGATCTCTTCGATCAGGTAGCTTTTTCATCTTAATTGTGCATCCACTTTTTTTTTGTCTTTCTTAAATGCCGTGAAAATAAGCAGAATTTAAATTCTCCACCTTTTTCTGTTTCCCTTTTGTGTACAGACTTCAAGTTGTAGAACGTGTAAGCAGATGGTTGATGCTCATGTCCTCTGCTATACTCATAAAAACGGGAATCTTACTATCAATGTTAAACGTATCTCTCCCAAGAAGCTTCCTGGTGAGCAAGATGGGAAAATATGGATGTGGCATCGCTGCTTAAGATGTGCACATGTAGATGGGGTCCCACCTCCTACTCGTAGAGTAGTTATGTCTGATGCGGCTTGGGGACTGTCCTTTGGGAAGTTTCTGGAACTCAGCTTTTCGAATCACGCAACTGCGAACCGTGTTGCATCCTGTGGCCATTCCCTTCAGAGAGACTGCCTTCGATTCTATGGGTAAAAGCGCTGTATAAATAATCTCATTCTCTATAGTGGCTCAACGATGTTAAAGTACTAATGATAATATTATTGGTTTTATTGTTTTGCAGATTTGGGAACATGGTTGCTTTCTTTAGATATTCTCCCATCAATATACTTACTGTCTTCCTGCCCCCGTCGATTCTCGAATTCAACAGCCATCATCAACAGGAGTGGATACGTACAGAGGCAGCCGAGGTGGAGTTTAAGAAAAAACTTTTAAGGCCCTTTTTGCTTCAGGTTTTGGATATGCAAATACCAAAAAGCTCATATACTTTTTCTGTTTGTGCATTCTACAGCTTATGGGTAAAATGGGGACTATGTATGGGGAGATATCGGGTATGCTCAACGGCATGGAAGAGAAAAGCAGTTTACTTGAACCTGAACAATCTGAAGCCTCTGATCTGCAGAGTCGCATAATTGGATTAAAAGATCAACTCGTGAAGGAAAAAGATGAATACGATGTAAGCATCTCATTCTTTCTTTTGCTCCTGCGTCTTCTCTTTCTTGTTTTTTTTTTAAGATTGCTTGTGCTTCTGAAACCTTGATGATGTGTGTTGGATTTGTATTTGATGGAATGTTCTTCGCCGTGAACAGGATGCGCTGCAACCTATCTTTGTGGAGAACCTGCAAAATCAGGGGAGTTTAGATATTCTAGAGCTAAATCGATTGAGACGGGCACTCATGATTGGTTCTCATGCTTGGGATCATCAGCTTTACTTGTTAAACTCTCAACTCAAAAAGGCTGTCTTTAAAGCTGGTGATGGCAATGCTTCTCGGAATCCGGAGATACAGGATCCTCCAAAGATTGACCATAGACTGCAGGAAGGTCCAGATGATGGGGAAGGAAAAGCCCACTCTGAAGCAGAAGCTAATGGTGATAACAAAGACCCGGCAAAAATGCTCTCCCCTGGCTCTTCTCTGTCTGAGAGGATAGATTCGGCGTGGCTGGGCTCGTTTCACACTCTAGAGAAAGCCGAGACAATTGCTGAGACAGAAGGCTTTTCAGCTGCTAGTTCTCCCCTCCGGAGGCTCGCAAGGCCAATCCGAGTCCAGTCGTTTGATTCAGCTATACGATTTCAAGAAAGGATCCAAAAAGGCTTGCCACCATCTTCTTTGTATCTCTCAACCCTCAGATCTTTCCACGCTTCTGGGGAGTACAGGAATATGGTGAGGGACCCTGTTTCTAATGTGATGAGGACCTACTCACAAATGTTGCCACTGGAAGTACAGAAGCTGGATCTGATTGTTGGTTCAGCGCCTACATACATCTCTTCAGCATCTCAGATGGCTGATGGGGCTCGGATGCTGATTCCTCAGCGTGGCCTCAACGACATTGTGATTCCTGTATATGACGATGATCCCGCAAGTGTCGTATCATATGCTCTGAACTCCAAGGAATATAAAGAGTGGGTCGTTAACAGAGGCATCGCTAGTAGTAGTGGTGGCAGCAACTGGAGCAATAGAGAGTCCGATCCTTCCACTTTCTCGACTTGGCGTTCTCTTGGGGCGATGGATGTGGATTACATTCACCACGCGGTGTATGGTTCTTCTCAAGACGACAAAAAGTCTCCGCATTTGACCATTTCTTTCACTGACCGCTCTTCCTCTTCCTCTGCTGCAACTGAAGGCAAGGTGAAGTTCTCTGTGACGTGTTATTTCGCAACGCAGTTTGACACACTGAGAAAGACGTGCTGTCCTAGCGAAGTTGACTTCGTGAGATCATTGAGCCGGTGCCAGAGGTGGTGTGCACAGGGAGGGAAAAGCAATGTTTACTTTGCCAAGTCGTTGGACGAGAGGTTCATCATAAAACAAGTCGTCAAAACCGAGCTGGATTCTTTCGAGGATTTTGCACCTGTATACTTCAAATATATGAAGGAGTCTCTCAGCTCCGGGAGCCCCACTTGTCTTGCTAAGATCCTCGGTATCGTCTCTTATACACATCTAGTCTTGTATAAGAGACAGGTATCTACCAGGTTAGTATGGAGCCGAAGCTTTTTGGTTTGAAATGAAATGAAATACTTGAAGCATGTGAATGATTGATTTGAAATGCTATGGCCTGCAGGTCTCAATTAAACACTCGAAAGGTGGAAAAGAGACGAAAATGGATCTGATGGTGATGGAGAATCTCTTCTACAACAGAAGAATATCCAGAATCTACGATCTCAAGGGATCTGCGCGGTCACGGTACAACCCAAACACATCCGGGACAGACAAAGTCTTGCTGGACATGAATCTGCTTGAGACACTGCGCACAGAACCGATATTCCTAGGAAGCAAGGCCAAGAGAAGCCTGGAGAGAGCTATATGGAACGACACCAACTTCTTAGCTGTAAGTGATTACAACAGTTTCATTACCCAAGTCATTTGTACTTAAATGTTTTGATTGATCTGTTTCGCTCATTATCCTCTTCTGGTTGGTTTTTTTTACTTAGTCTGTGGATGTAATGGACTATTCATTGCTGGTTGGGTTCGATGAAGAGCGTAAAGAGCTGGTTCTTGGGATCATAGACTTCATGAGACAGTACACATGGGACAAGCACCTTGAGACTTGGGTCAAAGCCTCAGGGATTTTGGGTGGACCCAAGAACGCATCTCCAACCATAGTCTCACCAAAACAGTACAAGAGGAGGTTTCGAAAGGCCATGACCACGTACTTTCTCACTGTTCCTGAGCCATGGACCTCCTGATTGAGTGAAAGAGAAAAAACCATTTTACCTCATTCTTTTGTTTTACTGATCTCAATTTGTTCTTCTCAAATAAAAGGGAAATTGGTTTAACAGACAGATATATATACAGGTTGGGACCTGACTGATTGATTATCACCTCTTTTTTTATTGGTGTGTTTGTTGTTGGTTTCTCTGAGCATGGAGAATTGTATATTGTAATTATCGGCTAAACTAAAGCCCCTAAATTTGAAAGAAAGAAAATACTAATGATTTGCTTTTTTTCTTCTTATATCTGTTCTCTTTCTTTCTGTTTGAATATCTGCAAATTCGTCCTTATTATCAGATTTTTGACACACAAATGAAAAACATCAAAGATCATGTAACAGAGACATGGTTTCAGTCCAGGAGAGGATTGTGGGGATAAAGTTGTGACTTGAGTGTCTCTAAAACAAGAAAAATCCAAAATCGAACACGAATTCGTAAATCTTACTACCTTTTATGTTCTTCATTTGGTTGTGTTGCAAATGTCACGTTTCAAATGTAAGAAGATAATAAGCTCAGTATCTCCCATATCTTCACTAATTAAACTTAAACTAAAAACAATACTTAATAGAGGAATACAAATAGTAAATCTATTACCCAAAAAACAACCATTTTCTGCAACCAAAAGATCAAGGAAAAATCTCTTGAAACATTAAAACCATAGAGATTAAGCTAGTCCATTTTTTATATTGTCAATGTTTGCTTTCTTTTTCTCGTTACATAAAAGATATATAATAGACTAGAAAAGTTTGTTACACAACAAAAATAAAGTTTGCTACACAAGTTGGAGCACATCCGTTTCCTAGTGGGCAATTTCCGTGATTAAAGAAGTAAGAAACGTGGCTTGAGAAACGGATCGGTGTTTTTTTTTTGTGTTTCTCTTTGGTCTTCAGCAAAAAGAAAAAAAAAACCCCTAAAAAGAATTGATCACCTCATGTGATTTGACACCTCCTTCTTCTCCAATCACAAAGCTTCTTCCTCCGTTACGAAGCAAATGTTGTCTCTGCTGAATCAAGTCACTTGGAATGTTGAGGAGACAAAGTTCTGTGATCTTGTTCGAGAAATCAGAGCCACTCTCACTCTCTTTCCTCAGTTTCTCCACTTTCCACTTTGGTAGCTTCAACTTCACGCTACTCATCACTTCTCTCTCTTCATCGTCAACCTCCTTCTTCATTACCGAGAGATCAGACGATGATCTACGAGACATCTTCAGATTCTCTAACCTCTCCTTCGCACTCATCTGGATTCCCGACCGAACCCTTCTTGGGGTTCTCTCTTTCCATGTTCTGTCACGTGGGTTTTGATGATTACTCAGAAAAATATTCCAACTTTTGAAATCCTAGACGAAGATGAAAATTGAGGAATACCTGGGAAGTTCCACCATGAAGTAAAGCCTTTTGGGTTCCAAGTTTTGGTGAGGATCTAAAGGCTTTGCTCTGATTCCGAAATGCTTCACGGATTCAGATTCCAAGAGTACGTGGCCCGGAAAATCTCTAACCACCGTACCAGCTTTAACCGGTGTTTCCAGCTTGTAACACTCGCCATTGATCTTCATGATTTTCACAGATTTCTTGCCACCCAAGGAATTACCCATTAGAGAATAATGTTTTGTAGGGTTACTAACAATGTGATCTTCTAAAATCCACAAAAGAGATGAAAAAAAAACTGTGTGGGTTGGTATCTATTAAGAGCTCAGTAGTTCAAGGTGGGTGCTGTGTTAGATCAGATGATTATAGATCTTGGATTTATGGTTGGTTGCTGATGATAGTGAACCATTTTTTTAGGTCAACAAAATGCCAAATCTTGAAAGATATTAAAAGCAATGGGAAGACAAAAGTTACGTCGCATTTCGCTATCAATCTTGAAAAAACCAATAACAACCCAAAAACTATGTTTAATTCTTAAAAATTCAAATAATGAATTGAAATCGAAAATGTGTAAGACCATTGTTTTGTGACAACTATGTTTCCGGGGAAAATGACTTTTGCGTTAATCACTCCGATTAATAAGGAAAATCTCGTCGGCTAAACATTTTTTTTTTCCAAAGGCACGTGAAGATTGATTTGACTTTTAACGAATTGGAAAACAAAAGCTAATTTGCTTCTCTTTCCAAGAACAGTAACTAATGCACGTGAAACCAACAATCCCGTGAAGCTATTAATCATATGAAACGTTGAATTAACAATTTGTTCTTTTACAAGATCAACAAATAAATACAAGGTGGGAGTAAAAGAGTTCGATTCTCGTAACCCTTTTGAGTTCCTCCACCTTCTCTAAATGGAATTAGTCTTCACATCAATAGAACTTGGAAACAGATTATTAAAGAAACCAGCCGGCGAAATTAAATTAAAAATTTGTAAAACAGAGAGCTTTTTTTTTTCTGGTAGTCTGTTAATTTGAACCTTTTTTCTCTGTTAAGAGCTATTTAGGGTAAGTTTTGAGATGTTTTGCGGAGAAGCTCTAGCAAAGAATTAGCTTTCCGCTTAGCTCTCTCTGTGCCATCTCTTGATAGTTCCATCAAAGGAACAACAGCTCCAAGTCTACCAATGGAGATCAGTTTCTCAGTATCCCTCTTGCAAAGAGCGAACAATATCGCAGCTGCGTTCTCTCGGTTCCTCGGTTGATCCTTTTGGAGAAACTCGATCAATGGTGGTATCGCGTTTGCCCTAAAAATCGAGGCTTTAGCATCCTGGTTACCAGCTAGAACCGAGAGTATGGTCAAGGCTTCACAGACCATCCTGTGGCTCGAGGAGCCAGTCAGCATTTTCACCAATGGGTTCACAATACCGGCTCTAACCGCTCTTCCTTTGTTTCCCTCATAAAGACACAGGTTGAAAAGAGCCGTAGCAGCGTCTTTCTTCCCTCTGGGGCTTCCTTTTTCAAGCAGATCCACCAAGGCCGGTATCGCGCCCGATGCACCTATTATGATCTTGTTCTCATCAGCTAACGAAAGGCTAAAGAGAGTAGCTGCAGCGTTTTCTTTGGCTTCCATGGTTCCAGCTCTGAGCACTTGCACTATAGATGTGACCGCTCCTGCAAGCATGATCAGTTCTTTGTTGCTTTCGTATATGGAGAGGTTTAGAACGCAAGTGACAGCGTTTTCCTGCGTTTCAACGTCGTCTGAGGTCAAAAGGTTGACCAGAACAGGGATGGCTCCTGCTTCTGCAATCAGAATTCGGTTGTCCGTGCTTCGTTTCGACAGAGAACGGATTTCAGAAAGCGCGGTCCTGCGGTCTTGGACTGATCGGGTAGAGAGCTTGCGAACTAATGCTCGGATCGCTGACATGTCTCCAGTTAGATCACGGAAAGAGCCATCAGGGTTTTTGGTTTTACCGTTCATGTAACCACCTGGCTGCTCAATGTTGTGCTTAATGCACCACTGAGAGATGAGGCTTCTGAGAACGTAGTTTGGAGTAAGAGTGAAGTTTTCGAGTTTCTGCTGGGTCTTTGGGCATCTCAGATTTCCACAGTCTATCCATCTTTGTATGTATGACCTCTCGTATGTCTGTCAATGAATAGGGAAGATTCATTGTTAGTTTCGATTCAAAACAAACCATACGTAAGCGCTATGTAAAGTTTTGATTTTTTTTTGTAAATCAGACCTGTCCTGTGGAAACAATGGCAGGATCCTTCATCAGTTCCAGAGATATTGGACAAAGAAAATCCTCTGGGATGGTGAGTTTGGCAGAACTCTTTGAATCGTCATTGCTCTTGGTAACTGCTTTCTCTACTCTCTCATCATTAGCATCCTTTGATAAAAAGAAGGCCAACGAAACGGAAGAGCTCTTCCGACGCCGCGGTGATTCGAAACTCTTCTCATCTGATAAAGGAATGTTGGAATCCACCGTCTCTGGAATACCCTCCAGCTTCTCAGTAACTTTGATCTGCGTGTTGCTAAAGGCATCTTTCTCCACTTGCTCAGATAAAGCAGTAGAGAACTTTCTCGAATTCAAAGACCCGTATCTCTGCATTGCTCTTCTCAGCTGCGATCTCGCTAGTTCCACCTGATTACGAAGCAAGAACCTTAGAAACAGGAAAAAAGCAAATGTTCGTAAACTCTGCATTAATCATGAAATGAACTTTACCTGTTCGCAGACTTCGTCAGAGATGTCATATCGATCATAGGGCAAATTGCTTAACGCTTTCTCCAGCTTCCACGTAATGCACTGGAAATGGAACGAGATTCTCTTAGCAGCCCCATCCTTCAATCAAGACAAAACCAAAGTTCAGAGACAACACAAAAATGTCAAAAACAGATTAGCTTTCTTCAATCTAAGCGACTACAGACATATCACGTTACAACTTAGTGCGTCCTGCCATGGTGAAACCAACGAATGGATCTAAGGAATATTGATAATTGTATATTTTGACTAAATCCTCCGAGCAAAAAGGTTATTTTTCCGGCGTAATTCATATAAGACGGTCATATCCAGATAAGATAACTTAGACAAGACCTTGTTACACAGATATACATTACAGGGATCGAGCATTTAATCTGAGAATCAAATGAGAATGCGCAACAGAATCAGTTCTTCATTTCGTTTTAGTGAAATTTCCGAGCTTGGTGAATTCGATTCTCGTGAATAAGAAGATGAACAAGTCAATCGTTGAGAATGGTTTTAGAACGCTTACAGAGGACTCGCGAGCTTGGAAACTAGTCGCTGCAAGTAGAAGACGCTTCACGGCTTGAAGCCCAATCACAAGATCAGACCACCAATCACATTCCAAAGAAATCAAGGAAGACGAAGCGTCAGATTCCGGCGGCGGAGATTCCCTGATCTCCTCGACCAAATGCGTCAGTAGACCAACTCGCCGCGCGAGATCGGCACAGTCCTTCTTAAACACCCCAGTATTCGCCGGAATGTCAACGATTTCAGAGATAATACCGAGCAGAGAAGCGGGAGAGACGGCTACTCCAGCCATTACGCCGTCGCATACGGCCGTCGGAGAACCAAAAAGATAAAAACTTTTGCTTTTCTTGGTCCAAAAAAAAAAAAAACTCGGATTTGGACTCGCTCTGACTCAGACGCGCCTGTATCGCTTTATGTATCCAACGAGGCCATGTGGCTTGACGAAGAGAAGTCGCTATTACGACATCGTTTTCACAAGTGTTTTTTTTCACTTGATATATATAGTCCCAAATATGGTTTTATTGGATTTTTTTTGTCATTTTAGATAAATTCATGTAAATGCATTAAAATAATACTACAATACTACAAATTAGAGATAATTGAGAGCGAGATTCACGGTTGAAGAAAAAGATGAGGATCCAGTTGTCGTTTTCAATTATTATAATGGAAACAAACCTCACTTTTAAATTCAAGAAAAAAACATTTTTATATATATTTATATAAGGAAACGGTTTGTTGCGTGCTAGGTTGTAAAGATGACCTTATATAATTGTAGTGTTTTTTTTTATATATATTCAGGGTGGAATAATATTAAAAATGGGTTGTAAAAAACCAAAAGAAGAAAATCGGCCAAACATACATAACATTATATAGTTAGTATTATATGGTAATAAAAAAGTCAAATTAGTTAGTTTTTCTTCATGAATCAGTATATGCTACATGCATTGTGTCGACATGTTTTTCTTGGTACATGTGACCTGGCTTACACTAAATAAAAAGGTGAAAATAATATTTTCCTTTTATAATTATAGCTTATTCTTTTTTCCCCCTTTTTTCATAAATTACTTTTTCATGTGTAATTATACTTTATTTGATCATTGATTTGTTACTTTTAGAAATCTTTACTGTCTTTTAACACCTTTTTAGGAGAAATTCTATCTATTTTTAAAAGTAGAAGTGTGTTTTTTTTTTTTCCAGGGCCGCATTATTATGTACTTTGAGTTTTTCTTCGCAGGATCCAAGACAAACTCATTTGAAAGACATGATGGACACTACGACTAGATTAAATATTTCCTCACAAATATAATGACATCAGGTAATAAATTCAACCACCTCTTTTCTTTAGTGGGTTCGCCACTGCAAACATTAATCTTATTCCCAAACTCCAAATCATTAGCAACACAATCAACATGCAAACAGTACAAATAAATCTTAGAGAAATTTCGGAACATTAGGACCAAACCACCATAGTAAACTTTTTGTTGGCTTTTTGTAAAACCATATTTATTGTTTTAGAGCTGGCTCTAAAGATATATGGGTTGCAAGCCAAAAAAACATTTCGAGCCTATGAATTGATAAATTAAAAGGAAAAAAAAAGAAATTTTTTTAATATAAGTGAAAAATACTCAAAAACCCACCACCTCTTCTCTTAGAGTCGAAATTTTACTTATTCTATAAGAGGCCACAAACACATGTTTTGCTTGCTTGCCCGTCTCTGTAAGTATAACAACTTAGATTGATTTGGTTTTTGATTTGTTCAGGTAACACAATCCAAGATCGATTGATTTGTTTTGTTTGTATCTTTAGTACGTAATTTTAATTTATGATCGGAATGAATAGTTGGAGTGAATGATTTTTTTTGTTTTTAACTAGATTTTTTTGTTCAACTTTTTCTGAGTATCTATTATATTCTCTTAATCATAAGTTTATAATGTGGACAACAATTGTTAATCATTTATGTATATGGTCGAAAATTTACCACGAGGACTCTGATCAGTTCCTCTTGATTGTGTTATATGCAATTTTCGCAAGACATGGAACCATATTTGATATTTCTTTACTGTGAGTCTAAATATTTCACCAAAGATTCGCATTATAATTAATAGACACACCAACTCAATATTTCTGCTCTATTTAATCTCGAACGGTGATTTACATACAGTTTTCGGACATAAGAATGTGTTCATTTCATGCAAAGTTTTCATTTTTTATTTGTCAAAATGTAAAAAAAATTCATTTCTTCAACACCGAGATGCGTGTTATTGAAAAAAAATTTATATTTCAAATTAATTGAAATAGCTAGTTGATTAAGTACACATATAATAGTATTTTGGAAAAGGAAAAACTTGTTCAATATTAGTATTGGTAGATTACTTTTTGCTAGGAGAGTCTTAATTTTGGGTTTTTTGCTAGGAGAGTCTTAATTTTTGGTGTAAACAAGATTCCTTTTTGATACGAGAGTCTTAAGTTGCTTTTGCACAAAGAGTTAAAGTAGTAGTTTGGGGGAAGAAGAACATACTTCTCCATTTTAAGTGAGTTAATTATAAATGTCGAGGAAAGCATCTCGTCAATGTGCACCGCATATTCATTTCTTTTTATAGCTTCTCTTACAACTTTATTGATCCGATTCACCTGTTCTCGTCGGCTATCAACGGTTAACTACTACCAATGGTTTCACCGAAAACGAGACCGGACATTTATCTAAGAGGATAATTATTCAACGAGTCTGATGAGATCAGCCGGTCCAATTCGGGATTAAAATGTTCGAACATCATTTTATTATCTCTCTAGTGAATATTTTGTCTAGTAATATATTAAATATACTGTATGCCTTTGTAATATAACATTATATATCAAGATGTGTACAAAGAAATACACCATTTTTTTTTTTTTGATGCAGCACTACTAGATATTCGATTTCACCGATCGAAGCGTCGTCCGACTAATCTCGGGGGTGAAACGCTTTTTTTTTTGACAAAGAGTTTCCCGCAATCTCACAGTACACCATCTTTTCACCGGAAAAGAAGAAGCGTTTCTTGACTCGTTGAACCATAGTTAGAGGATTCGCTAGAGTCTTCTTGAAGGCAACAAATTGGTAAAGAAGTCATGGTCTTCATCGGGATGAGACCGATGTTGAGGTCAGGCAAACGGCTATGTGCGGCACTAGTACTATCCTCAGAGCAATTGGTACTTGAAACGGGCACTATTCTCATATCACATGATTCGGACACCGAAGAAGATTGATCACTAATAATATTGGTTTCATATTCCTTATGGGATGAATTGAGGAATCGTCTGGAAACGTTGTAGTTGGTGTGATGGTAGAGACGATGGTTAGATGGGTCTATTCCCATTTTCATGAGTTTCTTCTTTAAGTAAGTTTCCCAATGGATCTTTACTTCGTTGTCGGTTCGTCCAGGCAGTCTTCCCGCTATCAATGACCATCTGAAAAAACGTACCATAAAAGAAAATATTAGTATAGTATAACCAACATTCACATTTTGGAATTTTTTTTTTTTTTTTATCATAACGATTGAATTGAATTAAGAAAAAGAATGAAAACCTATTGCCAAGAAGTGCATGAAGCTTGAGGATGAGATCGTCTTCGTCTTTTGAGAAGTTGATTTGTTTAAGTTCCGGCTTTGCGTAGTTTCTCCCTCTCACTCTACATCTCTTGGCACGGTGTACCAATCCTAAAACATCGATTAATTAGGGATTAAATTTCACAAATCAAAACGATACTCCATTTCATTGCAACGTGCACATGTACATATATATGTATAATCTATGATTTCTACATCGATCTTTAACTATATGAATAATTGGTCACATGAAACACACGGTTGATACTATTGAAAAAGAAACGTATGTATCGACGGAGAAAAGTTACCAGAGGGCGGAGAGAGAGCGGGGAGGCGGATTTTGTTCATCATGACTTCTTCAAATTAGGAGATTGTTAGTTGATTGATGGTGAGGTTGTTTTGAGAGGAACAAATGATATATAGGGGAAAATAGGAGATGGGATAGAGGTTTGACTTGGACCGGTGGGTTGAGAGAAGCGTGCATGGTCAATTAATAATAATAGTTGGACGAGGAAGAAGAAGAAGAACACATCAATGTGTTAATTGGTCCCACATTTATTCAAACTCCAATAGAACATTATCACGGTGATGTTTTCATAGTCCGTGGAGTCATAAATGTGGAAAGAGCTCGCATTTAATATGCTTTACCAATACAGCACCAATCCAAATCTCGCTCTTATCCATAATTTTTATTTTTACAAGTAGAGACATTCTTTCTAATAAACTTTAGTCTATATATATGCTTCTTTTGGTAGAAAATAGATATGCCTCCAACAGATACCTTTGTGATATAGCAAAATTATATAAATAAAAATATGCGAAATAAATAATAGTACGTAATTGACACTCTCGGTGTTTCAAAATAAGTGTCATTTTGACACTTTCACGCATATTAAAAAATATAATAGAAAGTCTATTTTATCTCTTATTAATACATTAAACAAAATTCTCTTTCTAATTAATACACCAATATAATAAAATTAAAATTGAATTTTTATTTAAAATTTTACATTAAAAAATATAAAACGACACTTTTTGTGGAACAAACAACTCTTTATGAAATTGAAGGAGTATATATGTATGTGTACGTGGATCCTGCCTAGCAACCACATTAATAATAGAAATAGTATGATTTCATCGAAACTTTTTAGAAACTTTTTAAGAACTTAAGAAAATTGCAAGTCGGAAAAACTGTTGTATGTTTTCTGCAAATTTTATTTTTTTGGTCGACATGTTCAACTCTTAAAACGGTTCAGACTTATAAATTTTATATAACCTGAATATGATGAGCGTCTTAGATCTTTTGTCCAATTTTTTTTCAACAAATTCAGCAAATTAAATAATGAGAATAATTGAAGAAGATATTTCTACACAAAATATATAAAAAAAACAAATTATGAGAAAATGTAAGCGATAAAACTGAAAAGAATGGGACGGGACAGATCGAAGAGTATGGCCGTATGGGTGGTGCTGGAAACAGATAAGGAAGAAACATAAGCATTTAATTGAATTGACTGGTGGTTAGAGAGACTACGAATGTACGAGGAATTTTGCATCATTCACCCTCTTCTTCCTTCTCTCACTTACCACCTACCCAAAATTAAACCTTAAATCAACACTACTAAACGTATTACTGGGCCCGTTAAACCCCGTAATTGTTAGCCCAACGGCCCATTATCTCCTCACACACTGACAAGCTATTTGCTTAAAACTCTCAACTCTACTGTCTTCCTCCGAGGCCGAGTGAATCTGTATACTTGAAAACCTGAAACCATTTGCTTAAAACTCTCAATGATTGAATTAGACGTAAACTCAAAATACTCGTATTATAAATATTTTTGAGATTAACCATGAACTATATAGTGTAGTGGTTTGTGTTAACATTGTCGCTACATCACCACCAAAATCTACATAATGTATTCTTGTTGACAAAAAAACAAATATACTCGAATATGCAGTCTCATTTTATCTAAACCCCATTTCTGGGATTAAACTCCTTTACTACACAGATCTCATTTCCATGATTGTAAGTTGTGTCCTGTAGAATTACATAAGCATTTAACATCTCAGTGAGATATTCGGAATCACTTGACCATCTCAAAAGGCCTCATCATCATATTATCTTCGTGGTCCAATATCTGCAATTCAATACTATGTAATTAGTTCCCCCCCAAAAAAAAGTTTGTTCTTTTTATTTTTTTTGTTTTACTAAACTTACGTGGCAGTGGTACACGTAGCCTGGCTCTTGAGTGGCGTCGAAGGAATAAGATTCGTTGGAGTGAATGTAAGAAAATCTGACGAGTATCTTCGTTACATGTCCCGGCATCATCTTGAACACGTTTTTCCATCCCCGCTCGTGTGCCGTCACCGCCGTCTTATTCCCACGTGCGTACTTGCTGATCTGGCACTTGACGGCGTCGTTTTCTCCCGTCATGCAGTCCGTAAACTTCTCCTTCTCCACCAACTCCGTTTGCTCCAGTACTTTGAACAATCCCAAGTGAATGTGCAACGGATGGTTATCTTCCGTCAGATTGATCACTTCCCACACCTTCATTAACGGAAATTAAATAATTAAACAAATATTCGAATCAAAGCTTAAAAAATAGTGAATTTGTGTAATAACTAGATACCTCGTTTTAGCAAAAAAAAAAAAAAATAATAAATACCTCGCTCGTGCCGATTTTTGGAGTTTCCGTCACAGGAGCGGTATAAGGCAAGCCATTGATGTATAGATGCGTCGGCTCGTCAGCGCTCGTCACGTATTCGAACATAGCTATGTAACGCGTTCGGACCGAGGTTGACACGTCAGCAGGCGGGTATTGGATCAGCTTTTTCGGAATGGTCGACGTGTCAGTTTCTGATTCGTCCTTGATTTTAAACTTCATAACTTTGCTGTTCTCTTCCGTGACTGGATCTCCTGTCGGGTAAGGATAAGGTGCGTTGTTGGCGAGGACTGCCGTTTTCGACGTTGACTTCGAGAAGTCAACGACGACGTCGACGATTTCAGACGGAGCGAGGAGAACCGATTTGGTCGATACCGGTTTAGCTAGATACGCCGAATCGGAGCCCACGACGATGAAATCGAGACCGTTGGAGAAGAAGAAGCGGAAAAACCTAGCGTTACTGGCGTTTGTGATTCGGAATCGGTATTTTCGGCGGCGAACGGTTAATCTCGGCCAAGCTTTTCCGTTCACGATGATTGCGTCGCCAAAATACTCAGGCTGCCATTGCGGGTGAATCGACGGGTTGTTTCCGGTTGCGTTCATGTAAATCGTACCGTCTCTACGGAAACTTCGGTCAAATACGATCAGCGGACGGTCGAATTCGCGGCCGGTTGGCAACCGGAGAGGCGATTCGACGGAGCTATGGCGGAGAATGTAAGAGCCTAACAAACCGGCGAGAAGGTTGACTCTGGTCAAACCGGCGGCGTGATCGTGGTACCACATGTTTCCAGGCTGCTGCTTGTTGACGTAATGAGACGTCGTTTTGGTCCATTTAGCTCCGGTCTCTCTGAAACCGGCGGTGAACCAGGAATCGGCGTTCCCGTCGCTGGCTGGTTCGTGGATTCCGCCGTGTAAGTGGACCACCGTGGGGATGCCGCCGCGTTTGGAGATCGCAGGGGAGATTGTCGGGTCCCATGGGAGGATGTGAGATGAAGGGAGGTGATTTCGCCACGTCACGTAGGTGTCAACTCCATAAACGGCTTCGATTGTTGGTCCAGGAACTGTTGCCTTACGCTTGGATACACCGTATGCAAACACGGGCGTGGCAGGCAAATCTCTGTGGAATTTCTGTACTTGAGAAATAATTTAATTCATAATCAGTGACACAGTATTTGAGAATTTTCAAAGTTCAAATGATTCGATTACTTAGCAGGCTAATTAAGTAAATTTCAAAAAAAGTTTAGCATAATTAGATGAGCCAAAGTGGTAGAAAAGCAATCAATTATTATACAGTTAGTGGGTACTAAGTTTCTAAAGATATCATCAAATAATCGGCGAAAAAGGTAGTAGAACAAAGAATTTGTTAGATTTTTGATTTTATTCTTAGTATGATTAATCAAAACAAGTGTTAAGAGAGCAAAGAATATTAAATTTGACTAGTTATAAAAGAAAGAGCATTGATTCGTCGGTACTCGGTACTATTAATATAAGATATTTTTCCAAGAGGACAAATAATTGAGGACAAGAGTGAAAACACAAAGAGAATCTATTCTAATCACTTTACCAACGAAGAGCCGTAGCCAACTAAAAATTGATATATTAGCCTCACTAATCTTTATGATTTCAATTTTTTAATAAGTTTAATTTTGTCGTTAATTAGTTTCCTTTTTTTTTTTTTTTTTTATTTTTGTTTTTTTCTTTTAATTGTTGTTTTTTTTTTTTATGTATCTCTAAATATATTGGCAATTTATTGCCTCATGACAAAAATGGAGATTTTTTTTTTCTTCTTTATATTTGTTTCTTTATTTTATTTTTTATTTTTATTTTAAATATTTTTTAAAATTTTTGTTTTTTTTTTTAAAATATTTGATTATATTTTATTTTTTTTAATTAGATATAAAAATAAATTTATTTTTACCCATTTCTTGAAGAACATGCCGATTTGCAGAGATTTGGGTTTGAGGAAGCCTTTGACAAAGTGGAAGCCATGAAGAGTGGGAATATGAGGAAGCTTGTCAACGAACATCTCCAGCTTCTCAACGTTGAACAGTCGCTCCTCAGGCTTCGTGCCTCCTGCGTCTCCGAGCCACGTCATTGTTACGATTAACAGCAACATGGCTCTGCACATCGTTTCCCGACAAAGCACAATCTCCATGTCTTTTCTCCTTCACGAGTTGGGCAAATATGTTACGAAGAAAAGTCAAGTGTGTGTGTGTGGGATACTCAAAAGTTGAGAAGAGAAGTTGAAGAAGTCCTTTGGGGTTTTGTGTATTTATACATACGAGTGTGTGGTGTGGTGTGTGAGATAACTTTGTCGGTCTTTGCTTTCACACTCTAGGGTCTTAGAATTTTGTTTTCTATATGTAAAGTCCAATGGGGTTTTTGGTATACTTATCATATATGTGTAACGAATATATCCACAATCAAATACTTTCTCGGTTTATTTTTATTTGCTGTTTTAGATATATTTTTTCTTCATATTATTCAACCTTTTTAAGAGATTTATATGCAAATTAATTTATTACAGCCATATAGAGTCAACTAAATTTTGGTCAAAGAAGTATAAAAGCCACAATAATGTGATTAGTTTCAATTCTAAATTTGTTTTTACTGTAATATTTTGAATTTTTGGTTTTAGATTGATTATGTATAATTGGCTACAAGTTGAATTTTTTGAAGAACATAGTTTTAGGAATGGTATTAATATAAACTGTATTAAGAAGATTTGAATGTCAACCTAACGGTATCAAGTGATCATCAGTATTATACATTGTTTTTTGTTATATGATTGAATTATTATTTTTAAATATTATTAGATAATTCGTTTTTACGGTTCAGACCTCGTTTCTATAGGGTTCAAACTTCAAACCGAATATAAAATTTTCATTAGGTAAGGGTTTCGACCTATTGATTTTATGAGTAGTATTCAAGGTATTAAGGTTAGGGTTCTTCGGATCGATTCCACTAGGTTTTCTCAAATTGAAATAAACACATATTTTTTTAATTACTCCGTTCAAGGTTTCAACTGAATATGTTAGTATGTTACACTGGTTAATTAATGTCCGGGACAACATGCAAGTTATATACCAGCCAAATTTGTTACTTCGTGTTATCATACTTCCTATTAATTGATAATCCATTTTAATGAAAAAGTTGATTTGTCACCTCTAAATTCAAAGTTAGTGTATTTTTTTGATGACATGTAAATGTAACATGTCAAATTTCTTAAAATAAACGAAATGTTTTGATTGGTTGAGATAAAATTAAATAAATTATAAAATTAAAACATAAATACACTTGATTATAACTCTAAAATTAACAGAAATAATAATTATTATGATCAATTTGTTTTTACATATATTCATAATAATTTGCATAAAATATGATTACATAAATTTTACAACCAATATACATTATATTTTTATATAAATAATATATTATTCAATATGATAGTAAATAGGCTATACCATTTGTATCTCTTATTTTTAAAAAATTAATAAAAAGTTTATATCATACTCATATATATATATATATAGTCTCATTGTAGATCGAGAATTTGAGATCAAAAATAAAATGAACAGTAATTGGATGAAAAAATAAACTATAATAAGATAAAACAAGAATAAGAAATAAAAATAAATCTCTACAGTTTTGTTTTTCCGTAACATTCTCGTGCTTTATTTTACGGAGTCATTTCAAAATCTTAAAAAGCAAATTTTATAATAAACACATGTGCGGCTCAAATTTTATAATGAACACATGCGTGCATGCCAACTATAATAAATTTATTTTCTTCATCAACCAATTCCTTAATATTGTTCAAAAAGATGAGCGGAGAGCTACCGGAGAATTTTATAAAATATGATTTCACAAATTTTATGACAAATATTTTTATAATTTTTAATGAAAAGGAAAATTACTAATAGATTATCCAATGTACTATATATATTTTCATGATAAAGTCAAATATTATATTTAAAATTGTTTTTTGTAATTTTTGTTAATATTTAATATAAATTTTAATTTGAAACCATATATCATAAAATGCTGAAAATATGAAATTTTGATTACATAAAAACAGTTTTCGTGATTGTTCTTAAATGCCAAAAACTGCATCGTGTAAAAACATAACGTTTACGGAAAATATCAGAAAAACTAACCAACACCTAAATATTACAATTCACTTATTTTTAACTCATACTTACATGCAAAAATATATGTATTTTTATTTCTTATAAAAATTCAACCATACATTATAAAAATATATATTACAAAACATATACTTTGTTATTTTGTTTAACACATAAAAGACATACTTCGATTTTTCCACAAATATGCGATGAATATAAATATTAATTATGCAAAAGTCAAAATTGCATGCGAACTTGTCGTGCATGCATTTTGTTAACCTCGATTACAGTCTAATTTTAATTTTAGTTATTAAACACTTTATATATTTTTAAAAATCTCTATATGTTCTTAGAGCGGTGAGGTGGTTGGTATGCACGAATGTGCGGGACAACCATCTATCCGCTCTTATGATAAGTAAAGATTATAAAACCCATTTTGGTTTAATTAGCAATAGGTCAAAGAAAAATATATACTTAAAATATATATATTGGCAAGATTATATTGTGTAAAGAGAAAAAAGCATAGTATAGATAATATTCAAGGCATATTATAAGAATTTAATTATTATTTAATATAACTTTTATATTTGCAATTATATGTTACTGTAAACTGTAGAAAAAAAATAAAAGGTTTTAAATTAAATCAGTTTCAAAAGACACAAAATGATATGAAACGTTCGTGTGATTGTTGTTAAACACTAAAACTGTATATTTATAAAAATATAACATTTACATAATATATAAGAAAATTAATCAATACTTAAATATTACAATTATTTATGTCTATAAAAATATTATACATGCACATGTGTGGAGGCTAACAATAAAAAATAAATAAATGATTATATGTTTTAATATTTTCAGTTTATTTAGTTATCATATTTACACTTTTTATCTAAACAAGTATTTTAAAATCTTGGTTAATGGCTTTTTATCTTCAATTTCTATTCAAATCTATAACATTTTTATTTGATTTATCGTTATTTTTTATTATTAAATATTTATATAATGTTATTGTTAATATATAATTAATTATATATTGAACATATAAATTGTTTTATACCTCGCACAAGGTGCGCGCCGATCACCTAGTAAATAAACAAAATAACTTATTAGCTCATGTATTATTTAAAGAGTTTAAATAGTAAAACTGTAATAGTATGTGTATTTTTCTATAAGGTATTAAGTATTTGATGTGGAAAGCAAAAATGTATTTGTTAAAATGCAATGTGAAATCAATTTATATATTTTGATTGTACTTACAAGACGACGCACCATCCCCGCCATGACAATTGCCGAGCTTGAAGACCATGGCCTCATTCACGCCGACGACGCACCATCCCCGTTATGAGAAATGCCGAGCTTGAAGACCACGACCACATTCACGCCGAAGAAGCAAACAAAGGATATTTAGAAGATAATTTCTACATCAGCAACGGTCCAAACATAAAAACTATAGGTTATATCAGAAAGTGGCCGATCATACAATAGAACAAAGGAGTTTCTTTATTCATTGAGCGACTTAATGGATAAACCAAACGCAGCATTTCAATTAAACCGTACTTAGCAGAGGTAAGTCGTTTAAATACATTTCCATATGGTTATTTGACTAATAAAAACTTTTTTTTTGGGTCAAAATACTAAAATTCAATTAAACCAGAAACCAAGCGGGTTAACCGGTCCCAACCGGTACATCAAATAGTGATTGTTTTGCCAAACCATCAGCTATAGCTTTTTCCGATCTCGGTAAGAAGTTGAAAGAACAAGCTTTAAACAGTAAAGATAGGTGAGAGATATCATGGAGAATTCCAAAAATCTCTGTGATTTGGCTCTTTGAGTTAATCGCATGGATCAATTGAAGTGAATCTGATTCTATTCGGAGCTTCTCGAATCCTTCACTCGCTGCGTGAGTGAGGGCTTCTCTCAACTAATAAAAACTTTGGTTTATCTTTATCTCAGCTTAGTAGTTTTATCTTCGTCAGAGGAAGGGAAGGCCCATTACTATATACAAGACAGTCTAAATTCTACTTGTATCTAGGCCTAATAGACTATCACTTTTATGTTTTTCAATTCACTCTTGTTTGGACTTGGGAGGAGTGGAGAAAAAACCCAAACAGAACCAACATTCAATCCGAAATTGAACCAATTAAGACGAAAAAAAAAAACAAAAATTTGAAAATAAAAGTAACTGTTAGAACGTTTAATGCGGAATAATTCAAACCTAATCCGAGTTTTGTAAAGTCGAACTGAATAAACCAAATAGCATTTTTAGTTAAATAGAATAAAGTATATAGTATAAGTTTGAATGAGTTTATATTCAAACAAAACCTCTGTTACATCCAGGTGCATCATTTTTTTGAAAACTACAATTGAAAGCTACTTTAAACTAGTACTCATCAGAGCTTGGTGCCAAACCAATACATGAGACTCTCCTCCCCTCATAATTGCGTTCGCCCATTGATTTCGTCGTGCTGAGCCGGTTCCTCACGTTTTTTGTCAATGATTTTTACTAGCCGTGAAGATGGCGTTTCTTCACCTCCATGCCGTCTCCCGTTACGTTCTCTCCATAGCCCATAGATCGTGGCCTGGAAAGCGTATCGAAGGACTTGACTCACGAACTCGACCTCATCAGTTTTCTTTCGATCATTCAACTCCTTCATGTGTTATAAGCTTGAGAGCTTCTCCATCATGCAATTTCAGAGTGGCTCTAAGTTTACGTAGTCCTTCGTATCTGATTGGCTTTTGTATAACAGCGGGTGACGCATCCACAAACTTACTTGGAACTTCAACGTTTTGTTTCCAATGGTCCTAACAAGAAGGAGGCGACAGAAATCCTCGTTTTTGCTTCTTTGCATTTCACTCTGTGCTTCACATTGCACAACCTCCCCATTGCTCCATATTGTAGCCGTATCTCCGAGATTGATAGCAAGCGTGTTTGGCACCGGGTTCATGTGAAAGAAGGTTCTTGAAGAACTCTCCATGGCTTCAAGTCCACCAACGTTTTCATCATCTTGAAGAACCGGCAAGAACCCTGAATCTGTGTGTAGTTGCACACCGAGTTTCCCGACTGTTTCGGATTGAAAATGATATTTGTTGATCCGAAACGTGCTCGGCCATGTTTCGAAAAACATGGTATCAACCAGACCGTAACTCTCTGCTAATCTCCTTGCTAAATCCTTTGCAAGTCCATCAATAGCTGCCGCATACTTCACCATAATCTCCCTCCAAACCCCAAAACCCATCAAAAACAAATCTGAAATGGAAAAATAAACAGACAAAATGAAAAAAAAAAAAGAATAAAAGAAACCTTTGATCCGAAGAAGCGTCAAGTTGTTCACAAAATATATTGACGGCTTAAACAAAATCCCATTCTCTTCTCTCATCTCCTAGTATAAAATTATAAATACACCAGCCACTGTTTGCCCAAAGAATTAAACCTTAGAGACTGAAAAAACAATGTAATCTCGTGTCATCTCGTATAAATGACTACAATCCAAAAGCCCATCTCTCTTCACTTGCACTGACTCGTTTGTGAATTCAAATCATCAAGAAAATTGGTTATTGTCTCGTCCAGCTTCTTAGCCTGAGGTCCAGCTTTGACCACGTTGACATCGTCCCATTCCGAGCAAGGATCTGTCCACCAGCTCCAGCTGCTGTGGCTTAAGCACCAAGCTCCAGGAGTGACCCGATAACGCCCACGTTTCAAGATCTCTCCATAAAGAGATCAGTGTCCTAATCAATGGCAGTGATTGCATTTCCACTTTCCAGAAAAAAACAGAGAGACTAAATTGATTCTAGAGTATTTACTGGCTGCGCTGCAGTCTCAAGGAGCTAAGAGTAAGCAGTATTATCAGAGACCAAAGAGAGGTCAAAACAAAGATCCAGAGTGCAAATGAATCACAATCGAGGAGCATCAGATTCCTCGTACAAGCAACTACATTCCCTCTCCAATTCAAAGCTATATTGATTCTCTCGTTCCGGATTAAAAATAGAAAGAAATCGATTTTGAAACATACCGTCTTGAGTAATGAGGGGATAATCCAATGCGCTAAGATCGATGAACCAATTCCAAGTGGAATCGAGCTTCAGCAAGATCAAAACGGCGTGGAGAGTAGCGCCATTGTCAGAGAGACGATCGACTTTCCCTAACACATCCACATTCCCAAAGGCGTTCACCGCAGGCACAGATTTCAAGTCGGAGAGAAGAGCGAGCCTCTCGGCGTCAGTAGCTTCAGCGCACAGATGCAGAAGATACTGATTCCTAGGATGATAAACGGCGAGCAGCAACCGGAAGATCAGGATCTGGAAGTAACACCTATCCGATAGCAAGAACACACCTTCAGGATAAACGCATGACGCCTCAACTCACAGATAGAACAATCCGAAGTAACACATTAATGGACCTGGAAGTAACACCTATCCGAAGAAGCCAGAAAACACAATTGGCGAAATGTCAGAGATTCGCGCAGCAAATGAAACACAGTCCGAAGTAACACTCTAGATCTTCGAAGCCTTATGAACCGATTTAAAGACCCAAGCTCTGTTCTCCGACAGAACATATTCTCCAGTAGACACGACACACGAGAGTGAAGTGATGTCCTCCGCGTAGTTTCCCGGCAAGTCTAAAGAGACGTCCTCCGTGTAGTTTCCCGGATAATCCAATGCGGCGCTAAGCTCGATGAACCAATTCCAAGTGCGATCGAGGCGGCGTGGAGAGTAGCGGCGATCTTAGAAGCGCCATTGTCAGAGAGACGATCGACTTTCCCTAACTAGATGTCTACGCGCCGGTTGAGTCCAACTAGATCTCTACGCGCCCTCCGCTCCGGACACCACCTCTCTCTCTTAAAGGAGCCGAGATCTGTCGAGTACTAGCAGCAACTCCATAAACCTTCCTACAAATATATCCACAAGCCAAAAGAAAGCGAAAGTCACAACTCCGACGCTATGTGAGCCGCCGGAATTGCAGATCGGAGAGCGGCGTTTTTTTTTTGAGAGAGAGAGAAAGGTGGATTGTTAAGTAAAAAAAAAAAAATCAAGTCTGTTACTATATAATAAGATAATAGTTTTTTTTTGGTTTCTTCTCAATCAAACTTACGTGGCATGTAGGCCCTACCGAAAACCCAGAACCCCTCCCTCGTCAGAAAACCGCAACGGAAAACTACGAAGCTAAAAAAAAAAATCTCCGACTGCTTGCTTTTTCATCTCAAATCTGAAATGCAGCAGCATAAAAGGAACGTCAAAGTTAGTTAACAACACAGAGACAAAATGAAAGAAAAAGGAATCAATGGACGACGCCCCTCTCCTCTCCTCTCCGCAACGGGAAATTCAATCGGCGGCTCGCTCACCGCAGGAAAATTCATCCGCCGGAACAGAATCGGAAGTTAGATCAGGTTTCGTCTCACCGGTTACATCCGTCGCCGGCTCACCGGGAACGGGAACTCCTTCCACGGCCAAAGCTTCCTCAGATGCTCTCTTCCAAATCACAGAGTTATCGGGAACGGAAAGTCTCGCCTCCGCCCGCTCCGCCGTACCGAAATCAGTATCGATCATCTCTGTAGCGATTTTCCTCCTCTTGGCCTACTTAATCGTCGGGATTTTCATCTATTGGTTCTTTAGAGACGAATTCTCGGGAACAGGGACCAATCCAATCGTGGACGGGATCTATTTCACCACCGTCACTTTCTTGACCGTAGGATACGGCGACATTGTGCCGTTAACAGTAAAGACCAAGGTATTGACCACCATTTTGGTACTGATCGGCGTCGGATGTCTGGATCTCTTGCTCCATTGCGTCGTGAATGGCCTTGTCGAACTTCAAGCAAAGTGGTGTACCGCTCTTATCAACATGGCCGTCAAAATCGGGATTAGAGATCATGGGAGGTTTACTGTAAAGTGGAAAATCACGGTAGCGTTATGCTGCGTCTTCATCTGCGTCGTAATCGGAGCTATGTTTCTCTACTTTTACGAGAAATTGGGATTTGTGGATTCGGTTTACTTGTCGGTTATGTCGGTGACGACGGTTGGTTATGGAGATTTCGCGTTTCAGACTTTCGGAGGGAGGCTATTCGCAGTAATCTGGCTTCTTACTTCCACCATTAAAATGGCTGCTCTGTTTTCTCACGTTGCCGATATGAGAAGAATCGATCCTCCTATGAGGTAAATATTTCTATTTTTTATTTTTTACTTCCAACATCATCTCTTATTACCAAAGAGTTGGTGGTTTAGTGGTAATGTAAGGGGGTTGGTACCTTTGTGCTCCGGATTCAAACCCTCTTTGAAACGGAGGTGTATTCTTTAAATAGGAATATAAAAAGAGCTAACTCCGGGTACTGCGAGAGATTACAGGCTTAAAGCCCAGAACTTCCACAGTTAATTCAAAAAAAAAAAAAAACATCATCTCTTATCTTATGCTGATTATTGATTGGCTCTTTTTTTTTTTGGCAGTCAATCAGACTTTATTTTGACAAAGCTCAAAGAATCTCAGAAGATTAGCGATGAAGACGTTACGAGCTTGGAAATTGAGTTTCAGCTTCAGTGAGTAAAATTCACTTACTGGTGATGAGTAAATTTCATGTCTTTAAAATTACATACAGATGCATATAAAAATCTTTTCTCTTGTACATATATGGTCATACCCTAATAGTAGAGTAGAGCTAAATAGCTAATGGTTGAGAAAAAACCTTGGTTTCATGCTAAAATGTAACATACCCAATAAGTAGCTTGTTTGTTGAAGGAAACAATTTCGATAGCTCTGCAATCAGATATATAAGCAAGATTCAGGACTCTTCAGTTTTGAAATCAGAGTTTCAGCAACAAAAAGAAAAAAGAAAAAAGAAAAAAGGATTCTTTCTTGTACACAAATTGACAACATCAAACACTTAAACACTTAAAACCACTTAAAATCATTCAAAATCCTCCTAATTCAACCACATATGATTTTAAAAGCCTTTTAAGATTTTACTTTTGATAACATAGGATTTTGTCTTTTTTAATACAAACTGCTCTAAATTTCAAGCCTTAATGTTTTGAAATTGAGAAGCAAGAGAGAAAGAATCTCTTTATAAGAAAATTTATGAACTCAAAGGAAGAAACTTTAGCAGCAGCAGCAGATTTGATCTTCTCCTTGTCTAGTTCAACTTTGAGATCCGACAAAGCCAATTCCACATTCTCGACCCGTTCCTCAAGTTGTTGGACCCAAGATCCATCAGAAAGTGCTTTCTTCCTCTCCAAGGAAATCTCCTCAAGCTTTGACTTCAAAGCGTCGAGTTTGAAGCCTGCTTCTGTCAGCTCAGTCAATTCATTTTGAGCATTGCTTAATTCAGTTAGAGACAAGCTCTGTGGAGACTTGCTTAGTGTCAAGATGAGGCCAATGAGGCGCTTCAAGTATGCCACCTTTTCGTTTGTTCGTTTGAAATCTCCTGCATAATCTGGGTGCTCTATGAAAAACTTGCCCACTGAAGCAACCTGCCAATGGTTCAAAAAAAAAACAGAGGACTTTATTATGCAAACCAGATCCAAATCCCTATCTTGAGCGGTTTTGCGATTTCCAAAGCACAAGAAACAAGCTGGGTCCAATTAAAGAAGAAGAGTAAACCGGCAGCTCCTTGACTAACTTACTTGAGAAGCAAGGATCTGGACACCATTGTAATCGAGCACATCATTCTCAGTTGATTTTCCTTGATGAACAACTTCAAGTACTTTGATGTACACTTGAATGGTTAGTTTGTTCTTCTCCAGAAACCCTTTTTCTTGGAGTTTGGTAAGAGGCAATTCTGTTCTGAAACCCCAGCCTGGGACCTCAGCGCAGAACGATAAGCATCTGCCTTTGTCTCCTGTAAGTTAAACAAAATAGATGTATCTGACTTTTCTTCTTCAGTAGATGGAAGAGTGATCAAGTTCATTACCAGGTGATCTGTAGAGCTCTTTGCCGGATTGATTCAACAAAACGAAGCAAAAGCTAGCTCTCCTTTTCCATCCAGGTCTCAATGATTTGGTATTCGCATCTTGCAGGAACAGAGACAAGTCATCACGACCATCGCATCCCTTGGGATAAACCGTAACACACCTAACAGAAAACCTCAGATTAAAATCAAATATAGACCCTAAAATTGCTAAAGATCAGAGTGTTTTTCGTTTTATTTTTTCTCTGGATTTACCACTTGCAGCCGCCGCTTGAAAAGGGGTCCGATGTCATCACATCCTTCCTTTCGGAGAAATTCTCTATCTCCCATCTCAGGACCTTCTTCAATTCCACATCCATCTGCTAATTAAAAAAAATTGCTTTTAGGGATTTACCTCTAAATCAAAAGAACCGAATAATAAGTTATCAACTAAATACTTTAGCCAAAAAGAAAAAGTTATCAACTAAATTGGGAAAGAGAAGAATTCACCGGCAAAGCAGCAGCCATAAACGACGGAAGAGGTGACGTAGGCCGTAGAGGCCGGTGGCGATGAAAAAACATCAAGAGAATCCGCCGGTGTGACCAATCCTTTCGAGATTTGATAAAAATTAAAATTCAGAAGATATTAGTAGTAAATTGCGAATCCCAACTATCACGCTCTTACCATTTATTCCTCTTTCCATGCTTTAAACTTTCAAGCGTTTCACCCCAATTTTAAGGAAATAATTAGACAATACTAAGATTCTCTGTCATATCAAATCAATTCGACCAAATCGAGCAATCAAGTGTCCAGTAACCAAAAATAAAATAGAGAATAGATAAGCGCACTAACAACTAAGACAACGTTACATTGCATATGAACCCACTTGAAAACTCAATAGACGGAGCCTCGATATCAACAATATTCACCTATATTCATTCATTCCGTGCAATGTTTTTAAAATCAGACCGGAAGCCGAATCAGATAAATATTTGAGTCACGATTTAATTTAGTCCGACTAAGTTAAAATAGTTTACAAGATTTAATTTTTAAATATATAAAATTTAAAATAAATATTAAAAATATAATAGTATTGGAAAAAAATTAAAGTAAATCTAAACTTTTGAAATAATTTATAATCTATCGTATCATAAATGTCAAAATAATAATAAAATAATATTTATTATGAACAGCTAAACAATATAAAAAGAAAAGAGGCTTTTAAATTATTATTTTATAAAATATATCAATTATGTTATTAAAAAAAATAACAAAAATTCTCCAAATTAAAAATATTAAATCAAAACCTAACAATATTATATAGTATCATTATTTATGTAAGTTTCAAACAAAACTTCTGTTTGTTGTTTTTATTTAATTATTTATGGTAAAAACATATATAATTATTTAAAAGGTGAAAAATTAAAGAAAATAAATATAAATATAAAAAATATTTATTGAATCTGATCAACTGGTTTGTTTGGTTCATCCGATTCAGGTTTTTAATGGTTTTTTATTTGGCCTAAAATGTTTTGGGATTTTTATCCCGATCACATGTTTGATTCATGGTCGAACACGGTTCAACTACCGGGTTGTTCCGGTTTTTAAAACACTGATTCACTATAACACATAAGCTCCACCGAACCGACTGGCCTTCCTCCCACCTCCAAATTCACCAGCAACAGAAACCAAAAAGTCAATCGAAACCACAAACTCAATCGACATAGCACAAGGTGATGATATGCGAACCGTTCATGGTTTTCTTATTCAGAAATCTTTTGATTCCAATATTAAATAAAATAGTCACTTTCTCAAAATTAATGATGATGATACATTTCTCTGCTTTTACATTCTTTGTTTGTTTCTAAGCTCACCACGCTGGTTTTCATATGTTTCATGCTTGGTGGAAAGAGGTAATTATGAAAATTATCATAGTATCAGCCGATAATTGTACATGGCTTATTATGTCGTGTCCACTTTGATTAGATTTTTATTACGATATATGATGTTTTGGCTTCTGTTATGGTCCACCACTCTATCTTGAATCTTTAAATATTTACGAGTTACAATATTAAAACGCTACATAGGTAGCAAGAGGAAAAAGATAAACAAATCTTATTTTTACTTTTTCAACTTTAAAAGAGAAATGAATCTTGCAAAGATTAAAAACTTTATAAATCTACTACAATAGATGGAGATTTATAAATTGCTGAAAAGTTCACAAAATGGAATAATAAACTACAAGCCTTTATCAACACCTAGCTAGATACTAAAAGGATTATGGTCACAAATCATATGTCTCTAAAATGGGAAATGGGAATTAAAGTAAAATCTCTTAATATATTCATTCTATGTTTCTGAAAATATTCCAACTAATTTTTTTGGTAATTATGCGTTGTTTCAGGCGCTGTCCTACGGCGGGTGGCTAGGTGGAGAAGCGTCTCCAGTTTTTGGTGGTAGTTGTTTGTCGGTTCTGGTTTTTTGGAGTGAGCGTGGTTTCCGTTCCGACGGATCTGACGCGGTGGTGTTGAGTAGGTGATGGATATGTTTCCGTTCATCTCTTTTCGCCTGTGTGGTGGTTGTTGTGTTCTTTGAGTGGTGATGCTTCTCACAGACGGATTCCGAAACCCAATCATGGGTCAGAGCGGTTTCCGAGTGATTTGTGCGGATCTGGGCTCTCGTGGCTTCATTAAATTGGGAGCTTTTTAATGAGACGCTGATAGAACTCCTTTCTTTGGGCTTATTAATGTAGAGGAGGTTATTTTCTTTAAGTTTCTTCAATGACTGGTGTGCTCCATTCTATCCAGCAGTTATCACCTTCAATCTTTGTATTTCTATTGTCGATTTCATTTCGTTTATTTTACGTGTATTAGTCAATGTCTTTCATCGTGTATTAGTTTTCGTATCCCATTGTGTTTGGGCTTTTGTTTCTGGGCTGTTGTGGAATCGCCAGCTGGGTATCGAAAGAGTTGTGACTCTGGTCGGTCTTTCTTTTTTCCTTTGTTTGATTTGTATCTCACCCCTGTATTCTACCTTGTTTCTGTTAATGTTTTATAATATTTCAGATGAAAAAAAAAATATTTTTAACAACAAGAAACAAAACAAAATACCACAAACCCATTTAGTGAGAGAATAAGGGGATGATGGATTACATTGGTAATTTACTACAATTGTAAGGAGTGTACCATTCAAATACGTACCAACCAAACTATACCATTGGTATACTTACCAACCAAATAAGTGAAATTGACAAAGTAATTTTTTTAAAAAAATAGTTTATCTGATCCCATAACATATCAAAACAAATTAGTTAACAATTGAAAACCAAATCTGAGCATCACGCGCAGGGGTGGATCTAAAAACTTTTTTTACCAGGGACATAATACTATAAATAATCAAAGTCAAGATAAACTTTTAACGGAGTACGGGGCACCGGAGAGGAAAAACAGTTTTTGCCCATTAAAATAGCATAATACTATAAATAATCAAAGTCAAGATAATTTTTTAACGGAGTAGAAGGCACCGGAGAGGAAAAACAGTTTTTGCCCATTAAAATAACAATATTTAATCAAATATTTAATCAGATTAGTAAAATTATTTTTAAAAAAAAATCAGTCGGGGGCACATGACCCCGTATACAACCATCTACATCCGTCCCTGATCACGCGGCAACCCTAATTAAAAAAAAAAATGCATGAGAAAGATGAAATGGGTATCCCTATGAGAACCCCTCATGCCACATACCTCATTTTCATTAGTTTAGTTCTTTTTCTAAAATTAAAATTTAATCAAATAATTAAATTATATTAAAATAATAGTATTTTTTTTTGTTTGAGAACCTGAAATGGATTCTAATAAATAGAAATACTCTTAGATCATAGTAATATTTATTTTATTTTTTTTATATTATTTTATTCACTTTATCAGAAGGAGCGGACTACCCCAAATCACACAGTTTTGAATTTTGAAGCTCTCTCACGGTATTCCTAGACAACTGGTTAATTGGTTCTGATGTACAATTGATTATTATGGCTGGTATATATGGAAGAGAAGCATATGATATATAGTTGTCTTGTCAACTACGATCAGTTGATCTATACAGGATTTAATTAAACGATTTACGGATACGACATTCATGTTTGATCCCTAATCTATGCGAAGTTTGATTACAAAAATCGATTACAGCCAGACTATAAGGTTTGTATGTGCATGGTGTTTGATTTAAAAATAAAAATATATTACATTTCTGATAATCCATGCATGGATAACAAACCGGCTCAAAAGAATTATAACGAGAAAAGCAGAAAAAATTGTGCAATAATCTAATCGTACCGTAAGAAATACGGATTCTAACTTTATTTACAAAAAAAAGAAAGAAAAAAAAGACTTGTTTCCTTTGTCAAAGGGGTTTGCTACGGTTACGCTCTAAGTTAGATTTAAACTTATATAAAGGTATACATCTAAAGAATTAGCATCTGCCGGTTAGTATAGTACTAAACATTTTATTAATTTATGATGTATGAATTTCACTTGGCAGGGATTTCCACCAAAACCAATTCATAACACTAACCTCTGAGTTCTATCCAATCTCTCACCACAAAAAAGTTGAAGTATGTAGCTTTTTCTTAACTTAAATACACAAAAATTTGGGAGACTAAAAACTTCAATTTAAATACACTAGATGCTTCTTCCTCCATACAATATACATACCAAAAGGGAGAAAAAAAAATTGCCAGGTTACTTAATACAACGCACGTACGTGCGAAACTGCAGTGCATAATAAATAATATGATTCTAATTGATTTTGATTACATAACGGTGCAAGCGTTGGGGTTCTCGTCGCTGAAAAGGGACATGAGCATGTCATCTGGAGCTCCGGGCAACGGCTGCGACTGCTCAGACTTCCTCACAAAACCGGCCGGAGCTTTTTTGTCGTAAGCTCCGACTGCGTATGGATACGCGACCACGTTGTACGGGACGTACGGCCAAATCTCCGCCTTTTTCCCTGTCCTTTCGACTCTCTTCAACACCTTCTTCGGTTCCACGTAACCACTCACCGTCACTTTGTGTATCTTTCTGTTCACCTCCACCGATTTCACCCCTAGCGCCAATTAATTATTAGATTCATTTTTAATGGCTTGCTTTCGTAATTAAAAATGGGTTTAGTGTTTTATATGAAATGAAATGAGTGAGTGAGGTATGTTATGGAAATCAAGAATTACAAGAAAGATTAAAGAAATTATTTATGATATCAGGAGCTAGTAGTGTATACGAGCTGGAGATTCGAACCTTTCATTGAGGAAACAGCGTTCTTGACTCTGCGTTCGCAGCCGTCGCAGTCCATTTTCACCTTCATATTCACCGTCTGCCACCAAAAAGAAAAATAAAAAAGTTAAGCAAAGCTAAAAAAGCGGATTTGAATGGATGTATCAAAACTGTTTTAGCGTTTTTGGTTTGAGTTTTTCTTTTAGAAAAAAACAAAGTTCAATAGTTTTTAGATTTTTTTGTGCCAAAATAAAAAAAACCAAAAGCTTCTCATTTTTAGGAACCCAAAATCTTTTTAAAAAACCTTGATAAATGGAAGAAATTATGAGTTTTGATGCTAAAACCAAAAACTACAAGAAAACCCACTATGAAAGATGAGGAAAAATAGTATAGAAGCAGTTTGTGTAGCGTCGTTGTAAGAATATAGACCTGCATGACTTTACGCTTGTTCCTTTTTTGGGAGACGTGGAAGTAGTCGGAGATATAGTCCGAGAGAGAATCAAGAGCTCCCATCCTTCTCTTTCCAACAGATACGAGAGATGTAGATATTATGGACTCGACACAACCATATTATTTATAGCAAGTATTTGGTGACTTAATGAGCAAGTTGTGTGCCGAGGTTTAGTACGTCAATAAACTATAATTAACTAAATGTGTTTAATAATCATAAAGTAAGATTATGGAGGTGTATATAACGAAGAGGTGGCCCTCTAATGATGTGTTCCTCCGAATATCGCACGGCGGACAACGAAGCCGTTTTTGGGCTATCTCACACGAGTCGGTCCGATTTCTTTTGGTTACAAAATTATAATCTCCATTTTATATCAAATGAACTATAATATAAAAAAAAAATCACTATATAATAAACAAATTTCCTCCTCGATCTATCGGTTGCTATGAGCTTGAGTAGTTAAAAGATGTCACGGGATTAGAGGTTTATCATCCCCATCACCTCACAATTCACATGTGTCAAATTTAATGCGTCGGTAATGGAGATTATGCTTGTCTCGATCTTTCTTTGACCATCTTAAACTTTTCTCTTGGTTTGTGTTAAAAAAAGGCCGGTCTATATATAGATGATAGATTACTATTTTGTTTAAGATAATGAATTTCCTATACCTATAGAGCTATATATGATGTCGGTATGTATAAACGTACATGTGTTTATTTATGGCATAATTGTCGCCGTGTATTGAAAACGACAGGACCCTTCTAATTTAGCTGTTTTGTTACTTCGGATTTGTACAAGATCGGATGAATGATAATAGGGTTTATAGATAAACAACACAATCACACATTCAATTATTCAATTTAGGTAAGAAACAGTAATAGAAAAAAAGAAGATATAAAGGAATGTAGCAATTTAAGGGCAAAGATTCGATGAAAAATAGGGTGTGTGGGGGTCCGATTTTACGAAGTAGACAACTCAACCAAACTATTTATGGACTCTATAGTTTGAATAAGAAGTTATAAGCCCCTCCACGTCTTTTTTTTTTTTTTATTGTTTACGTTAATAATTTTTGTTTGTGTCTTTTTACTTTCCACCCTATAAACTTCGTTGGCATTTTCTTCTCTTACACCCCAATTATCACATTCTTAGACCTCTTTTTTCCTTTTATACAAAGTTATATTTTTCTATGTTTCTCTTCTAACTCTAAGCTACACACGTTAGCTTTTTCTTTTCTAAGATTTTTCGGGTAAGATATACTCTGTTTCCTCCCAAAAAATAGATTACAAATTTACTTGTATTAAGCTAAAATGAAAATGTTTTACCATTTTTATGTCCAAGTGACCAACTGAGTCACTTGTAAACTATGCACATAGTAAAATCGAACCACCACTGTAACGAATTTACGTTTTTGGTTTTTATTTTTATTTTTTAGCCTTCACGTTTTTGATCTTAAATCCAATACCATTGTACTATCACATTTGAGTTTAATATATATATATATATATATATATATAATTAACTACTTTTTTTAGTAAGGCAATACTACTTTAGGATCATAAGAGTAATATGTATGTGTATCATATCAAGGTTATGAAGGTACTTAAATAAGAGCAAAGTTCCTTCACAGAGGTAAATAATGCATCACCCGATCGTGATCGCCATGATTCATGGAAATTTATTTTTGAGTAAAGTATCCTATAAGCAATTTTTTATTTATAAATATCAACAATATGCTAAAAAAAGGGGGTTACCGATATAAAGTTAATTCCAAAAAGGGGTTACCCTGAAATAGCCTGTGACACATATATAAAAAAATTGCCAAGATGAATAAATCTTAATGTTAAAAAAAAAGAAAGAAAGATGAATAAATCGACGGCTATTATAAAGCACGAAATAGAATTTAGCATAGCCTCCCTTTTAATCTAGAGACATCTTTAGTCGGGGAAACATATATGTTCATGGCTTCATGCTCATGCATGTCCACATTCTCCATTTATAAAACAAAACCCATGTAGAGAAATTAATCACCGTAGCTTTTTATAAACAAATTATTTAAATCATATATATGTCATTTGTCATAGCGTGATGGCGATATAACTTAATTCATGAACCGTATCCAAGACATCTCATCTTCAGTAGTGTTTGACTACATCAAGTACAGATGAAAACTACGTTTGTTCAATCTAATCGAAAATTTAATCATCGAATGCTCTATCGATACGTGTGTTAAACCCATAGTTAACATAAAGTCTTGTTTGTTTCGTTGTCGCTAGTGTCAGTGACTAACGACAATAATCAAAAATATGTTGGGTTATTTGTTTTGTAGTTTGTCAGGGATTAAATTATGTTTGTTTTGTAATTACTAAAACCAACGATAAAGTTTAGCGAGAGGTTTCGACGACTAGTGATTAAAAAATTTATTAACCAAAATTTTTAACGTTTTATTTTTTGAAGTAAAGATAAATTTTTAAAACAAAGTCTTTTTAATTTAGGTGATCAACTCTTCATGTTCCTCACTATTACTATCTTCAAACTCCTCACCCAACAACCTCTCTCTCGCATTTCTCGCCTGCCCAACAATCAGTCTCTATCAGAATCAATCAAATGAAATCAACATATCAAAGGACATCACTGTCACTAATTTACTAACCTGTTGTTTCCAGTTGGTGAGGCTGACGATAAGACCGAGCAAAAGAGCTTGTACGAAGGACCCAACAGTAACCCCAATCCATAATCCTCTTCCTCCCATTTTAAACCTAAAACATAATAGAATAGCAGTTGGTACTCCGAACAGATAGTATGCTGCTAGGTTTACATATGCCCCAATATCTTGCCTCCCTGATCCTCTAGCCACGCCTGTTTCAATCATACACATTAGTCTCTTAATGACTCTTTGCAGTATTATTGAAGGATTATAGTCTAACCCGAAAGAACTGCGTGAAGGGCATCGAATATGACCGATAAAGCAACCAGCGGAGCCATTGATCTTACATAATCCACAACCTCGGTTTCAGAGCTGAATAGGTAACCAAACACGTTTCTTGCAGCAAAGACTGTTGCACTCATCATTATTGATTCTACACCTGTCATAACCATCACTGTGTAAACCGCCATCCGAGCTTTTTTCGAGTTTCCAGCTCCTAATTCGTTTGCAACTCTTGTACTGCAACAACAACAAAAAGAGAGTGGTTTTAAGATATGTTTTTATTTTTTTTGCAAAATCGAACAAAAGACAGGTATCGAGCAAGAACCAACCTTGCTGCTGCACCTAGACTCTCTGGTATTTGGTACAAGGTGGAGATTGTTGATAGACTGTTACACAAGGAAGAAAGCAACAGAGTTATATGAATATGATGATACATCATTCCAAAACACAAGCCTTTAGAAGATAAGGAACATACCACACTGAGAGAACAGAGGTTTCTAGCGTCGGATTCGGTAAAATCCCGGAGAACATGACAAGAAACTCGAATGACCACCACTCAGGGCTTATTCAACACCATCAACACACAAAGAGATTCAAGTCAATTCAAATGTAAATCACACTACTTTGTGACCAAAACCAAAAGAGGCAAGTAAAGAAAGAGATTGTACCAAACCATGGATGCAGATGGGATTCCTAACCGGAAAAACTCTCCCATTCCTTTGAACACACTCATGGAGATCTTTGCACGGCTCTTGCTACAGCTTGAAGAAAACGTCATGTACAATCCAAGCACGGCCACGTTTAGCCAGTAAGAGACGCTGATCGCAATAGCCGCACCGAGGCTCCCAAGCCCAAACTTAAAGACCAAGCTCCAGCAGAGGACAACATGGCAGCATAGAGCAGAGATTGAGCTCACAATCAAAGGCCAAATCAGACTCTGCGCTTGGAAAAACTGAACAAGCGGCTGCAACGTAGCGTTGGCAAAGAGCGCTGGTATGAGCCAATTCGCAAACTTTCCTGCTTCTTGAGAAACCAGAGGATCTTGTCCAATAAGAGAGAGTATCTCACCCATGTAACACCAGAGAACGGACAGAGGGATAGAGACAATGAACAAAGAGAAGATCCCCGTGTAAGTATGTTCTCCAAGCTTCTCGAATTGCTTAGCTCCGTTTGCTTGACCACATAAAGTCTCCAACGCACTAGCCAATCCAAACTGTGAATGAACATGATCAATCATCACCCCAAAATCATCAAATCAGATTATAAGCTAATCGCATAATTAAAGACAATTAGAAGATTCAAGAGAGAACATACGATGAGGCTGAAACCGGTGACGCTGCAGAAAGAAACGGCAATGGCGGCGCTCGAGAGGTAAAGCTCGCCGAGATGACCAACCATCATTATCGATATCGCTTGTAGGAAATACATTGACGAATTCACTGCCACCATCGGCCCGGCGATGTAACCGAGCCTCCTCATCTCCCGGAAAAACCCATCTTTCCTGTCAACTTCTCCGTCGCTCACCAGCGGATCCCTCTCCGCTGAATCCATTCCTCTTCAAGATTTGTTGGGGAGTTGTCCGAATAGTTGACTAAAGACTGGTTAATGTTTTTTTGGATCCAGTCAAGAAGAAGGCAAGCTCCTTACGATCATCTTCAAATTGAAGGGACAGACTAATGGACATTGAAGATTTTGGATTTCCCAATAAAAATGCAAATTGTTAGCTGCCAGATTCATGCAACGCAGGCAAGTTTATAATAAATGAGTTGATCAGACTGGCATTAATTGTTGGGAAAATTATTGAACAAACACTTAAGAATCAACAACGACCAAGTACACATAATAAATTTTGGGAAAGCATTGTTAACATAATCCTTTAACTTTTAAGATTTTGTCCAAACAAAGCATTTGTTAACATAACTTTCTCATAAATGTGTTAAATCTCTAATATATATCGACATTTTCTTTTAATCTCAATCTTTTTTTTTAATTGAGCTAAATTAAACACCAAACCCCAAAATTTCTGGCGGTAGAACTTTTCCATAGTCGTGATTAACGTTTCCCTTTTAACTCTTGCAAGACGCTCCTCCCTAGCGGTTTCGCTAAAGGTACCGTCTTTTCCAAGATATCGGCTAGAAGAAGACTGTTTTAATAGACAAAAAGTTTTCGGTTTAGGCAATTAAATATTAATGGTACGGTCCTACATGACTAGAAGCAAATTCAATAACGGAAACCCAATGCGCACGTTTCTACTTTAATTCTCCAATAATAGGGCAAAAATGAAAATAGAAAAGACTTGGTCATGGAGAGACTTAGGATTTGGTTTCTTGTACATAGGATTTAGTAGTCAACATGTACATAGGATTTGGTTTCTTGTCACCGACTGGTCTTCCCACCACCTGACTCACGAACTCGACCTCGTCAGTTTTCTTTCCATCATTCAAGTACTCCTTCACGTGTTGTAAGCTTGAGAGCTTCTCGATCATGCAATTTCACAACCTCCACCCTGCTCCATATATGTAGCCTTATCTCCGAGATTGATAGCAAGCGTGTTTGGCACCGGGTTCATGTGAAAGAAGGTTCTTAAAGAACTCTCCATGGCTTCAAGCCAGTGCTGTCCATACTAGTTGAGAGACTTCAAGCAAATTCAAATTTTGTGTTTTTATTTTTACTATCTAATTTTGTTGATATTTTAAATACACAATAACATTATTTTATTATATATTTTTAATATATAGAAAAATAATAGCTTATTTTAACAACTTTTTCAAGTATTTCAATTTATATAGGAAAAACAAATACTATTTACTATGGTTTTTAATAATTACTAAAAATACTAATACAATTTATCTTAACATTGTGTAAAACATCATGAAAAACTGTAAAATAGTAAAATGAAAAGGTTTAAATAACCTATGTATTTAATAGTTAATAATATCAAATTATTGAAAAAAAATATTTGTTAACGATTAAATGGTAAAAATAAAAAAAAAACTAAATAAAACAGTTAAAAGTGAGATAATTATAAAACAAAAAAACAAAAAAAAATATAATACAAACCACGATATTAACTAAATCATGTGAAGTATTGACAATGGAAATAGAATTCTTACACTACACTTGCATGATAACATTTATAAGTGTGGCCTCTAAATTACTAAAAAAATTTGTGGCTTGAAGCAAATGTTTCATGTGCCTCATAGGGGAGGGACGGGTCTGCTTCAAGCCCACCAACGTTTTCATCATCTTGAAGAACCAGGAATCTGTGTGTAATTGCACACCGAGTTTCCTAACTGTTTCGGATTGAAAATGATATTTGTATCAACCAGATCGTAGCTCTCTGCTAATCTCCTTGCTAAACCCTTCGCAAGTCCATCATGCTGCCGCATACTTCACTATAATAAGGATTCGTTTCACTTGGAGCTAAGTAACCACTTCCTGGTAATGGTATCACATCAGTGTTACGCAGTTTCACCTCTTGTGGACGTTCAAAGAGATCCATAACGGTCTTCTTCATCTCGGACATTAGAGACAATGCATGGGATTACATGGTTAATCACCCTGAAACATCCCCATCTCTCAGCCGCTGCACGGATTTTCTGATTTAAGATCTCATTCGGAAACTCTTCCAAATCTATTGTCGGAACGAATCCACTGAGATCCGCCATTATGATTCTTGGATCGAGAGATAGAGGTAGAGAACAATATTTTCTCTACTTTCAACACGGCATTATCCAGATAGTTTAAACCAAAAAAAAAGGAAAGAAAAACACAAACAAACAATGTTCTCATTGAAGGCCTGAATTATTTGACCCTGTTTTCTTTCTTGCCAGATACATAATGGGCCTACCATGTAGACCAGCCTAAGCAAGAACACAAACAAACAAACAAACAAACAAAGTTCTCATTGTAAAAACCATTCATACACAATTGCAAAATCTAATAGATGACGAGGCAGAGATATATATATAAATATCTTTGTTTCTTATTCCTAGGGAAAATTCAGACGTGTATTGCTCTGATGAAATACTAAACAATTGATCAGAGCAATACTGAAAATGCATTATTCTTGGTTATTAAATGTGTTTAGTATTCAAAATTTTTGACTAGGAAGGTGACCCTCTAAAGATGTGATAGCGAAATTCATGAACCTTATCCAAAACATCTAATTCATGAACCCATCACTGAACTACTCTTATCTTCTGAGATATTGGATAGATCATAGGTCATAATTAAGTCGTAACAGTTCAATAGTCCAAAAGGATGAAACAAAACGTAGTAGAAGAGATAAGCAAGAAGAGAAACCCGTTTCAGCCAACAAGTTGGGTTTTCCTCAGCCTATCCATCTTCACAGCCAAATCCGCGACTTTATCTTTCCGGCCTTCATCGAGAAGCGCTTGTTTCAGACGGCTAAACATATGTCCGGTGCCTTAATGCCGACATCCAGCATCTCATTGAAATACTCACACGCCTCGTCTAATTTGTTCTCGTGGCACAGAACCGTGATCAAACTTGAGAACATGTGCATCCCTGGAAGAACGCCTTTTCCTCTCATCTCATCCCATATTTTGGTAGCCATATCCAATCTCTCTTTTTTTTGCAGAACATCCTCACCATGATCTCGTAAGTACTCACCGTCGGCTCACAGCTCATCTTCTGATAAACTTCATAAGCTTCTTTCGTCCTCTGCATACGTACCAGATGATGGAGGATTATATCATAAGTTCTAGTATACCCGAACGAACGATGTAACCTAGTTCAATAGTTCCAACGATTGTGTTTGTACACTCTCGCAGAGAAAAAAATCTCAAACTACCATTCATAGATCATAAAAATTCAATAGTCCAATAAGATCAAACAAAATGTAGTATAACTATATATTAATGTAGAAGAGAAACAGAGCCGTGAAAACCCGTTTAATATATATTTATCAAAGCGAGATGACAAAATGATTCAGGTCTTTTTAATTTTTAGCTGAGCATCTCTTCATATTCGTCACTATTATTATCTTCAATCTCCTCACCCATCACCCTCTGTCTGGCCTTTCTCGCCTGACCATATGATTCATACATACATCTTCAAACCCAATAATCAAAACTGGACATAATTTTCACTAATTAACTACTAACCTGTTGTTTCCAGCTGGTGAGGCTGACGAGAAGACCGAGCAAAACAGCTTGTACAAATGACCCAACTGCAATCCCAATCCATAATCCTCTTCCTCCCATTTTAAACCTAAAACCTAATATGACAGCAGTTGGTATTCCGAAAAGATAGTATGCAGCTAGGTTTACGTAAGCCCCAATATCTTGCCTCCCTGATCCTCTAGCCACACCTGTTTCAATCAAACACACTTTTTATCAATCCTTAGCTTCATCGAATTAGTCTCTCTTAATGACTTTTATTACCGTTTTAGAAAGAGGAATCTAACCCGCAAGAACTGCGTGAATGGCATCGAATATGACCGATAAAGATAGCAGCGGAGCCAATGATCTCACATAGTCAACAACTTCGGTTTCAGAGCTGAATAGGTAACCAAACACGTTTCTTGCAGCAAAGACTGTCGCACTCACCATTACTGATTCTACAACTGTCATAACCATCACTGTGTAAACCGCCGTCCGAGCTTTTTTTGGGTTTCCAGCTCCTAATTCGTTTGCAACTCTTGTACTGCAACAACAACAACACAAAACAGAGAGAGAGAGAGACAGAGGGTTTTTTTAGATATCTTTTTCTTTTTTTCTTTTGCAAAATCGAAAGAAAGAAGAGCATTGAAACAACAACCTTGCTGCTGCGCCTAGACTCTCTGGTATTTTATAAAACACAGTTGCTGTTGAAAAACTGTTAAAAAGGAGAAAGAAAGCAAACTGAGTTTTTTTGTATTACAAGATTTACATTCCAAAAAGAAAAAAGAACATACCACACAGAGAGAACAGAGGCTTCTATCTTTGGATTTGGTAACATCCCAGAGAGCATGACAAGAAACTCGAATGACCACCACTCGAGGCTAATTCAACACCATAACACACACAAAGGGAATCAAGTCAATTCACAAATGTAAATTACACTACTCTGTAACCAAAACCAAAAGAGGCAAAGAAGAGATTGTACCAAATCATGGATGCAGATGGGATTCCAAACCGGAGAAACTCTCCCATTCCTTTGAACACATTCATGGAGATCTTTGCACGGCTCTTGCTGCAGCTTGAAGAAAACGTCATGTATAATCCAAGCACAGTCACGTTTAGCCAGTAAGAAACGCTGATCGCGATAGCCGCACCCAGTCTCCCAAGACCAAACTTGAAGACCAAGCTCCAACAGAGGACAATGTGGCAGCACAGAGAAGAGATCGAGCTCATGACCAAAGGCAGAATCAGGCTCTGCGCTTGGAAAAACTGAACAAGCGGAAGCAACGTGGCGTAAGCAAAGAGCGCGGGTATGAGCCATGTCGCGAACTTTCCTGCTTCTTGAGAAACCAGAGGATCTTGTCCGATGAGAGAGAGTATCTCACCCATGTAACACCAGAGAACAGACAGAGGGATAGACACAATGAACAGAGAGAAGATCCCCGTGTAAGTATGTTCTCCAAGCTTTTCGAATTGCTCAGCTCCGTTAGCTTGACCACATATAGTCTCCAACGCACTAGCCAAACCAAACTGTACGTGTATGTGATCAACATGAATAAAGCCTTAAAAACCGGTGATCAAGAAAAAGAAAGAGAGAAGGGACATACGACGAGGCTGAAACCGGTGACGCTGCAGAAAGAAATGGCAATGGCGGTGCTCGAGAGGTAAAGCTCACCGAGATGACCAACCATCATTACCGATATCACTAGTAGAAAATACATCGACGAATTCACCACTACCATCGGTCCGGCGATGTAACCGAGCATCCTCATCTCCCGGAAACACCCATCTCTCCTGTTAACTTCTCCGTCGCTCACCAGCGAATCCATTCCTCTTTCTTCTTCAAGATTTTTTGGGGGATGTAACCTTTTAATCGAAGACCCTTAGTCGGAATAGTTGACTAAAGGCTGATTAATGTTTATGGGATCCGTTTAATGCAATGCAGGTAAGTTGTGTGCATAATAATGCAATGCAGGCAAGTTGCATATTAATGAACTGATCGAAGTGGCATTAATAAATGAACAAAGACTTCTTTTTTTTTTTAATTAATAAATGAACAATTAACCAAATTACCAAAACATCTAAAAATGTGTGTAGTAGTATTCAAAAACTGTGATTAGGGAGGTTGCCCTCTAATGATGTGATGGCTATATAACATTAATTCATGAACCGTAACCAAATTACCAAAACATCTAATTCATGAACCCGTCTCTAACTACTCTTATCTTCTGAAATTTTGGATAGATCATAGGTCATAACAGTACAATAGTCCAAAAAGATGAAACAAAATGTAGTAGAAGAGATAGGCAAGAAGAGAAACCCGTTTCAGCCAACAAGTTGGGTTTTCCTCAGCCTATCCATCTTCACAGCCAATTCCGCGACTTTATCTTTCCGGCCTTCATCGAGAAGCGCTTGTTTCAGACGGCTAAACATATGCCCCGGTGCCTTAATACCCACATCCAGCATCTCATTGAAATACTCACAAGCCTCGTCTAATTTGTTCTCATGGCACAGAGCCGTGATCAAACTTGAGAACATGTGCATCCCTGGAAGAACACCTTTTCCTCTCATCTCATCCCATATTTTGGTCGCCATATCCAATCTCTCTTTGTTGCAGAACATCCTCACCATGATCTCGTAAGTACTCACCGTCGGCTCACAGCTCATCTTCTGATAAACTTCATAAGCTTCTTTCGTCCTCTGCATTCGTACCAGATGATGGAGGATTATATCGTAAGTTCTTGCGTTTGGACCAATCCCTTTCGACCTCATCTCTCCCACGACCTTGAACGCGTCTTCCATCCTCTGTGACCAGCAATAAGCTCCCACCAGTGCATTGTAAGTGGGAGCTTCAAGGGGAAACCCGGAACTCTTTGATCTCTCGAAAAACTCGAGGGCTTGGATCAGCTTCTTCTCGGATCCGAGTCCATTGATCAGACTGCAGAAAATGTGTGGACTTGGCTTACAATTCCTCTGCTCCATTTCATTGAAGAATCTAATAGCTTCGTCATACTTTTTAGCCTTGCAATGCGCATTGATAATGATACCGTAAGTGACAACATCGGGCTCGAAGCCTTCGTCTTTCATCTCTCCGTAAACCTCATTAACCCTCAGTAGATTTAACTCCTGACCCCAACCTTCGAGTAGAATAGTGTAAGACTTGATATCAGGCTCGAACCTTTTCTTTTTCATTTTGTCGAACACCTTCTGTGCATCCTCGACGTTTCTGGATTTGCTTATTGTATCAAGCATTCGATTGAAATCGGTCTTTTCCATCTTAAAGCCGTTCTCTTCCATCTTTTGAAACGCGGTTATAGCTTCCTTGACCTTCCTGGCTCGAGCGTATCGTCTAGAGACGAGCGCGAACGTGTCTTTGCTCAAAAGCTTCCTCTGTTTCATGTCGTCTACAAGACTCCAAACGAGTTTGAATTGCTTGATCTTACCTAAAGACTCGATCAACGCGTTGTAGCTCGCGGTGGTGTGCTTGAAACCCTTCTGATTCTCTGCCCATTTGAATACTGACATTGCTAGAACACCGGCGTTGCTCAGCTTCTTCAGCACTTCTTCGACCAGTGCCGGCGAGAGTTTAACGGAAGCTTCGTCGAGCAGATTCTCGACGCTCGAGTCCGTGGATTTGGACACGAACTTGCAGATTCTCTCGGCGTCTTGCGAAACTCTGATCTCATCATCAGCAGCAGCAGCGACGGAAACTTGGTTTTCAACAGAACCAGCATGAAATGATTCGTATACAGTCAGATTTGAAGCCTTGTGAATCGATTTGAGACCCAAGCTCTGTTCTCCGACAGAACTTATTCTCCAGTAGACACGACGAGAGAGATGTCCTCCGTGTAGCTTCCCGGCGAAGCGGAAGAATTGAGAGAAGACCATTGGAGCAGATATTTAGATTTCACTTTCAATTACCCTTTAAAACCTAAAATCGCAGTCTTCAATGACTAAGAAATAACGATCGCATTTGGCAGAATATACTAATAAAGAGATACAACAAGATCAAAAGTTCATCGAATTGCGAAAAGGTAGACGACGACTAATGAATTCCGATGGCTTAACAAAATCTGGGAAAGAGGAAAAAAACAAAAGGCTCTCCTTTCTCTTCTCCCCTCTCCTCGTATAAATACATCAGCCACTGTTGCCCAAAGAATTAACCATACAGACTGAAAAAAAACAACGTAATCTCGTGTCGTGTCGTATAATGACTACAATCCAAAAACCCATTTTCTCTTCACTTGCACTGATTCGTTTGTGAATTCAAATCATCAAGAAAATTGGTTATTGTCTCGTCCAGCTTCTTAGCCTGAGGTCCAGCTTTCACCACGTTGACATCGTCCCATTCCGAGCAAGGATCTGTCCACCAGCTGCTGTGGCTCAAGCACCAAGCTCCAGGGGTGACCCGATAACGCCCACGTTTCAGGATCTCTCTGTCGACCATGTCAAGTACCGGATCGTCTTTCTTGAACTGCCGGGCGAAAGCTGCTCCGCTCTGAGCCATTTGTTCGAAATCTGAGACGCTAAGGAAGTGTGGCTCCATCTTTGGCGGACTGTCCCATATCATGTACCGTAAGTCCCCGTTGACTGTCGTGTTACTGAACTCGGGGGCGTTGCAGATCACGGTGTGGAAGTAGCATTCTTCGGAGAGAATGACGTTGTTAAAATACATGAGGAGGATTCTTGGTAGATTGTCCCAACCGAAGATGCAGTATTCTAGGAAAGATCTGCTCAGTACCATCCAAGGCGAGCCTGCGCGAAAATCACAAACCAGCAGCACACACATGCCAATTTGGTTAGAATGAAGCATATTAGGGATGTGTAGATATACAGGAAGTATAATTATTAGCTACTGAATCTTTTTGCCTGTAAAGACTTTGAAAGCATCTGGTGTTGCTCGTTTCTCGGTAGCAGTGAAGAGCTGTGTTCTTCTTGCTAAGTAAAGTGCAGGATCGACAACAATAGGCTTGATTCTCTGAGATCTACATAAAGATACCATTATTATCATCCCCACCGAATGTTCGAGGAAGAGATTTATAAACATTGCAAAAGATAGGGAAATTTTTGTTTACTTACTCTTTCCAAGCAAGGTCACTAGTGTGATCAATGAAATTCACGCTTCTGTTCACCGAGGCAAACACATGGGATAGATCTGAGATAAACCATGAGTGGACAAAAAAAATGTTACTTTGAAGTCCAGGTCATACGAAGACAAACAGAAGCAGTGGAGTAATAAAGTTTAAAAGCATGAATTTGCCATAAAGAGATCAGTGTCCTAATCAATGACAGTGATTGCATTTCCACTTTCTTTACAGAAAAAAAATAAGAGTAAGCACTATCAACAGAGACCAAACATAAAACCAGCTCAAAGATAGGTCAAAAACAAAGATCTAGAGCTCAAATGAATCACAATCAAGGAGCATCTTATACCTCGTACAAAGTCACTACATTACCTCTCCAATTAAAGTTACTTTCTATTCTCGTTCCGAATTAAAAATAGAAAGTAATCGATCTGACACATACCGTCTTGAGTAATGAGGGGATAATCCAATGCGCTGAGCTCGATGAACCAATTCCAAGTGCGATCGAGCTTCAGCATGATCGATACGGCGTGGAGAGTAGCGGCGATCTTAGAAGCGCCTTTGTCAGAGAGACGATCGACTTTCCCTAACACATCAACATTGCCAAAGGCGTTCACCGCAGGCACAGATTTCAAGTCGGAGAGAAGAGCGAGCCTCTCGGCGTCAGTAGCTTCAGCGCCCAGATGCAGAAGATACCGATTCCTAGGATGATAAACGGCGAGCAGCAACCGGAAGATCCGGTCACTGTCTCCACGACCGCCGGTTATGTAGTAAGCGAAAGCTGGTGGGTAATGAGAACCGTGGCGGATTGCGGAAGGGAAAGGCTTAGAGGTGAAAGCAGAGATTGAGTAGAGCAAGAGGAGGAAGACGGAGAGGAATACTACGGAGAAGAGAGTGAAAAGCCATTTCTTTTCAGCTCCCATCGTTTACTTACCCTCCTTCCTTCACCTTGGATTTGTTTCAAATCTGGCTCCGATTGAGCATATATGCGTTCCCACCGATCAAATCGGAAGACTGGAGCTCATACGTGGATCTTGAGAAATGCGGAGGACGAGATCTCGGCGTTTCGCGAGTCCGGGAGAGTGAGATCGAGCATAAGATGGGATCAGACCACGATGAGATCTCGGTGCCGGGATAGAAGAAGAAGCAACGAATAATTCAAGCAGAGACAAAATGGAGCTTAAAAAAGGAGAAAGAGAAGGATAGTGGAAGAGAGAGAGTGAGAATAAGGTTAGGGTTAGAGACGTAACCAAAAGATTTGGACTTGGAGGCTCTGAAGAAGACAACGGATCCTCAGGTACGAATTTTCGATCTCCGTTCAGTAGTCGGTTGGGAAAAACTTTGGGAAGCTTTAACTCGATTGTTAACAGTAAATCGCCAACTTTCTTCCACCACTCGACCCTTCAAAGCGCGTGTCGGCCACGCTCCTGAAGACATTTTCATATGATACCTGCGTGCTTTTTTCCCACGCGCCTTTGATAGCGAGTGAGAATGAAAGTGGGTCGGGTGGTTCACCGGCCCGAGGAGATTTACTTTTATTTTTAATTAATTAATTGAAGAGTTGGGACAGGGACAACTTTAAAACACAAGATTTGTCCAAAACTCCTGAAATAGTAACTGGACCATATCATTTATAATTTGCTGCTTCATTCTTTAGTAAGTAAAATTTACCCTTTTGGATATTCAAAGCAAAATTATTCAGACACAACGTCTTAAATTTGGAAATATTGTTGATACAAGTTTGTTGGGATTGTTGTTGTTGTTACACGGAGTTGACTTCATCTTCATCGTCACTCCCTCCGCTTCCACGGCTACCGCTTCCGCTGCTGCTCTGGCCGCTTCCGCTGCTTACGCTTTTGCTCCGACCATCACTGTCACTTCCACTGCTGCTTCCACTGCTACTGCTTGAGCTTGAGCTTTGACGTTTTTGTACCTCTGCGTTCACTTGCGCTCTAAGCGCTTCCGCCGCGTTAAGACCCTGTTCTCCTTCATCGCCGCTATCATCATCCACATCTGCAATCTCCTCTTCCATGATGCTAAGCTGCTTGGTTAAGCTCTCGACATACTCTCCACCATCATCAGCATTGTCTTTGTCTGCATTCTCGTTCTCTGGTGTATACGAGCCAAATATCTCCTCAACTAAATCAATCTCGTGATGTTCTTCTACATCATCTATCTTGTCATCAACTGGCGAGATAGCAGGTGCGTTTCCAGGGATGGAAGGTTCAACTGCAATCATTTTTTATTGTTAGATATTAGAACTGCTACGTTAGTTCTTAGAGTAAAAACAAAAAACCAGATATAGCAGACACATGCTTAGAAAAAGGTAGTGTGGACCTGTAAACTTGAATCAACAGTTTAATATTCCTGCCTAGTCTCCCTTGACTATATCTAACCAATACAGAGCCAAACAGTCATAGCGGCAATGAGAACCCATGACCAGAAATAACATACCTCTATGTACTAGCAACCAAACTCAACCAACCATATGCATATGCGGTTGATAAAGAAAGAGACTAAGCAGTGATGATGACAAGTTCGTCTTGTGTTATGGTTAAGTTTTGTTCGTTCTATGCAGTGTACCTTATGATCCAAAAAATCAAAGTCCGGTACTTGAAAAACTATACAGCTATAAGATAGGACAAAAAATGCTAAATCGTGAGTACATCGCTGGAACAAACTGCTAACCTGAGTTCTCTGGCTTCCCAATTTCGATTCTTTCCACATCAACCTGCAGATATTACAGAAAACGAGAACTTAAAACCAGTAGCAGCAACACCTCTACCATCAAGCAATCAACAAAACACCATCAAATTTGTCCAGCCATCGACTACCCTTCAATCGTATCAAGTGAAGCAACCAATATATGAAAGAGAGGAAAAGTAAAAGACATTGGGAAAACTCACATGCACATCTGGAATCAAACTTCTATTCACTTGTGGAGATTTGGCAGCACGACCAACAGGAGATAACCGATGCTCCACAGGGGCAGCAGACTGAGAAGCCCCAGCGGATTCACCGGGTGTCCTGAGATGCCGGAGCTGCTTCACAGCCCGATGCAACCTCTCCAAACGGAATTTCTCCCCATCGAAAAACAGCACCGCGTCGTTCTCCTTGTAATCCTCGCTGCTGCCTTCAAATGTCACCTTGGGCTTACCAGGTTGGTTATTTTGGAACTCAACTGAAACTCTGTTATCCTTCTTCTTGTGCAGAGTTCCTGACCTTTTCTTATCAATAGAAGCCGGCTTGAATTCATCTGCAATTACATATCACCACCTCAACATAAATGCTTTCCCGTTGAAAGAATCATTCTGAATAAAAGTGAAATTAATCTAATCTATGTCTTCCCAAATTGTCCTATGAGTTAAGATTATGGATCATAAGCAACAAACGAGTTTCGATCGAAATCAACCAAAAATTACGAAAGGTCACACAATCGAAGAATCGGAGCTCACATCGCAAAGTGCAAAACTTATGGGAGGAATCATCTTTGGCAGAAGGACCCAGGACCAGATCATACCATTGATCTGTCTTCGGGGCGGTACTGGGCTCTTCTCGGGAGTGATTCGACATCTTCGGGGAAGGACGATCAACGACTGCTCAAGGTAGAGTCCATCAAGAGGAGGCAGATTCAAAATCACGCTTCAAACTCGCGGCGGAACGAGAATTCGCGAAACCCGAGGTCTCCGATTCTCAAATGCGGAGGACCCAGACGAACTTGGCGCTGGTCACGTAGGGTTTTTCTTTAGGGCAGAGAGGGAACACGAATCCGGGATCAGAATTTCGGATCCGATACCCGCCGATTCATGCTTTTTAATCTCCTTAACCAATGGGATACGCACACATGTTAATACGTCTTCGTGTGGGTTAACCTGTTTGGCAGCTATTTTTATTCCCACGTGGGATTACTGATCATAAACTCCAGCCAAACGTTTCCTTTTGTTCGGTTCGGTGTTTTACCTTTTAAGTACCGCGGTACGAAACTTAAGTTTAACCGGTCATTGACTACTGTTTTTATGAAATTCGTGGGCTTGGAATTGGGCTTCATTTCTACTCTCGTGTGGTTACTAACCCATTTGCAAATCTGTGACTGTATCATCAATCACAAACACAATTATATCTTCTTCCGATGTGATAACATGAAATATTCTAGTCAATACAGATTTTCAGGAGAAAACACAAATTATCATGCTCAATAGATTTGGAGTGTATGGTTCATCTGTTCTCGCAATCTTGTCGTCTTCCTCAATGACAGCTTCCATATGAGCTCCAGGTGTTCTTCTCTCATCTGATTTATCCTTTCCCAACCATCTTCGCGGTTGTGGTCTGATCAAGTTTTGGTGTTCTTTCTATTTTCTCTGTTTCAGATTGGTCACTGTTGTTGCGTATATAGCATTTTCTCGTTCTCGGTTCTCATCCAATTTTCTTGGGTATTGCCTAGTAATTCCCAGTTTGGTCATCTTGTGTTTTGTTTCCTATCGTTGACTTCGAGCTATACAAAGTGAGATCAAGAGTCATATTCAGGTAAACTGAATCGAAGATGTCGTCGAGTTTCTACAGTGGACTTCCCGAGAACAATGTTAGTTCTAGGTTTGAGGATATTCTCAGCGGTTTTGTGCCTTTGATGAAGCTTATCTGTTTGACCGTGATCGGTCTGCTTCTTGCTCACCCTAAGACTCAATTAGTCCCGAGAGCCACGTTTAGGCTTTTGAGCAAGCTTGTGTTTGCTCTGTTCTTGCCTTGCCTGATCTTTACTGAGCTTGGAGAAAGCATTACCTTCGATAACATTGTTCGTTGGTGGTTTATTCCGGTCAACGTGCTGCTCAGTTCGGTCGTAGGGTCCTTTATAGGATACTTGGTCGTCCTCATATGTCGACCTCCTCCAGAGTTCACCAGATTCACTATCGTCATGACTGCTTTTGGAAACACCGGGAATCTCTTGCTAGCTATTGTTAGCTCGGTGTGTCACACGAAGAACAACCCTTTTGGTCCGAGTTGCCACTCGAGAGGGATTTCATATGTATCGTTCGCGCAATGGGTCGCTGTGATTCTTGTGTACACTGTTGTGTATCACATGATGGAGCCGCCTTTGGAGTACTATGAGGTCGTTGAGGACGATGGGGTCGAGATAGATGAGGTGAATGTGGCTTCTCATGATGTTAGCAGGCCTCTTCTAGTTGAAGCTGAATGGCCAGGGATCGAGGACAAAGAGACCGAACATTGCAAGTCCCCTTTCATTGCGAGGGTCTTCAATAGCATTTCGAGTTACTCGCAGACTTCTTTTCCTGAAGTTGATCTCGGGGGAGAGACCGGAGGCGAGTGTTCCAGCCCCAGGTCTCTTCTGTGCTTGGCTGAGCCGAGAGTAATAAGGAGAATAAGAGTTGTAGCTGAACAGACTCCAGTCAATCACATACTCCAACCTCCAACGATCGCATCTCTGTTAGCCATCGTTGTTGGTTCAGTGCCTCAGCTGAAAAAGATTGTCTTTGGGTACGATGCTCCACTTTCTTTCATCACGGATAGCTTGGATATAATGGGGAGCGCTATGGTTCCCTCTGTGATGCTTGTTCTTGGTGGTATGCTCTCTGAAGGACCAAGGGAATCAACTCTCGGGTTACGTACTACGATCGGGGTTTGTGTTGCAAGACTTTTGGTGCTTCCTCTAGTTGGAATAGGGATTGTGATGTCAGCTGATAAACTTGGTCTCATTTCCTCAGATCCAATGTTCAAGTTTGTGCTTCTTTTGCAGTATTCGACTCCTAGTGCCATTTTACTCGGAGCCATCGCGAGTCTAAGGGGTTATGCGGTTAGAGAGGCCTCGGCGCTTCTGTTTTGGCAGCACGTCTTTGCGCTTTTGTCTCTTACGTTCTACATTATCATCTTCTTCAAGCTCACCGTTGATAATAATGTCCAAGGTATGCCATAAATCTAAGGAAAAAAGAAAAAGAAAAAATGAAAAATGTAACCTTTCTTGTAAAGAATGTGATGGATAAAGAAATTGAATTTCAATTTGTGTGTTTGGTGAATAAGTGACACCCACTTGCAAACTCTTTTTTTCTATATTGTGTATGATATCAATTCAATGTTTTAAGAAGTAAAGCCTTCGTACCAAAAATGGCATGAACCGTGCACTTACAATTACATGATTACTTATCTCTTGGCCTAAATCATCTTTTAAATAGAGAGGATCATTGTTGTATTCACATGCTTTAGATGATATATGTTATACACGGAACAATGACGTTTTGATTATAAAATTCAATTCAAAAAAAAAAAAAAAAATCAAAAAACGGTCATGATTTCCAATGGTGTAGAAAGGCTGCTTTTAAAGATAGTGGGATTGGAATATGCGGGGAACTTATAGTAAAACATGTTATTATTTCTAGGAATTTGAATCATTATATTATTTTTCTAGGGAAGAGATAAATCATTTAATTTTGGCTCCGTTGAAGCAGAATCAATCAAGATCCGATTATATGGAAGTATTTTTTGCAAGAATGCCTCATTTCTCTGCCATTCAAACCAAAATTATGGTAATAAGAAGGATAGTAAAATTTTAACATGTGTATATGTAATTTAGATGGTGACACAAGTAAAACTCGAATTCAAATACTTGAGATATATATTTCAGAGATTTCCGTATCTATTTGATTATTACATATATAAATTTTAGCTTACCCTTTAAAAAAGAACCGTCAAGGAGGACGAATACGATTCTAGTCTTTGTAGAGTCTCTCTTCCTGTCTCTTATACACATCTAGATGTGTATAAGAGACAGGTTTAATTTTTTGCAAGAATGCCTCATTTCTCTGCCATTCAAACCAAAATTATGGTAATAAGAAGGATAGTAAAATTTTAACATGTGTATATGTAATTTAGATGGTGACACAAGTAAAACTCGAATTCAAATACTTGAGATATATATTTCAGAGATTTCCGTATCTATTTGATTATTACATATATAAATTTTAGCTTACCCTTTAAAAAAGAACCGTCAAGGAGGACGAATACGATTCTAGTCTTTGTAGAGTCTCTCTTCTCCTTAAAAGTTAACTCCGTTCACATTTCTGCATTCACAAATCACAAAGCAAGTCGCGTCTCTTTATACTTAACAATGGGTTCTGCGTTCGATCCCCTTGTCACGACCTCCGAGGAGCCTGCCGCCGTCAGCTCGCCGCCTCCCTCCAACCTCACTCAAGACGACCTTAAGAGAATCGCCGCTTATAAGGCCGTCGAGTTCGTCGAATCTGGGATGGTCGTCGGCCTCGGCACTGGCTCCACCGCCAAACACGCCGTGGCTCGCATCAGCGAGCTTCTCCGAGAAGGAAAACTCCGGGATATAATCGGAATCCCAACTTCAACCACGACGCACGAGCAGGCGGTTTCTCTGGCGATACCGTTGTCCGATCTAGATTCGCACCCGGTCGTGGATCTATCGATCGACGGCGCCGACGAAGTCGATCCCGCCCTCAATCTGGTGAAAGGACGCGGCGGATCGCTGTTGAGGGAGAAGATGGTGGAAGGAGCGTCTAAAAAGTTTGTCGTGATAGTCGACGAATCGAAGCTCGTGAAGCATATTGGGGGAAGCGGCCTCGCCGTTCCCGTGGAGGTCGTGCCGTTCTGCTGCAATTTCACGAGGGGGAAACTGGAAGAGCTTTTCCGAGAAGCGGGATGCAAGGCGAAGCTAAGGGTGAAGATCGGGTCTAGCGGCGGAGAGACGGCGGCTGTGACGGACAACGGGAATTACGTGGTGGATCTGTACTTGGAGAGAGACATCGGGGATTTAGAGGCGGCGAGCGAGGCCATACTGCTGTCTCTTATACACATCTAGATGTGTATAAGAGACAGCTTTATCATCTTCTTCAAGCTCACCGTTGATAATAATGTCCAAGGTATGCCATAAATCTAAGGAAACAGAAANGAAGGAGCGTCTAAAAAGTTTGTCGTGATAGTCGACGAATCGAAGCTCGTGAAGCATATTGGGGGAAGCGGCCTCGCCGTTCCCGTGGAGGTCGTGCCGTTCTGCTGCAATTTCACGAGGGGGAAACTGGAAGAGCTTTTCCGAGAAGCTGGATGCAAGGCGAAGCTTAGGTTGAATATCGGTTTTAGCGGCGGAGAGACGGCGGCTGTGACGGATAACGGGAATTACGTGGTGGATCTGTACTTGGAGAGAGACATCGGGGATTTAGAGGCGGCGAGCGAGGCCATACTGCGGCTGCCCGGAGTAGTGGAACACGGGATGTTCCTGGGGATAGCGACCACTTTGATCGTCGCCGGTAAATTCGGCGTAACCGTCAAGAATAAGTTTGGCTAAAGGAGCCGAAAAATTAGGGTTTATGGTTGAATTTTGATTTTCTCGTGACATGGATCTGGTTCGGTAAACCCTTTGCTCCTATTGGTGGAACTTTGACTTATTTTTTTGTCAATCTGTAGAACTTTGACCATTGCAGACTGTTTTTCTTTAGTTTCGGGAAAATTTCTAAAGTGGTCCGTAACTTTCTTTATTTACAATAAACCCCTACGCTCTTACTATTTACTAACTTGCCTGAAACTTCCGCTATTTACCAAAGTACACGGAAATTTGATTATTTACAGTAATCCCAGAACCTCAGCTATACACTAAAATCCCTAGGAAATTTGATTATTTACAGAAGTACCCGCAATTTTACTATTTTCCAAAATTCCTCAGCATTTCCTCTATTTAACAAAGTATCCCGATCTGTTTCAATTTGTAGAAGTACCTATGTACCTATCTTTGGTAAATAATATGTTCTCAAATAACATTACATTTGGTATCTACCAAAATCTTTTCCTATTTACAGGGCTCTAATTTAGATAGAAGATTCTGCTATCACACTTGACTTGTGTTACTGAAACTTGAGAAGTTGTGATATAGTAGTTCGAAAGAAAATACAAACAAAATGACTTAATGGGCCCTCTTCCATAAACCATGGGCTTTTAGTTATTATTTTTTTTTCAAGTTACGAATCTGACAAGAATCGATGTCGGCAGCGAAATCTCGTCAACTATTTTGCTCAATTTTGTTCGTTTGTACATCGTGGGTTTCGATTTTCGTATCAAAAATGTTTGTGTGGAATTTCGAAATTCAATTAAGAAAGCCAATTTAAATGTTTGTGTGGCCACAATGTGAAGAAACTAACCTACTAACGAATTAGTGTAGTCGTGCCATTTTGTTTTACTAATCAAGTCTTGAGATCAATTCCATTTAACTTCATATTTGACCATTTAAGAATCCATACAATCACTTAGATCTTCACACACACAAAAACGATGTCTATATAAAATATGAATTTAGGTAGACAAGAATAAGATAATAAAAGAATTGAAAAAGTAGACACTTTCTAATACGGGAGGATAAAATAACATGTTATGGGTTAGTTTTGTCATGGAGCAAGAAAGATGCATCTCCAATAAATAAAAGATTTCACACATTTTGGGTCACATGTTCCTCTCACATGCTTCTTCATGCATTTGAACGATCTTGACTCTACCAAATGACCCACCATAATGGCATGTTAATATGATGAATTCACAACCAAACAAAAATATAAAATAGCATATTAGGGATTTTACTTTAATATAAGAGAAGTCTAATACTAGTTTACAAAAGAGAAACTTTTAATATACGATATAACTTCTTTTGATTTTTCAGTAAAGATATAAAAGTAGAGACGTACGTCAAATACCAAACCCACCCATACACATTAAAGTGATTTAGGTATAAAATTGTCATCAGCTTTTTTGTAATATAGCTCTTCGTTAGATAAAAAATTATCCTAAAATAGTTCTACAAAAATGAAGTCTATGGATTTGGAGTGGACACTTTAATAGTTTATATATTTTCCGGTCACTTTCGAGAAAAAATTTGCCGTCACTAGGAAGAGTCTAAAAAAGTCTTGAGATCCCATAACCTTAACCGCAAGTTATGGTAATTCAAGTCGTAAAGCCAGGTCCAAAAGCAAATATTATTTTAAGTTAACAATATACTATATCAACAATTATTTGTAATTTTCGTGAAAATTATGTATAAAAATTCTTTCTTACGGGTGAGAATCTATCAGTGGACTGCACCATTCCAGATATTAGTTTGGGTCTTTCTATAGGTCTGAGATTTATTCTGAATTACAAAAAAAAAAAAATTCTTTCTCCGTAACTCTTTTGAAAAGTAAAGGTTGAAAAAAAAGAAGAAAAAAAACTATTTTGAAAAGTAGCTAATATAGAAACGAAATCCATGTGAAATATCATATGTTGTTCCTCATTTAAACCCAAATGTATTAAAGTCATTGGATCTAAATTAAGAAAAAGAAAAGCATTTTTTTTAATCCAAGAGACGCATGTATTGTTTAAACTGAAATTGTATGATTTGTATGGACCAAAAACATTACATGATTATGAATTAGTTATAGGTGGATACTAATTTTCTTTAGAATCTGTTTGGCAAATTACACACTCTGTCATCATGTTTTTTTTTTCTTTAAATAAACTTTCCATTAAATGGTTAAAATAAGCAGTTCTCAAATTTTATAAGTAATCAAAACGTCACTGAAAGCTTTTTTTGCAAGAGAGTTTGTAAAAAATTGGCAGATCTCAGTATAAAGATAAACGATACATCGATGCAAAATATCATGGAAAATCTTATAAATTTCCGAAAGATAGAGTCCGGTATTGATCGACTGGACGATTTGTTGCGAATCTGAAGCTAATTGGAGTTTGGTGATATCTAGATCGAGGGCGTGTATGAGTGCGAGAGCGATTGCAAATCCATCCGTCACCGTAGGTGACAAAACATACCGTTGACCTTTGGAATTATGTGCGATTTGTCGTTGTTGATGGTCCTGTACAATTCACCATATACCGCCATACTTCCGATCTTCTCGCCACGTCCCATCTATCTTGCAACGGATTACATCAGCCGAATTTGCTATCATCCGATAGCTCGTTCGCAAAGATACCTTCGTCTTTTCTGTCGGCTGAGCTTCTTGCCATTTCTTTGTTCTAATCACTGCTAAATTAACAGTTTCTCTCGGTAATTTCACCTGATAATTGAAAACTTTTTTATTCTTAGCTAACCAGATGCTTCAGAGGATCCACGGAGCTAGGGAACCTGATCTGAACTCTTATCATCATCTATAGTCAAACAAAACACATGAGACTTGAAATTACTGGTCTAATCAATGTACCGTCCGATTTAAGGTCCACGTGGCTACAGAAACAAAGCGCCACTAGTGACACCGAGACGAAGGGGACGCAACCAACACGTTAAGACCCTTTTGAGTCAGATCACCTATGGGACCCCACATATAATCAATGTGCCCAATCAATCAAATTACACAAATCTTAATTTCTAGACAAACAACCCATGCGACGCTTTTGTGTGTGCGTTAACAGAATAACGAAATCATTAAAATTGTTGAAAAATCTTGTTTAGTCTTGCCATTTAATTTATTGATTCTCACCACTTATAGACCCCAATATGCTTCCAAATTAGTACCTAACCACACTCTTCATTTGGCCAAGTTGTTATACTTAAACACCAACTGAACCCATCACCTGTTGATATTTTATTTTGGTTTCCTTATTTTAATTGATTTTCGAATTGAATCAAGTTAAATCCGACGTATAAAGTGTGTGCGTGTGAAAAGCGTATAAGTGTGAAAATAAGAAAAAGTGGCACAGGACAAGAGTAAGTAAAGGTGCCCAATAAAAGCACTCTCTTCTTCTCTTTTCACTTTCCCCATTAAAAGGCAAATATCAACCAAAGCTGATGCAACAAGGCATGAGCGCGGGGATAATAAAATCTCCGATGACCCGCGTTTTCTGTGCTTCAACAATGTCGGCCTTTCTCTGATCTGACACAGTCGAGTTTGTTTCCTTTTATCTCTCTCTCTCTCTCATGCCTCGATTTCGTCGTATCGACGTAGCTGCTCAGTGAGGAAGGAAGATGAGCTTCTTTGTCTTCTCCGTTTCCGTTTTTGTTGCTCTCGGTTTCTTTTCTCTCCCGCCTTCCTCTGCTCTCTCCCGAGATTCATCCGCCCAGGATCCGCTTAAGCTCATTCTAGGTTTCTCCTTTTCCCTGTATTTTCTTTGTTTCACGCTGATGGCAATCCTCACGTTTTCTTTTTCTTGATTCGTGCTCTTTCGTTTCAAGAATAATTCATGGCGGTTCTAGGTTTTACATCCCAAACTGAAAACACCAGATTATTTTGAAGTTTCCATTATCTGGGATTTGTAGTTCTCTAAGGCTCGGTTCCAATTGTATTTACAATCTGTGAATGTTGTGTCCATGATCCGCTAATTCCTAAATCATCCGCTTCTTGTTGTCCTCGGCAGTATGAAGCAAGCTTAGAACCGTGATGAGTTTTGTGTTTTTGGGGTGGAATTCTGATTTATGTAAATTGCTTTGTTACAATCACAGGCTCGCCTAATTTCGGATCATGGAAAGGTGCAATCTCAGCTGGTTCGTTAGCACCAGGACCTTCACCTGATTTCTCTGATTACCTAGTCTTGGCAGCTGACAGGACCAAGAGACCTGACATTCTTAGAGCTTTCAAGCCTTACCGTGGCGGCTGGAATATCACTGACAATCACTATTGGGCAGTAAGTCTCTGTTCTTCGTTTGTCGAATCCCAATTGTTTCAGTTTCCCCCAGATGATTGTTTTCAGTTCTAGGATCTGTGGTAGTAATGGCTATTTTCAGTCTGTTGGATTTACAGGTGCTCCTGGTTTCATTCTAGCTGCTGTCTGGATCTTGTCTTTTGGCTCCCTTCTCGTTGTATACCATTGCTTCAGATGGAGAGTATGCGAGAAAGCCAAGGGGTCATCATACAATTCACGGAGGATCTGTCTCATCTTGCTGATAGTCTTTACATGTGCTGCAGCGTAATAATCTCAACTCCTCGTTGTTTTGTTTCCCTCACGTCCTTGATTAGGGATCTCTGTCATTTTGTTTTGTTGTTTCTGAGATTGAACTGGTCTTTTTTTTCAGGGTTGGATGCATTCTTTTGTCTGTTGGACAGAACAAGTTTCATACTGAAGCTTTGCATACTCTTAAGTACGTGGTAAACCAGTCGGACTACACTGTGGGGATCCTCCAGAACGTGACTCAATACCTGTCTCTTGCAAAAACGATAAACGTGACACAGGTTTCCATTCCACCAAATGTATTGGATGAAATCGACAAGTTGAATGTCAATCTGAAAACTGCAGCGGAAACACTAGAAGAGAAAACAACAGATAATGCTGCTAAGATAAAGAGAGTTTTCTACGCTGTGTAGGTTGCCCTGAACCTTGCTTTGTGAAACTGAATGGTACCAGTTTATGATTAACAGCGGAAAAAAATGTCCATGCTAACTCTGTATATGTACTTTTCAGGCGATCTTCTCTGATCGCGGTGGCTACTGTGATGCTCATCCTTTCTTTATTTGGTCTTTGTAAGTCCAGTTTATGTTCATTTGGTTCTTTGGTGTTCCCATTTGATGATTTGGCTGTGACATCCACTTGACTTTAACGTTTATCTGTTCTTTGCTTTATTACAGTGCTCTCCGTCCTCCGCCATCAACACGTTGTTCATATGTGAGCCCTTCTTTAAACTCCAACATCTCCATTGTCTTTAATTTCTAGTGGTGTAATATAAATGTAAATCTGAGTCATGGGGATGTAAATGATGGCAGATTCGTTGTGAGCGGGTGGATACTGGTGGCTGTGACATTTATCCTCTGTGGAGTCTTTCTGATCCTAAACAAGTAAGTTTTTTGCTGTTCGATTGTTTGTTTACTTTTCCATTTAATTAGTCTCGCAAATATAGTTAAACCGTCAATTGTTTTGTTTTCCAGTGCAATTGCGGATACGTGCGTAGCCATGAAGGAATGGGTTGATCATCCTCATGCAGAAACAGCTCTCAGCAGCATCCTCCCATGTGTTGATCAGCAAACAACAAACCAGACTCTTGCCCAGAGCAAAGTTGTCATCAACAGCATCGTGACCGTTGTAAATACCTTTGTATATGCCTATGCCAATACAAACCCATCTCCAGGTCAAGAGCACTATTACAATCAGTCTGGACCTCCAATGCCTCCTTTGTGCTACCCCTTTGATGGAAACATGGAAGATCGCGAGTGCGCTCCTCAGGAATTGTCAATAGCAAATGCATCATCGGTACTACTCAACTCACCTATCTTTGTATGTATTGAACAAAACACCACAAGGTCTTAATAATCCCTGTTGTTCATGCAATTTTTGTTTCAGGTCTGGGAGAGTTACATATGCGAGGTATCACAATCCGGAAACTGCACAACTGTAGGGAGAATAACTCCTGACATCTACGGGCAGCTGGTAGCAGCTGTAAATGAGAGCTACGCTCTCCAGCATTACACACCGCCTTTGCTTAGCTTCCGAGATTGCAACTTTGTTAGGGATACATTTGAGAGTATTACCTCAGATTACTGTCCGCCATTGGAGCGTAATCTGAGGATTGTGAATGCAGGGCTCGGGCTGATCTCTGTTGGAGTGTTACTGTGTCTGGTGCTGTGGATATTCTATGCGAATCGCCCCCAAAGGGAGGAAGTGTTTGCGGATCCACGCCCTCAAATAAAAGACGATAGCTTTGGTAACGGCTTGGATAACCATCACTCAGGTGACGAAACCAAGGTTTCTGCAGAATACGTGTAGTATTATAGATAGGTATAGATAGATAGAATCATGTATTGTATTTCATAAGAGCTATGAAAGAAAAAAACAATAAAGTCATTGTGTAGCGTTCATGTAAAATTAGAAGAAGAAGAAGAGAAGACTAGAAGTGGAGCAAAGTTTCACTTTGTGGCTTTTGTTTCCGGCATGATTAGGAGTCTTCTTGATTTGTAAAAGTAATTACTGATCAACCATCTTTACTTTAACTCACATTCCCACTTTCAGACACAAACTCGTCATGAATGATCAATTACAATGTAGTGTTGGTAGCAAGAGCCATGAGATTAAACGGTCTGATCTGGTTTTTGTTTCCATTCCACAAAGCTTTTGACATGAGATGGTAAGTGCGTTCAGTCGGATGATAAAAGTCCCAAAACATAAACTCATTTGGGTTATCGCAAATCTTGTATCCTTCTCTTCCACACTGCATCAATCCTCCCAGTGTCCCGTCCCCACAACACGCACTCGTCACATCTGAAAACCCTTTTAACCAGAAAACCATGATTCAATTTTCTGACAGACACTTGAAAAAAGGTCTTGAAAGAAAGAAGTGAATCGATTATAACTGTTTACCGTAACGAGCAGGGTAAGTTTGGAATCTGTGAGTGATACCATAGACAGCTCCAAACACCGCAATGGCTCCAGGGTACTTAGTGGGAATTATGTTCACTATATCTTCAAGTCTTCTGTTATATTTCTTGGCCATAACATTCATCTTACCGAAGCATTTATTGGTTGGGGCATTAGGAAGCAAGGCTCTTGCAGGGACACATCCCACTGGACCTAAAGAGAAGATGGCGATGCGTCGAGCACCTAGTTGGTAGATTTGATCAACGGTTTTGTTCACTTGGGCTAACATTGAGTCCACATAGGCGTCTGGAGAGAGTGTAGGAGTTTGGAATGGAAGAAAGTAATTAAAGATGTCGTTGGAACCAGACTCCAATAAGAAGAGAGATTCTTGGATTACAGATTTTTCGATGTGGTTTTGATCTACGAGTGTCTGGAATTGCTGAAGCTGGGTTTGGATCGGTGTCACGCCCTGCGTATTTACGTGTCAACGGATGATTCATAAGAAACCAACATTTTCTTGTAATGAGAGATGTTTCAGATATTAGTTACCATGACTTTGTTGGTATCAATCAAGAATCCACTACCAGCACTGGCAAAGTTAATCCCATTTGAAGGGAATCGTTTTAAAGTTCCGTTCAAGATTTGAATCTGCAATTCCAAGAATGGTTTCTGTAATGGAAGACCTAGAAACTGCGCTGCAATAGATTGAAGTAAAGGGAGAAAAAAGTAAGGAGCCTTGCGAAAGAAGCAATCTTGAAAAAAGGGTAAAGTAATCAACGAGTTAGGATTTTTTTATTACAGATGAAGTCAGCGACGGTTCTTCCATTGGTGAACCTTCCGGTAGGGCGGTGGAAAAAAGAAGAACCATAAGGAGGAAAATCAGCCTGAGCGGTACAGTTTTTGTTGAAATGTTTGTTTCCGGCGTCAAAAATGGAGTCACCGAAGGTGAAGATGGCAGGAACGGAGGGAGAAGACTTGGCCAGAGCCACCGGAGAGGCTAGAAGGAGCAGAGCGAAGAGTAAGATGAGTAAGTCCATTGAAGAAGAAGACTCGTGTGGCGATCAATCTATTAAACACACTAATTATATATATTAATAGATTATTAATTTATAGTCACATTGAAATTGAGGCATAGAAAAATTGTAACGGTAGGCAAGAGCAGCATTGTTCATGTTTCTGCACTTTTCTCATTCGGTGTGATTAAAGTTTCTAAGTTGTTCCTAATTTTCTGCTTCTTATTACATATATGATTCCTCTAAAACGGTCAAATTTGTAGAAAAGAATATTATTAGAGAAAATAATATTAATATATTATTAGGTTTGTAGCCATGTGATGTGAACAATTAAGATGTTTTAGCTACTAAACGAAGATTATTATCTATGTAAACATCATCATTTTCATTTACTTTTGTATGGGATTATGTCATATCGATTTCATTTTAGGACAGAACTATTTTTCTCTTTTGTTTTCCTTGGCGTCATTCATCTTCTGGGCATGATTCATGGTTGTTTTTGTTTTTTTAATTGGGTGCAAGATTCATGATTGGTTAAAAAAATTCAAAAAAAAAAAATGAAAAGAAAATCCAAATAATTAAATGGAGAGGCATCAGAAAAGAGGAGATTCTGAGAGAATAATTTTAAAACAAAAAAACAAAAAGAGAATAAAAACATATTCTGAAGCATCAATTTCTAAATGCCAAAGCGAAGGGGGAGAGCCTTTTTCTTCCTTTTTAGGGGAGACGAAACCCTAAATTCCACTTCACAGTCCCCCAATTTCACTCTCAGATGAAGCGTATTGTGAGGATCTCATTCACCGACGCAGAAGCCACCGATTCTTCTAGCGAAGAAGAGACGGAGGAGCGTGGACCATCCCTTCCTCGCCGCCGTGGGAAAAGGCTAGTCAAGGAGATCGTAATCGACCCTTCAGATTCCGATAAGAAACTCGACGTCTGCAAGACGCGGTTCAAGATCAGGATCCCGGCGGAATTTCTCACGACGGCGACGGCGGCGACGACTAAGGGGAAGAAGAAATTCCGAGGAGTGAGGCAGAGGCCGTGGGGGAAATGGGCGGCTGAGATCAGATGCGGCCGAGCTCTCAAGGGACGGCGCGATCGTCTTTGGCTGGGCACTTTCGACACCGCCGAAGAAGCCGCCCTTGCTTACGATAACGCCGCGATTCAGCTGATTGGACCTCACGCGCCTACCAATTTCGGTTTCCCGGCGGCGGAACAATCACCGGCGGAGAATCAAGAGGTTAAGACGGTGGTCGGAGCATCCGCCGTTGCTCGAGGCGCGTGAATCGGATTGGGTGATTTTAGTTCGTGACTTCGTGTGGTTGAAACTAGCAAGAAGGTCTCTCTCGTAATTAGCCATTGGGGCCTATGGCTGTTTATTGTAAATTAATCTTTCTTCTTAAAATGGCCTGATGTTTCTGATCTCATGTCCTTCGCCTGTACTGTAACCTTTGTCGTCATCTCTGTATATATTTGGCACATGGACGAAAGTTGAAAAACCCTGCAAAAAAAATCTCGCTTTCTAGATTCTTTTCCCTTTCCTTTATAAAAACAAAAGAGCTAGAAAAAGTTAAGATTGGTTTTGAATAGAGATTGAAAAGTGAGATTGGTTTTGAATTGATTTTGGTTCATTACATCGTTAGAATCAGGTTATAAAAGATTTGATTGGTAACTTCTTTGGACAACCCATTTGAATGTTTTAACACATTTCTAGATTCAAAACATAATCTATCGCAAACTCTAACAAATCCGAAGTTCTAATTGAGTTTTGATTGAACTGAACCCTAACCGAACTAAACCAAAATGACTTTGATAAGAGTTCAAAACGAGTAACGAATCAAATCAAATATTCCGAGTAATAATGTCTACCCCCAATCGCCACCTATAAGTTACAAACATTGTATTTATGTATTAATGGCTTCACTAAACTAAAGGAAATTTAGATGTTTTCCATCTTTTGATCCTTGTCTTGGATGTATCAACTATACATTTTTATACTTTGGGGCTGTCATTAGAAGCCTATGAAAATGTTAGGCGGTCCAAGGAAACGCTTTTTTTTTTTCTTCTTCTGGAGGAGTAGAATCGTAATACGGCTCGCCGCTAAATTCCAAAAAATAAATACTTTTAAAATGATGGAGATTGGAGAGGGCCAAACAAATCACGAGGTCTTTTTGAAAAGACGAGAAAGAGTGAGGATACACGAGGAGTGGGTTAAAAAAAAACAAAATAAAAAAAAACAACATTGCAACTAATTTTGTTGTTGTTGATGATTATGAAATTGAAAATGGGTTTGAAGTCAAATTTTATTTGTTTGTTCATCACACTTCACATAATAAACGTGAAGATTTCTTTATTATTTAATGCCTTGTGGAGGAAGAAACAACCATAAGTTTTTTTTTTTTTTGAAACCTAGAAACAACTAGAAGTTGCAAAGCTAATCAACACATTGAAAACTAATTTTTCAACGAATTAAGTAACTTTAGATTTTATTCCCACTCTTTTAGCAATTACATTGTATATACATAGAAAAGTTGTATATACATTTTGGTAATTTCTATAGAAACTTTCACCAATTGTTGCTGATGCGCTTTCCTAATTTGTCATCATAATGGCCCAATAGATCCAAACAACATTACCTGGGAAGTATGTTTGAATTCAAAGGAGATAAAAGCAAAGTCAAAGTTTTTGAAAATGACTTGAGTACGGAAGTGTTTGATACCAACGTCTATTTTTCAGAACTATGTTTTGCGACACATCAGATTTAAAGATGCGATTTACAAAAAAAAAGTTCGGTCATAAGATGATGCATACAAATCGACTCAGAAAAAAATCAAATATCAAGTTAGATAATAACAAATTTTTTGATCGGGTTAGCGAGTAAAACTTCTATTCGTAAAGCATCGTCAAATTCTCTTTTACTGTATTTTTCTTAGTGTATGTAAGAATATGTGTTACAATAATTCTGCATAATGTTTTTGTAATGGCTCTTTAAATTTAATGGAATTTGTTAGTCGGAAAAAAAAAAATCCAAACAATATCAACGGCGGCTAAACGTGACTCTCTATCTGGAAGGTGTAGAATCATAATACGACACTCGGCTAAATTCCACAAAAAAGAAAAAAAGAATATATAGATATAAATTAAGCGTATAAGATAGGGAGATTTGATTAAAAGGTTAAAAATCCCCAACAAATCTCGAAATCTCCGGAGAAACAGCGGAGAAGAAGGAAGAATGGATTCGGCGGAGAAGGGTTTGCTCGTCGTGAGCGACGGAGAAGAAGGGGAGGTTAACAGGAAAGATGGGTTTTTCCGGGAGATGAGGAGGCTCGGATACATCGCCGGTCCGATGGTGGCGGTGAATTCGTCGATGTATTTCCTACAAGTGATATCGATAATGATGGTTGGTCATCTCGGCGAGCTTTACCTCTCGAGCACCGCCATTGCCGTTTCTTTCTGCAGCGTCACCGGTTTCAGCCTCGTCGTATGTTCTCTCTCTCTCTTGAATCTTCTAATTGTCTTTAACTATTAAGCGATTAGCTTATAATCTGATTTGATGATTTGGGGATGATGATTGATCATATTCATATCCACAGTTTGGTTTAGCGACTGCGTTGGAAACTTTATGTGGTCAAGCAAACGGAGCTAAGCAATTCGAAAAGCTTGGAGAACACACTTACACAGGGATCTTCTCTTTGTTCATTGTATCTATCCCTTTGTCTGTTCTGTGGAGTTACATGGGTGAGATACTCTCTCTTGTTGGACAAGATCCTCTGGTTTCTCAAGAAGCTGGAAAGTTTGCGACTTGGCTCATACCAGCGCTCTTTGCCTACGCCACGTTGCAGCCGCTTGTTCGGTTTTTCCAAGCGCAGAGCCTGATTTGGCCTTTGATTATGAGCTCGATCTCTGCTCTCTGCTGCCATGTTGTTCTCTGCTGGAGCTTGGTCTTTAAGTTTGGGCTTGGGAGCCTCGGTGCAGCTATTGCGATCAGCGTCTCTTACTGGCTAAACGTGACTGTGCTTGGATTATACATGACGTTTTCTTCAAGCTGTAGCAAGAGCCGTGCGAAGATCTCCATGAATGTGTTCAAAGGAATGGGAGAGTTTTTCCGGTTTGGGATCCCATCTGCATCTATGATTTGGTACAATCTCTTTCTTTAATTGCCTCTTTTGGTTTTGGTTACAGAGTAGTGTAATTTACATTTGAATTGACTTGAATCTCTTTGTGTGTTTATGGTGTTGAATTAGCCTCGAGTGGTGGTCTTTCGAGTTTCTTGTCATGCTCTCCGGGATTTTACCGAATCCGAAGCTAGAAACCTCTGTTCTCTCAGTGTGGTATGTTCCTTATCTTCTAAAGGCTTGCGTTTTGGATATGATATATTATCATATAACTCTGTTTCTTGCTTCCTTGTTGAACAACAGTCTATCAACAATCTCCACCTTGTACCAAATACCAGAGAGCCTAGGCGCAGCAGCAAGGTTGGTTCTTGCTCGATACCTGTCTTTTGTTCGATTTTGCAAAAAAAAAAAGAGATTTCTAAAAACCCCTCTCTCTGTTTGTTGTTGTTGTTGTTGCAGTACAAGAGTTGCAAACGAATTAGGAGCTGGAAACTCGAAAAAAGCTCGGATGGCGGTTTACACAGTGATGGTTATGACAGGTGTAGAATCAATAATGATGAGTGCAACAGTCTTTGCTGCAAGAAACGTGTTTGGTTACCTATTCAGCTCTGAAACCGAGGTTGTGGATTATGTAAGATCAATGGCTCCGCTGGTTGCTTTATCGGTCATATTCGATGCCCTTCACGCAGTTCTTTCGGGTTAGACTATAATCCTTCAATAATACTGCAAAGAGTCATTAAGAGACTAATGTGTATGATTGAAACAGGCGTGGCTAGAGGATCAGGGAGGCAAGATATTGGGGCATATGTAAACCTAGCAGCATACTATCTGTTCGGAGTACCAACTGCTATTCTATTATGTTTTAGGTTTAAAATGGGAGGAAGAGGATTATGGATTGGGGTTACTGTTGGGTCCTTCGTACAAGCTCTTTTGCTCGGTCTTATCGTCAGCCTCACCAACTGGAAACAACAGGTTAGTAAATTTGTGAAAAAGTGAAAGTGGTGTTTGATTTTGATATGTTGATTTCATTTAGTTTGATTAGTCAATTTGAGAACGCAAGTGAAAGTGATGTTTATCTATGAATCATATGGGGATGCAGGTGAGGAAGGCGAGAGAAAGAGTGATGGGTGAGGAGTATGAAGAGAAAGATAATGACGAACATGAAGAGATGCTCAGCTAAATCCAACAAGACTTTTGAATCGTTTTGTCATATAATGTTGTGTCTTTACTCTTTATTAGGTCGGATTTTTGGTGTTGTTGTTTTCGATTATTATAGTAGTAAAAAGGAATTGAATGTGCACATGTACGTGCACATGAGTTTTGGCCTCTACTTTCTTCCTTGCTTGCACATGACATGATCTTTTTCTTTTCTTCTTGTCTTATAAAAGGTTAATAATCATTAATCATATTGAAACACACTGAGTGTTCCATCGGTGGCAAGCTTTTCTTCACCGGGCAAACTTCATGTGAGGTTGTTTCTATATATAAACACCCTGAACTGTTAGCGAGGTGAGGCTTTGGTACCTGGACACGTGTTCCACTCTCACAAATGGATTTATCTTTGAATTAGTAAACCAAGCAGATTATGGTCCAAACAGGAAGCCATTAGGGCCCAACTGTCTCCTCACTCGCTCCGCTCTCGCCGACACTAGTCGAAGAGATACTGAAGACGCTGGTGTTCTAGATTTGTCCGTATTCAAATGGGCAGAGAGTCAAAATGGCTAAAAATCGATAGTAAAACAAGTATTTTATAGGAGAAAATAAAGTTAATTAACCTCAAAACTATGTTTAAACACTAATTTTTAAGGGAAATATGTTTTCAGAATGCTCATTTTGAGCTCAAGATCGTGTTCAAAATAATGATATTACACCAATAAATGTTCTACATCAAGAGCAAGATTAAGGATTGTTATAAAGTATTAACAAAAACGCTTATTTCAAAGGGAAAGTACAAATTTTGGTCAGATGAAAACTGAATACAATACTAAATGTGTTACCTTAGTTGCGTGGGAAAGATGTTTCTTTAGAATCATAACCAAGCCTAACCATAATGGGGTAAAAAATCATCAAAATTTTAGAAAAATCAATCGATATACTTATAACGATTTTAAGAATATAAAGAATATATGTATAGTATTTTGAAAATTTTGTTTTATGATAAATTATAATTTTTGAATAGGCAAATTCACGAGTGATAGAGTCGGGAACTACGATATTTTCCTTCAAAACAGAGCAATGCATATATTTGGCTTGCCTGATGTTGTTATATTAATACACAGATGGATTATGTCTTGTCGAAGATTTACAACAATGTTGTCGAAAAAACTTCCCATTTTCAAGAAGATCTCGGGCTCGATCTGGTTTAGTAAAGGTAACAAAACGGAGGATTTTGCAGATGTTATCAAAGAACTGCAAGAGATGGCAATTCAATTGGAGGAGATGTGGCAAGTATTTTAGTCGAAAGCCTGTGTTTAGACTGTTGTACATATTTTTGCTTTTAGTTCGGTCCACAACTTTATTTTTCGATTATACTCATCACAAGTATATACTTAGGTAGAGTTCAGATGTAAGCACTACGATAATTTTGTTTTTTAAAGAGTTGGTAAAGAGAAGATATATACTTAGGTACAATCTTCTCGGCTCTGTTCTCTAGACATGTTTGACGGTGGCCAGCTATTTTTTGCCGGTTCACCGATAATACATAGTATATTAGGCACGGTATCTATTTTTGACCTCTTTTGGCTCTTCCCACGGGCCATGTTGTTTGGCTTTTCGGGTTTTCAAGCAAATCAAGGTGAAACCCCTTCTTTTAAAAATAATACTCATATTAGTTATCGTTTTAGGTTTATTTTTTTTTTCAAATTAGTTATCGTTTTATGTTGACCCTATTCAAACGTCTCCATCACTTTTCAAGTCTGTCTCTAATTACTCAGCTTTTAAATACAGACTCTCCAGTCTCTACCTACATTGGGTTAAGCTGAGAAATAGAAAGAAGCAATAATAAAATGAAACTTGCATTTAAAAGCTGAGTAATAATACTAAAAAGTTATTGGTAGAAGTGTAAATAAATTTATTTAACGAGAACCCTCTACTATATATCATTGGTCTTTTCTAAACCCTAAATACGATTTACGAGAGGCGAATCCATTGACAAGAACAAGATACCTTGACATAAACGGCATCGTGTCGAGGGTGCAAAACAAACTCGTAACGTAGTAGAAAATCAGAGCTTCTAAAAGTTAGGAATCAGAGTTAGTGCGAAGGGAGACGGAGAGAGATGGCGAACCCAAAGAGAGACGAACTAAATCAAATCCTTTTCAGTTATCTCAACACCATCAACGATACTCTCCAGGTTTTTTTCATTAATCTTTCTTGATCCGTGATGGAATTGTAACCCTATTTGCATGAGTTAGAGACAGATTTGGTGAATTTGTTTGCAGTTGTTCGAGCAATCACCGCCTCCGACACAAGACAAATTAAGCTGGAACGATGTCCTTCACATGTCTGATCACCTCTCCAAACAAGCCACCATAGGTTTTTCTTTCTTTATTTGTTTCTCGAATTCGTTTCACTGCTTTTTAAAATTTTCTTGAATTGTTTGTTCATTGGGCTGTTAAATCTCCATAAGTGGGAATGCTATGGACTGGAGAACCTCCAAAAGCTGAAGCACTGAAGGAGACTATGGAGTCATACTTCAACGCTCTTCAAGGACTTTTGCTGCATTGCAACGGAAGCACTGTTGGTGCTGGGCCTACACTTTCTTCATCCATACAAGCCTCTGTGAAACAAACCGTTGATTCCAGTTTCAAACTGTTGCAGGGTTCTGTCTCCTTATACGGTAAATAGAAAAAGGCTCTCTGTTTCTTCTGGTTATTGGTTTAAGATTACTCAACTGTGAATGATTTTGATCTGGTGAATATTTTGGGAACCAGGAGGATCGTATGAGCAAGACAGGAAGCCCTCTATTCCGCAGCTTACAGGAGCAGTGTGGGAGGCATGCTCTAATTTAAAGAAACTTCCTGCAACAAACATCAAAGCCATTGTCCTGGCGATGACACAGGTCGCTGTTTCCGTGAAGGATGTTCTTAGGGAGATGAAAGAACTGAAGGAAGCTTGTTCTTCCCCCGAGCATGATGCTTCTGCAAACCAGGAGAGTGGGAGTCTAAGCTCAGATGAAGATGTTGATGATGTTTTAGGCGATGATTTGTCTCCTGAAGAACTTGAGGTTGCTAAACTGGTAGCTGATATTGTGTCTGAGACGCTCATGGTGATAAAAGAGCTCATCCTGGCTATTACAGGCATGATTAAGGTGGAGAATCCAAATGATAACGGTGGGTTTGTGGACTCGCTTGAGAATTTATTGAAGTTGTGTCAAGGAATTGGAGTAGAAATTGATGAGCTTGGAGCCTGCGTTTATCCCCCTCAAGAGCTGAGTCTAATGAAACAAACGGTGGATAGAATAAAGGAAAAAATTGGTGAGATTGAGGCTGATGTTATGGGTTTCAAGAGTTCATCTTCATCAGACGGTTTCTTGAGAACATGCACAAGGCTGCAGAGTTTGATTGAGCATATTGAAACAGAACTGGACACAAGAAGTGAAGCTGAAGTAGTTTCCAAAATGCAGAATGTTACTCTTTAGCACTTGAGATAGTTTAAGTCAATTTGAGAAAGTAAGTGAAACTGATGTTTATTTATGAGTCAACATGAAGAGATGCTCAGCTAAATCCAAGAAGACTTTTGAATCGTTTTGTCATACTATAATATTTTTATTAGGTCGATTTTTGGTGGTGTTGTTTTTGATTATAGCTAGTAATGAGGAATTGAATATGCACATGAGTTTTGGCCTCTACTTTCTTCTTTCCTTGCACATGACATGATGTTTTTTTCTTTTCAATTTTTTGTTATATTCTTATAAAAGATTAATAATCTTCTAATTATAAATATTTTTGTCATTCTATCTTTTTTCTAGAACCTTTTAATACAGTCTATATGTACACTCTAGTTTCTTATTTCAAAACCATTTTATAGATTTGTTTCTCACGAAATGAGTAATGAAAAAGATTGCAGAAGATCGTAACCTTATTCAACACATCACAGATTGCTTGTCGGAAACTTAAAATCCCGACTGGTCGGAGATGAAGATCATTGAAGAAAACTCGAAACTCGAAGAACTTAAAGATGGGAACCATCAAATTTGGTCCGAATCTGATGAAGACTTGCAATACAAGAAAACATTATCGAATGATCTTAAATTTGCCTCTTATAGATCAAAACGGAAAGATTATGGTACGAAAGATCTCGCTTCATCTGGCTCTAGTTTCTTGCGTTGGAAGTCATCATCACTGCCTTCAGACATGAATTATCATCAGAAGCAGAGTAACGTGTTGTGGAAGATATTGCATGAGTGATAAAGCTGCTACTAAAGAAAGAGTTCTTCTGCCTTCTAGGCTTCTAGCCTTTGAGACCATGTCCCTCTGATGCACTCTGGAGATGTGAAGAAATTATTTAATAGAAATTGGTTTCTAAAATTTATGTGAACCAAGTAGTTGGATCTATTTAATGTTTTTTTGTGATTTTATCATTATGGGGCTATGGACAAATCTACTCATGGTGTGCTATGTACAAATTAAAATTAGTTTTAGCTTAACTTTTCAGATTGTCAAAAATATGTCCAACTACAGAACACGACCTATATAATACGAAAAAAACCAGAGCATTGCATCGAGCGATTAAAGCAGAGCATCTAAAGAAATCTTACATTACAGCAAAATATTTTAATGGTAATAATAAGTTATAAACTTAGGTTGCATTGTATCACAAGTTAAAAACACCAAAGAGCTTCATCTTCTTCTATCAGTCGTCCAAGGAGAAGGTTATCTTCTTACCGCAGAAGATTGTCTGCGGTTTGTTCATCAAACCAAGGCCTTCCCGTCGAAGGTTGTCTTCGTACCTGGAATATATCAAAAACACTTGTCATCTCTCCCATGTATACCAAAAACTTCACCCAAAATGTGGCTCTTGATAAAACAAAGCTCTAAAGGCATATAGTTAAATCCCTTACCAAAGCTTCTTTGCAAGCTTGCACAAGTTGTACCTAATTAACAAAAATAATAGAGTTAATCTTCTGTTATGACATCAAAACTATAGCAATAATTAAGTTAGAGAAACAAATCTCCATATGGAAAATTAATTTACTTTGGTAGGAAAGGGTATGGAGCTATCTTAGCCATTTTAACATAAAACCTCCTACCATTCTTCTTCTCTTCCACCACCTACAGTATAAAAGGTTTAATCAGCAATCCTACTTTAAGATAACTAAAACAACTAAGTGTTTATTTCTCATCATAAGTATACACTACTTTTCAAATGACTAACTAAAAATACTTGTCATCATTACTATAAACTACTCTCACCTTCTTTGCTTCGTTAGCAGTAGCAAATTCAACAAAGCCACAGCCCACACGCTTGCCCTCGCGGGTTACAATAAGTCGAGCACGAGAAATTTCTCCAATATCTATGAAGATTCTATAGCTGTAAAAATGGAGGATAAAAATATCAGTCATAAGAAACTTGCTCCAAGAACGAAAGAGGAATTTAAAGGTGCTACTTACAAATTTGATATGGAAAAAAGAACGTCTTCTTCCTTCTTACAGGCAACAAAGACCGTCTTTTCTCTTACGGCAGGATCCTGAATCTAACAGCCAAGTATGTTAGCACGACTCTAAGGAGACAAGGACTTCAATTGCATACCCACAAAAAAAGCAGATTCATCCCTAAAATAAGTCATCTTTCGACTTTGTGACATATTTTGAAGATAATACGAAGAGGGTACCTCAGCAAAATCGGGAGTTTCATCAAGTCCTTCCACTGCCGCATCTTCTTCTATCAGAAGGCTTTCCCGTCGAAGGTAGTCTTCGTACCTGGAATATATCAAAAACCCTTGTCGTCTCTCCATGTATACCAAATACTTCACCCAAATATGCTCTTCATAACAAAACTCAAAAGGCAAATAGTTAAATCTCTTACCAAACCTTGTGATCTATACAATACCTAATTAACAAATAATAATAGCGTTAGTCTTCTGTAATGGCATCAAAACTCTAGCAATAAGTTACAGAAACAAATCTCCATAACATGCAAAATCAATTTACATGGGTCGTGGAGTGTATGGATCTGTCTCAACAACATCGATAAAAATCTGGCAATCGTGGAAATATTCACCGTTCTTTTCCAGCGCCTACAGTAAAGAAGATTTAATCAACAATCGTACTTTCAAATGACTACTAAAAATACTTTTCATCATTACTATAAACTACTCTCACCTTCTCTGCTTCGCTAGCAGAAGCAAACTTAACAAAGCCATCGCCCACATGCTTGCCATTGTAGTCTACCATAAGTCGAACATGAACAACTTCTCCAACATCTTTGAAGAAATTGATGCTGTAAAAATGGAGGGTAAATATATTAGTCATGAGAAACTTGCTCAAGAACAAAAGAGGAAGGTGCTACTTACATATCTGATATTTCAGTTTGGTCAGAGAGATTGGCAACATAGAGCGTCTTTTCTATTACAGCATCTGCCTGAATTTAACAGCCAAGTGTGTTAGCACGACTCCAAGGAGAAAATAACTTAATTCTTGTGAGCCTGGCATATTTTGGAGATATTAAGAAGAGGTACCTCAACAGAGTCGGGAGTTTTATCTTGTCCTTTCATCAACAAAATCTTATGATCGTGCAAATATTCACCATTCTTGTTTTCCAGCGCCTACGGTATAAAAGATTTAATCAGCTATCATACTTTCAAATAACTACTTGTATAACTACTTGATACTTTTTTTCATCATTACTACAAATCAACTCACCCATTTTGCTTGGTAAGCAGAAGCAAACTCAACAAAGCCATAGCCCACATGCTTACCCTCGTGGTTTACAATAAGTCGAACACTAACAACATTTGCAAAACCTTTGAAGAATTTGATGCTGCAAAAGTGGAGGGTAAAAATATCAGCCATGAAAAACTTGCTCCAAGAAGGAAAATGGAACAACAAAAGAATTTGATGCTGCTTACATATGTGCGATTTTAGTTGTTTGGGGAGAGAGATTGGCAACAAAGAGCACTGCCTGAATTTAACAGCCAAGAGTGTGTTAGGCTGTTAGCACGACTCTAAAGAGTAACAACAAAAAGTAGATGAAGATTGATCCCCAAATTAAGTCATCTTTCGGCTTTGTGGCAACAATTGTATTATTAAACGCTAAGCGTTTCTTTAGAGCCTGACATATTTTGAAGACAATAAGAAGAGGTACCTCAGCAAAATCGGGAGGTGTCTCATCTTCTTCTATCGTAAGGCTTTCTCCTTGAGGGTAGTCGCCGTACCTGGAATAACAAAAACCCTTGTGATCTCTCTAATGTATACGAAAAATTTCGCCCAATGTAAATAGTTAAATCTCTTACCAAACCGTGTGTTCCAAGCAAGACCTAATTAACAAAAAAAACAAAAAACAATAGCGTGGCATCAAAATTCTAGCAATAAGTTACAACCAGTGTTACGGAAACAAATCTCCATAACGTAAATCAATTTACTTGGATGGGGTAGCTCCCTTATTATCCAGAGAAATCTGACGATCGAGCAGATATTCACCGTTCTTCTTCTGCAGCGCCTACATTATAAAAAATTTAATCAGCAATTCGTAGTACTTTCAGATAACTACTTGTATATTTATTTCATCATATAAGTATACACTACTTTTCAAATGACTACTTTCAGATAAACAACTCTCACCATCTTTGCTTCGCTTGCAGAAGCAAACTCAACAAAGGCAACGCTCCTAAAAATACACTTCCGGGTTACTCCAAGTCGAACACGAACAACATCTCCAACATCTTTGAAGAAGTCGATGCTGTCAAAAATGGAGGGTAAAACATCAAGTCATGAAAACCTTGCTCCGAGAACGAAAGAGGAAATTTAAGGTGCTACTTACATATCTGATATTCCAGTTTGGTCAGAGAGATGGAACATAAAGAGCGTCTTTTTTGGTAAGGCAGGTTCCTGATTTAACAGCCAAGTGTGTTAGCACGACATTAAAGGAGAAAAGGACTTGAATTGCATAACAACAAAAAAAGTAGATTCATCCCCATAATAAGTCAATCTTTCGACTTTGTGGCGTTACTTGTGGAAGAAAACAAGAAGAGGTACCTCATAATTGCGAGTTTTAAGTCTTTTCACTGTCTCCTGTTATATTTTGGAGATAATAAGAACAAGATGCTTAATTGAACATAAACTTGATACAATATTTAAATTTTCCAAAAAATTATACCTTCACTGAGATAAAATTATACCTGATCAGACTTTGTCTCCGACAACTCGACTCTTCCGTTGATATCCTTCTCCTCTGGTTTTTCCTTATGTTTCTTCAGAATCGGTTTGATCTCCAAACCATCTTCCGGCTTTCGCTTACCCAATAAATTAGCTTTGGCCATGGAGAAGATGAAAACAGCAGCGACGGTTTATTTCCCCGGGAAAAGAGTTGAGAGCAGCAGTAAGTTAACCCTCGAAGAGAGATCCTCCGAGGAAGAAGGTAATTTATAGCAAAACAATAATCTGGTTTGGGCTGGGCTTTTATTGGTTGGGTTTATGTGCACAATGACTTGTGTGTTTTGTTCTTTCGCCAACATTAAAGTCGTTTTAGTTTGTAAGCGCATCGGAGGATCGACTCTTCCCATATTTTTTATTATTAAAAAGAGATTTTAGGCTTAGTAGCCATAGCAAACATGTTATTTAATTTTATAACCATATATCGAAAGAGGTGCTATGATATTTTGTGTGTAATATGTATAATGCCAAAACTATTCTTATGTTCATTTTTTATGCCAAACAATCGCTGTCTTTTCTCTCGCTCCGTAGATGGTTTGTTCTCTAATGCAGTTGGAACCTCTCTCCTCCTTTCATCACACACCTCATTTACTTCCGATCTCAATCCTTCGATCGTGTAGCTAGCGATGGCGGCGATATTTATGAAATCGACACTGCCGCCTCTCAATCGCACTCAGATCTTTTGATCCAAAAGCTCGATGACGCCATGATTCCTTTAGACTGAGAATTGAGAAAGACGATTGGAGGTTGAAGAAGCATAGCTGGGAATTGAGGAATCGAGGAACATATTATTTACAATTCATATACCATTTTTTTGTACTATACTATTTTTGTATTTTGTTCTATTATATATTATTCACCGTTCTATATTTATGTTGTTGTTTAATGCAAATAAACATAATCGATGTACTCTACTATAAATATGTTTGTATATTGAACTAATATTCTATTTTATGTTAATTGAAAGCAAATTTATTGTTATATGTGTGTATATAGAACGATGTGTTCTTTATTAGTGACATAATTCACAAATGAATACACTATTTCATGATAATAAAATGGTACAAAACAATAATTCTGTTTTGTATAATCCATATATTCTAAAGTTGAGCTCTACAAAGGAAATGACTTCTTATTAGAGCTCATATCCTCCAAAGTGTATTGCTATACTATGGAGTAGATTGGCTTGCCAAAAAAATGGTTAAAAGTAATTTTGTTGGTTGGACTACTTTAGTATTAGGATATTTTACTCAAATGTGGAAATTATTATTAGTAAATTTTTGATCTTCTAATTTTGAATTTGAACTCTATGTTTTATCAATAAATTCAAACTACCTTGTATGTCTCTTTTAATATTTTTAAAAAAATTTAAAGTTTATATTATCTTACATATTCATATAGTATAGAACGATGTGTTTTTTTATTAACGTCAAAATAGTATAGTACTTTTCACTCTTTCTCTTGCCAACGCACAAATTGGTCAACATGGGTATTTTTGTCCAAACAATTATAGAGTTTAGGTTTTTTGGTTACGTGTTTTATTAAAAAAACTGATATGGCTAGCTATATCTTTAATTTTGTGTCTCAATATAGTTATTAAGCTAAAAGACCCTATTAAAAAACGAATTTTTTTTAGAAAACGATTTTCGAAAAAAAAGGTTGATCAGTCATGTTACGACACGTGTCAGAAGAAGGGGAAGAGTCAGCTCTTTGGACTCTTCTGCGAGAGTCGATTCTCTTCTCTCTCTCTGCCACCTATTTATTTTTATTTATTTTTCTTTTTCTTTTTCCTTAAGAACCGCATAACGTCTCTGCAATGCTCTAAGAAACTAAGGGGGAGGTATTCAATTAAAGAAGGGTGAATTTAATCAATATACATAAATAATTAGTTAGTTAGGTAAATGGTAAGAGATAGTTTAAAATTAGTTATTTAACAAAGAGAAACAATTTTTTATCCGAAAAACTCCTTTTGATTTCACTTAATTACACAAAAATGTCACTAGTTTAAAAGGATTTTTTATTATCACGTTAAACTAGTTATTGTGAGTCAAATTATATGTTATTAGCTAACTAACTTCGTTAACTATGAGGTCAATCTAGTTATAGTGTTAACATAATTATTATATAATACAAAATTATGTGTTATTAGCTAACTACCTTTGTTAACTTAACAAAATTATACTGATAACCAATAAATAATTTTGTTATTGGTTAACTTAGATCGTAAACATTGTTATCATCAATAATGTTGTCGTTATCATTATCGTATAATGGTGTAAACTAGGATGAATAGTGTTATCATACATAAGATAACAGTGTTATCAGCGTTGATGGTGAACAGTGTTATCGAGATTTTATGCCGACAACATGATTTTCATATAATGGTATATTGTGTAATTAGTTAAGAAGTGTGAGGGTAAAATAGTTTTTTTCTACTTAACTTACCATGATGAACAGTAACATATGAGAGAGAACTAATTATCACATTATTTGTTACCATGGAATGCAATATTTCATTAAAGAATTGGAAGGAATTAAACTTTATATTGAATTCTATTGTTATTCAATGTTGTATTTCACAAATTTTTTTAAATTCATGTGTTATTGGATTAAATATTTGTAGTCATTCCTCTAAATTACTTTAAATTCTAGTGTTATTCAATTTTAGTCTCCTTCCTATAGGATTATTATTTTAAAAGAATTTAATAGAATTTGAATGAAAAATTGTAAAGAACCAATTCTTACCTTTTTTGCTGTCATTTTGATAGATTTTTTTTAAATTCCCAACAAAAACTTTAAATTACTTCAAAATCAATTATTTTTCAATTCTTTTACATTCTCTTAAAATCAATCATGGTTATTCAATTTAAGAATTTAATAGAAATTCTTTTCAATTCTAGTGTTATTCAATTATGTATTTAATGAATTCTTTTAAATTCATGTGTTGAATTCTAGTGTTATTCAATTCATTAATTTTTTAATTCTATTAAATGTTAGTGTTATTCAATTTTGTAATAGCTTTTATAGTATTATCATTTGGTAGAAATTTAATAGAATCTCACATAAAAATTGTAAAGAACCAATTCTTATCATTTTTGCTCTGACTTTAATAGAACTAGTTTAAATTCTAACAAAATAATTTAAGATGGGGGTATTGGATGATTTAATTTAAGAGAATATAAAAGAATTGAAAAATAATTGATTTTGAAGTAATTTAAAGTTTTTTTTGTTGGGAATTTAAAAAAATTCTATCAAAATGACAGTAAAAATGGTAAGAATTGGTTTTTTTATTCAAATTCTATTAAATTCTTTTAAAATAACAATACCATAGGAAGAGAACTAAAATTAAATAACACTAGCATTTAATGGAATTAAAAAAAAAAAAGAAATTGCTTAAAATAGCCCCTTTTTAAGTTTTTAGTTCAATAATAGTCTCAAAAATCTTGTTAATTATTTTAGCATTATTTGGAAGCCTTTATACACATTTAGGAATCCTGTATACACATTTATGAAGACTTTCCTAATTTTTAATAAAGCCGTTAGGAAGCCGTTAAACATATTTATGAAGGTTTTTCTAACTCAAATTTAGGAAGCCGTTAGACACATTTAGAATACTTTCCTAACTTTAATGAATTTTAGGTAGCCGTTAGACACATTTAGGAAAGCTTTCCTAACTTTAATGAATGCTAATTATGAAAAAAGCGAGCGTATGAAGCTATTTTTGAAAAATAAACTTCATTTTGTGCTATTTAAGAAAATTACCCATTAAAAATCAATAAATTGAATAACACTAGAATTTAAAGTAATTTAAAAGAATGCCCACAAAGTTTAATCTAATAACACATGAATTTAAAAGAATTGGTAAAATGCAACATTGAATAACAATAGAATTCAATAGAAAGTTTAATCCTTCCAATTCTTAAATTAAAAATCAATTATTTTTGAATTCTTGTACATTCTTTTTAATTATTAAAAGTCGATTTTGATTTCATTTTAACTCATCTATTTACAAATGACTAATTTTTGTTTTTCATGAACAAATGAATTGTATTTAAAATAATGATTCTAATGATATATTTGATAATAAATTTTATTGTTAGTTTGGATCATTTTAGATTTCATTGACCGTTTATAGAAAATTATTAGAATGATCCAAATAAATTAAAAGTTATAAGAGTGGTTGTGATTAGGGATATTAAAAATGGGTTTTTATCCAATGGATATTCCGAAACCCTTTAAAATTTTAAGCCTATTACCCTATCTTTTTTATTGAACAAAATGCGGATTTAAAACAGGCAGTATTTTTAAAAAATCCGGCTGAGATGGATTTACGTTTTGGATTTCGGATACCCACCAGATTTTTTTTTAATCAGTATATATATATTTTTTTTTTTATTTGGTTGAGTAATAGTAACAAGGGACTGAGAAAAGTATCTACCAATTTTGTGAAAGTTCTTCAATTTTCATTTTTTGTGAGCTTTTGGTGAATGATGGTAGAGTACTCATTAGGTGCTCGAAAGATAGTGAATCATGTTTTAGAGAGTATATTATCAAAATAATTTTTTCTTCTTTTGACGCTAGGCTTGTTATCATTATTCAACCGGAGGTGATTACCAATGAATTCTATTATAATTGGATGATCCTTTGATCTAGTGTCGATGGTAATATAAATATACATACATAAAATAATTAAAAGTATCAAAATCTTGTATAATCATTAAGCATAAATTAAAAAGTATCAAAAATTTGCATAATTATAAAGATTTTGAAATAAACATGTGAATATAAATATACATGCATAAAATAATTAAAAAGTATTAAAATCTTATATACTTATTAAGCATAAATTCAAAAAATCCATGGAAGAGGATAATCGAAGACGACCTCGAAAAAGAAGACGACCTCAAGGACGAAGACGACGAAAATGAAACCCTTCTCGCCATCCATAGGCTGCTTATGAATCCACTGAGCCTATGCAACTGTGAGTTCAAGTACATTCCCTGAATTTGTTGATGCAATTCAGAGTAACATGTCATATCAGGGATTTCTTCAAAGCAAATTGGGCAAAATTGAAGCAACAATTGAGCAGAACGAGAAACATCAGAAGAATGTTAGGATTTTAAGAATTTTTCGATCTTCTAGCAAGTGACTTGCTTAACATGCATTATCTCAGAGGAAAGATCCTCGTGTGGAATCTCAGCACAAAAACATGGGCTTCCTGATATCTCGGAGGTAAGTAACACAACCTTGATTGAATCATCATGCTTATGCTGTTGATTGGAAATGTTTATGTTCTTAACTTCTGTGTTTTTTCTTTTATGTAGGATAATGATAAAAAGACATCTCTTTTGGCTTTAGGTCCACCGAAAAATCCTTGTGTTGCAAATTATAGGATGACAGTAGAGAAATTTCCAGCTTTAGTGGTTCGCAGAAATTGGTGTACTATGGAGAACAAAAATCTTGCAAAAGGTTTAAAACAACAACAAGAAACAGTCCTTATTGAAGCTATTAACTCCATGTACTACTTGCTCTTGCTATCATTATTCTCGTGCAAACTACACTTAAAACTACTGCTTAAGATCTATTTAGATGCAGAATGTTAAAGTTTTTTTTATTTTTCTTAACAGTGAAGTGGAATGATCTACATGTGATATTGACGTCATTCTTAAGTCAATAAAAAACCTCGAGATCACACCATAAATGATTAGACAGTTTCTTCCAAAGGTTAATTGGGATCAATTGGTCTCGGTGTACATCAACAACCGTTCTGCTGCAGAATGTGAAGCTCGGTAAGTTACTCATCTCGATGAACTCTAGTTAATTTGTGAGTGTACAATTCATACACTTTTTTTTTTTGAGAATTCAGTATATTTTATTAATTTGTGGTGCCTCATTGTAGGTGGATGCGTTCTGAAGATCCATTGATTAACCACAGTCAATGAGATGCAAAAGAGTTCGAAAGCTGCGTTTAATTATCGAAAATTAGAGTTTGACAGACTAGTTTGACATTACATTATCACTAGGGACTAATAAGACCTCATTTCAATGTTTGGCTCGATATCAGAGAAGCTTGAATACAAACATGTTGGAAAAAAGAATGGACTCGAGAGAAATATGGCCAACTACGCGATGCAATAGGTTTTTTTGTATAACTTACGTACATACCATAACAATAACTGGCAATAAACAATCTTTAGAATGAGTTATAACAATTATTTTTTATACATGAAACATGGGTAACTAGCTTGTTTGAGGGTGCCTAGGTATATATATGGGTTTAAGGCCACCTAAAAATAGTGGCTTTTTAATATAATTTTACATAATATATATTTTACTTTTAAAATATAAACATATATTCAAAACGATATCTAAAAGGAGTAAGATATAATCTGGTTTTCTTATTTATTATTTTCATTAAACTTGCTCATTAAACTTTCATAACTGAAGTTTCTAAATAATTCTCTTTTTATCCATATGATAATTTTTCGGATGCATTTTTTATTAAATTTTAAAAACACTGAATAAATAGATAAATGGCTTACATTTGACTCAGACTAAATAGAAACGACATACATCTCACCAACACCATTATGTTAAACCAAATTTTTAAAAGAAAAACATATTGATAGCAATTTTTCACTTTAGCAGCATACTGTCTCTCGAGGCAAAACCCGCCTTCCCTAAAGAAGAAACGCAAAGCAAGGTAAGTTAATCGATCGACCTGAAATTTCTTTTTATCAACTATATATGTATTATAGATATTATGTTTGTTACAATTCAAAAGAAAAATGTTGGATTAATTTTTATAAATGGTATATTATGTAATTAATTAATCATTCCCTTAACACTTGTAAAAAGAAGTACATGTGTATAAGATAAAAGTTGAAATATAAGATATGAAGAAGGATATGCAAATGAGAGACTCCAAAAACTAAATTTTATTTCTTGGATAAGTGATTATTACTCAATAAATCAATTAAACACTATTATTTGGGGATCTATTAATTTGGGGGCCATAGGCCATTGTTTCATTTGGCTGCCCCATGACCGGCCCTGAACTAATGTAAAAGTGAAGAAACAAAGACGAAAACGCAAAAATGTAGCAGGAAGATCAAATAACAGACTCTTTCCAAAAGAAAACATCAAATAACAGTTCTGTGACACAGTGCTAGTTATGTAATAGCCGTCTACTTCCGCTTTAGCTTTCCACTTAACTTTTAATTATATTTTTTGCTTTAAAATATTGTTTGGTTTCTTGAGAAGATGAACTTTTATGTTAAATTGAGTTATGGGCATTCTTGTAAAGCAAGTAATTGATATCTACGAGTATTTAAGTGAGGAAAGCCCTTCAGCAAGAAAGTAGGTCGAGGCTCGAGTAAGGGATTTAATAATCTTATGGAGCAAAAGCAGAATCGTGCAGCTTTGAATCTGAGGTATGTGTGTTTTTTTGTTTCTGGTATAATGATTTGTAAGAATTTTTTTAAGTTTTTCAAGAGGTTCTTACCTCTTAACATTTAAGTGTTTAAGGCAATATTGCCTGACTTCTTTGTGTGTTTGGTGCCAGTAATAGAAAATTTGAAACAGTTGCATATAATAAATCTTTTGTGAATTATGAATACTAAATTCTCCTACTGAATATTGCAATAACAATAAATTATGTAAGAGATCCAAAAGAAACAGCTCTTGAAGAATCTGCCAATGTGGAACGTTTTTTCCAACAATGCATGAATCAGCTCAAGAGTAGCTGTAGAAGCTTACTTCAGAAAACTAGAGTGAATACGAAGGAATTGATAAACTATTCTATGGAGCAGCGAGTCGATGTCAAGAAAGGAGCTTTGTCCTCAACGTTGCACTTGAAGCATCTCCACATACCGGATACAAATGGATTCGATCAGACCATGCATTGGGGTCTTTTGAATTGATCTCGGAAATGCATTTCCAGACAGCACTGTTAGCCTTAAAGCCACTTCCAAACCCAATCTGCCATACTCTATCTCCCTTTTTCATTCTAGCTTTCTCCTCTAGGTATTGCAGCTCATACCACAGTGAAGACGAAGATGTATTCCCATACCGGTACAGTGTTGTCCTCGAAGCTTCTCCATCTTCTTTGTCCAGCTTTAGATGCTTCTCCACTCCTTCGATTATCGCCCTTCCTCCTGCATGTATTCAGAAATGCTCAAATGCTTTCTTGAAGTTGGGTGTGTATACCTCCTTTTGCATTCCCCATTTTCTTTGGATGAATGAGATTATGTATTTGAGCTGCTCTGAATAAGGTAGCACCCTAGGGCCTAACTCCACCACATTGATCTTCAAGGCCTTTGATGCTACCTTGACAAGCTGCTTGGACAAAGCTACTCCCACTAGTCCTTCCTCATCGATCTGCTGCATTACACTCCCGTATGATTCATTGTCTGATCCGACATGAGTTCTAATCAGATGCTGGAGTTTGTATTTCGCCTTATGCTTATCTTGCTTCCTGTTGGAGAGAAGAATCGCTGCCCCACCCATTCTGAAGATGGTGTTAGCAATGAGCATTGACTTACACTTCCCTCTGTAACCATTTGGACTCACAGCCTCCATGCTCAACACAAGGGCCACAGAGTCACCATGAATCTTCATAAGATCTTTTACGAGGTTTATCGAGAGAAGCCCCGCGCTGCAGCCCATTCCGCTCAAGCTGAAGCTCTTTATGTTGCTCCTCATGCCAAACCTGTTTATGATGATGGAGGTTATTGACGGAGAAGGACAGAACAAGCTGCAGTTAGACACAAGGATGTCGATACTCCTTGGATCTATCTTGTGCTTTGAGAAAAGGTCTTCAACAATAGTGAAGAGGATATCCTGCGTTTCTTCTCTACCTGCAGAGAGAGAAGCATTTGGTGGAATTTCATGGACTGTCGCAGGCACGCTCGCGTCATCTCCAATCCCTGACCGCTCTAGAATCTTCTGCTGGAGGTCAAGGCTTTCTCTATCAAACACACTGGATATCGTAAGGTGCTCAATGAAATTGGAGACTGGAGCTCGCAAGAAGTCCGGAGGTTGATAACAAGAGAAGTCAATGAGGTATATACATCTTGGTCTGAAGAAATAGTAACCAAAAACAGCTATGACGACGCATGCTGTTGCTGCGAGGAAGTGGGGAAAGCTCATAAAGGTCTGGGAGATAAAGAAAGCTTGATTGATGAAAGGAAAATTTGATTCCATGTTTCAAAATGTTGAATGATCTAAATTGTGAAAGAGAGAAGCAAGATGGTGAAAACAGAGACTTCTGTTTTGTGGCAAATGTGGATTATAGTGTTTACCATAAAGGAACTTGGAACTTAAGTTTGTTGCATCACAGGGTAAGCATGTGAAGGGATCCAAAAGAAGGATGAAATTCAGGTCTCGTGACCCATATGAGTTTGCATGCTTTCAGGAGAAATGAACATTACGTGTCTGTTGAGAAGACTCTGTCTCTGTTGCTAAGCTCAATCACTGTCTATATCTCTCTCTCTCACCAAAAACACTGGGTGTTTGTAAATTCAGATCAAATTCTTAAAAAAATATGTGAAGATTGTTTCTACTTTCAACGTTTTTCGTTCCATAATATGTAATCCGGAGCCAAAAGACTAATTAATAAGATTATGCGAATAAATAATTAAAAATCCAGAGAGAAGACAAATTTTTTTTTTTTAATTAAGCTCAATAAATGATATTGAGTGAGAGGTATAGAGAGCTTTACTTTTTGTTTTCACATCATCGTCTCTAAGAAATTATTCATTCGTTCTCCAATGGAACCTCCAAACCCGAAACTCATCAGTCCCTCGGCGACTCGAATCGGATGGATTGGCATCGGAATAATGGGATCGGCCATGGTCTCTCATATCCTCGCCGCAGGCTATTCGGTCACCGTCTACGCTCGCGACCTCCGTAAGTCAGAGGATCTGCAAACCAAAGGAGCTCGCACCGCCAAAAGCCCCAAAAAGCTAGCTGAGATGAGCGACGTTGTGTTCACGATGGTTGGAAACGCTAACGATGTCCGATCGCTGCTTCTCGGTCCCGATGGTGTCCTCTCGGGCCTCAAACCCGGCGGAGTAACCGTTGACATGACTAGCAGCAAGCCAGCACTGGCGCGCGAGATATACGCGGATGCCAGGCGTAGGGATTGCTGGGCGGTGGACGCGCCGGTGTCGGGTGGCGACGCTGGAGCACGAGAGGGGACGCTAGCGATTTTTGCCGGCGGAGACTCCGAGATCGTGGAGTGGTTGTCTCCGGTGATGAAGAACATGGGAATTGTGAGGTATATGGGAGCGGCGGGGAGTGGACAGAGCTGCAAGATCGGGAATCAGATCTGCGTAGGAAGCAACTTGGTGGGGCTCGCGGAAGGGATGGTGTTCGCAGAGAAGGCGGGTTCGCAGAAATGGCTTGAGGCGGTGAAGGACGGTGCGGCTGGATCGGCGGTTATGCGGCTGTTTGGGGAGATGATGGCGGAGAGGGATTATAGGGCGACGGGGTTCGCGGAGTATATTGTGAAAGATTTGGGAATGGCGGCGGAGGAAGTTGACGTGGCGGTGGCTGCGATGCCTGGGGCTGCTCTGAGCAAGCAGTTGTTCTCAGGAATGGTGGCGAATGGAGATGGGAGGTTAGGGATTCAAGGCGTCGTCTCTGTTATCAGGAGACTTAACGGCATTTCCTGATAACAGTATAAACACTTTTGTAAGGGTTAATGGTTTCATGATCAATTAGGCAAACTTGTCTTCGATTTGGTGTGTAGATTTTGATTTGAGTTGATGATAATAATAACATCGAGTCGTTACAAGAATCAACATCAAAGTGTTAGCACTATGAACGGTTTGGATTTGATCATAAGATTACAAACTCATGAGTTTTCCAATTGGATTGGATCAATCAACCTTCACCTCCTATAACCACCAATTCTATTAAACACAACTATCAAAAGTAAGAGATGATCTTATATTATACGAGAGAGAGACACCAACATAACCAACATAACCTACCGAGCCTCCTCGACTGCTACGTTGGAGTAGGTACACTCGAAGCTCTCTTCCTCGGATCCCTTCCCTCTACTCCTCCTCGTCCATGATATCTTCCATGTCTTATACAGGCTAATCCTGTGTTTAGCACAAATGGGGTAAAACATGAGTCAAGACTATAGGTCTCAGGTCTGTCATGTCGATGTCGGGTCATTTCCATAAATGAGAGAATGTGTGTATACCTTTCGGTCTGAACGGTTCTTTTTGCGAGCATGAGGGTAAGGAAGACAGGGACCATAGCGGCGCACAAATGCTTTATAGAATGCCCACTAAAAATATGATGCGTCCAGCTGTATATGGGCTTATCTGCAGCTTCTTCGACCTTGGCTAAGAGATAGAATCCTGCAGTTTGGGACCCAATTGAATCTAGATTAAGAACAGCTTCAGGTGCAAAAAAACAAACTGAAGATTTCAACACAACACTGAGCACCAACCTGCAGCCCAGAGCCAATACGTGGAATGTGTATACATTGGAGGTAATAGAATAGCCATAAGTGGAATGACAATGCAGGGAACAAACTGGACTAAAGCATACGGACGAAGATCATCGAAAAACCTGCAATTACAGCCTCATGAGACAAGTTATACTATCTCGAGATTACTAGATTGTATTAATAAAAGTTAAAGCCACTGAGAAGTTTCGGATTGACTTGCCTCCAATACAGAATGCTAACAAGGCCAGCGAGAAGCAAAGGGACAATGGAGTAAGTACCCTTGTGCTCATCGATCCTCTCGATCACAAATATAGCCATGATGGATGTGAAGGCAATAGTCATCTAATCGGAAAAACCAGTGATCAAAAAGGAGACAAAGCGAGAAAAAGCCGAGAGAGAAAAGAGAAAGTGCGTACGGGAAGGCGATCCCAGACGAGACGTGCATCGTCTGGGTGGAGATGATAGTAAGAAGATCCGAAAGCAACAGCAGCCACACCGACGAAAAAGCAAGTCCATCCCAATTTCTCGCCTCGCAAACTGTTCGATACACACAGATTCAGATGATTTTGTTTGTTCGCTAAGAAGAACACGAGAGACGGAGAAGTAAATAATTACGCGCCTAAATCTGAAGTAATCATCTGGGTAATAGCAGAGGACGAGACCGAGAAGGCCGATGATGAGGAAAGGGAAGTTGGAAATGACGTTCAGAGCATTGGGAATCCCTGAGATAGATCGTGGATTTGTAAGATAAACCCTAACACTAGACGAATTAAGAAGATGATGAGACAAGTGTGAGAAAGAAAGCGGAGGGAATACCGAAGAAGGAGCGTTGATCGGCGAAATCGTGGTAGGCCTGAGATTGAGGGATCGTGGGAGTGACGATCATCAGAACAAGGAAGATTACAATCGCCGCTCCCCATGAGTAAACCGTCCGCTTCTTCATCGTCGTCTTCTTCTTCTTCTTCTTCTGCTTCTCTGAGAGAGATTCAGAGGTTTGACTCTTCCTCCTTTTCTTTTCAGTGATTTTTTTGGGGTCGATATCATTAAAAGCGTTCGAGGAAATTGCAATTGCTGAAATTACAACAACAAGGGTAAAACGGTAAATGCTTGTGTGAGGCCGCATCGAGCCTCCGTACACATTTTGTAACTATTTATTTATTCTTTTTTTTTTAATTGGTCTGATAGATTTGTAATTTTGCACAATGTTTGTTTTGTCAACGAACTTTTTGTACAACCTTAAATCCCTCAGTAGGTAGTTCAGTTAATGTTCTTTCTGTCCAAACATATTTATACGATTAAATCACAAAGAGATCCTCACTGTTGATGTGAGGATTCGCTATCAGCAATTACGAATAAATCGACTAAATTGATCGAAGAAATTGCACCTCAGCTTTTCGTTACCAAATTGGTTATTTAGCATTCACTAAGAAAGATTGTTACTATAGGGAGATAAAAAAAAAAAAGCTTATACATCTAAATATGATTTATGAGATTTCAAACATCAAAACATGATATAATTAAGCAAGAAGATGAATGCCAATTGCGATGTATGCGTAATCAAAGCTATTCATTCATTCTTCATCTCACTTCGATTTTTTTTTTTTGTGTTGTCACGAGAGCAACGAAATGATGTTGTTCTTCAACACTGTGATGTAGTCATCACCTTCACACGGCTTCTCATGCATCTACACTTTCCCATACATTTCTCAATTGTTAGTTATCACACAAACAAAAAAAAAAAAAAAAAGCCAGAGACTTAATTATAGACTCGTTAGCGCCACACTATCTAACTGCTAAAAAATATTTATGATTCTAAGTTTAGTGTTTTTGGTCCATAGATCGAGGATCAGCTATTTGATAGTACATGCAAATATGTAAATTATCACTCTATACACAATACCACACTCAATAACAGTCATTGGTTCGCGAACTTAACTTATAAACCATCAATTAGTCCTATATATAACGGTATAGAATCTTAACATAACCACCATTCCAATGCTTAGCTAAATAAAAACATAATCCTCCCAAGAGGGACCCAAGCTAAACATGTATATTGTTTGGTGAAGAGAAGTAACATTTTTGTTCATATTCATCATGTCTTAAGCTTATATACACATGGTGTGCTTATTTACTAGCACATTGTCTCGATTCCATATGAGAATATAATCAAAGCGAAAATTAAAGAAGATAAGAGAAAACTCACCTTAACATGGAAGTTGTAGCAAACCACCCTTTGATCTCGGCACACTTGAGATGTGGAAGCACTTAAAATACTCAAACCTTGCATCTCCATCACATGAAGCAAGTTCGAGAACTCGTCTTCTTTTTCCTTTTTCATGCTTATCTGCACAATAGCCTCATGATCACCTGATCCCCCCAATTCAAGAACCGAGATTGCTCGAATGTGAGGATCTTGTCGCTCAAACTCCCGAGACCTCTTGCTCTCGATCGTTTCTACAAGTTTTTTCTTTCTGAGAGTTAGCTCTTCAACTTCATTATGTAGCTTGGGAATGTAAGCGACCACTCTATCCATTATAGACGGTGCACACCATTTATTCTGTTAATCAGTTAAAGTAAGAAACCAGTTCAACAATCAGCAGAATGTCTCACACTTAAAGCTTGTAATCACAGTCAATATGATATATATATACACAATATAAAAGGGAGATTATCAACCTTGGAAGAAGAAGAATGATCAGGAAGAAGAGTGCCGAGAGTGAGGTAAGAGGCATGAAGTCGCATCCTCCTTAGACGCTCATTGGCGTTACGTTCTTGTTTCTTTGCACCGCTTGAGCCATGATGATCATCTTGATCATGCAACACTACTGCCTCCTTCCCTCTTCTTTCTGATTGAGCTTGACACGTGTCGTCCTTCTCCCCGGACTCCTTCTCAACGATTGTTTCTGCAGGGATATGTAAGAGATCGTCGAGTAAACTGGATGCTAAAGTCTGATGATGGGACATACGTACCAACGGCAAGAGACAACAATTCGCCAACAATAAAGAGGCTTCGATCTCTTCTATTACACGAGATGGTCTTATTTAAATTACTCAGAATTGCAGGAAGCCAACTTAATTAATCTCTAAACCCTAATTAAGCTGACAAGATGATCGTTCATGACGATGAATGTATGTAGGTGTGTATATATATTTATATAAATAAATACAGGGGAATGAGCCCAAGTCAACCCCAAAAGCAGTATCCGTGAGAATAAATATCAATGCAATGAAGCCGCACAAACCTTTTATTTTAAAATACTTTGTCTATGTACAAAAAAAATATAAACTGGAAAAATGATTGAAGATATGTAAATAAAAAAATACAAGACGAACAGGGAATCACAGGTCACAGAAAGTTGGCCGGAGAGGAAAAAGAGTAGTATAATATCATCGGCTCTGCAGTACAAGACCGGCGAGAGACAAGAAGAAGAAGTAAAAGAATCGTACGACAGAATCACAGATTCTTCTTACCTGATTCATCTGCTTCGTAGGAATACAGAGGTTGTCATATAGTCAAAGTCACACAGTTTTTCCAATGTAGTCTCTGGTTCTGGTTCTGGTTTATGTCATGTGTATGTACGTGGGTCTTTTATGCAGTACAAATGGCGTTAAACTGTAGTACACAGTACTTTACATTACTTTTAAAAAATGTATTTTATTGGGATACATGTAATCCGGACTCTCCACTATCCCACAAGTCCTTAAATATGTAAAAAAAAATAAGTCCTTAAATTTTATTAACATTTAATTCATAATTGTATGGATTCGATTCAATCCTCGTACCAAACACTTGGTGTTTACAATCCCGTTTGTTTTTTTAATCCCGTTTACGTTTATGTTGTTGAGTTAGAAAAGGATATATAGTATTTTAGTGCTTTCATCATTTTTTCTTTAAAAAAGATTAACACAAACTAAGAGAAAAATCCCATTTGCGGTTACAAAAATTTAAGGTATATTGTTTCTATTATGTTAACAGTGTAAACAAAATACTTTCATTAGTAAACGCAGATACAAACACAAATATCCGAAACCAAGGTGAGCAGCACCATAAAATTTCCTTGATAAAGAATAAAGATTATGACAAAAATGTTGAAATCTCTAATCTCAATTGTGTGTTTCTAGGAAAGATTACAAACAATTGTATGTAATGGAGAGATATGAAGCTAATACCACCCAGTTATGTTTGGTGGTGTCTTTAATAAAAGCTTCTGCGTAAAGACCGCAACTTTTACAATCCAGAGACAAGAAAGCCTCTCTCTGCAAGTTATATCGTCTAGCCTCGAGAAGATCCAAAAACCAGAGAGCATAAGACGAATATGGCTTTCTCTTCACCTGTCGGCGATGATACAAACCTCAAACCAAAAAATTGAATCCAACTCAATTGAGAGATTCTTCCATTTATTCCTTAATTCAACTATTCTGACCTCTCCGTGACATGCTCTTTCATCATTTAAGTTGCCTCTCGCTACTATTCCAACCATTCCCCCCCAAGTTTGACCGATAATTTAGTCCATCTAGTATGCGTCGAGCCCGATCAAGGATCATGAGAGTCCGCTCATTAGGCCTATACCCTCTTCCAGATATTCTCTCAACCAACTCAAATGCATCTTCCGCCTGATTCATTACAACCCTTTTCAACAGCATATTGTACGTGTACATATCCAGAGGGTAGCATTTCTCTATAACTTCATCTAACCGCTTCAGCTCTCCTACCATTTCGATTCGTCCTGAGAATACTCCTATCAACTCGCCAAGAGACTTCATCTCAGGGATCTTCTCTTCTACTTCTCTCATCCGTGTCCATGCTTCATACACCCCTTTGCTCTTTATTGCATTGTACAAAAGGACATTACCGATGAATGATGTAATACGGCGCCTGCTTTTCCTAAATTCATTGACTATTCCAACTGCCTCCTCGTACTTTTCTCCGTTGCATAGTTTTTGTATGATTACTTCGTAACATTCGATTCTAGGCTGTCTTCCTTCGCCCTTCATTTCTTCCAAGAAATGCATAGCAGCATCCAACTTATTTGCTCTACAGAGGCCAACAATCATTACATGGTAAAGTCTTCTTTTGACCTCACCTTTTTCACGCAGGTCCTGGAAAAACTGAAGAGCATCAGCGATCTTCTCATTTTTAAGATATCTCTGAAGCATGAGAATGTTCGAATCTAGTGTTGGCGTGAGCCCATCTCTATCTATCATATCATACACTAATCTTGCAAGTTTCGGTTTTCCTGCAAACCCAGCTCCTTCAATGAATAGGTTGTAGGTCCCAACTTTGTGTTCCCAAAAAGACAACTGAAACTTTAGCAGAGTAACAAAAATGTTTTTGTCATCGCCTTCCATCGCACAAACACATCTAATAACATTTCGATAGAGACTATAGGTCGGGGTGTAGCCCTTTTCCTGCATTTTGATGATAAGTTTGGCAGCTCTGTCTCCCCTCATTAATCTGATTGAGCCGTATATCAAGCTGATGAACATTTCGAAGGTGGTTGCCACACCACTATTATTGAATAGCTCATTAATCATAAGAGCGTCCTCCACTTTCCCAACATCGCAAAGAGCTGGTATAATCTTGCAACCACCTAGAGGTTTAGGCAATAAGTCCCGTTCCGAGGCAACAATAACCAGCTCCTTCGCCATGTCAGTCTTCCCCTTCCAGCACAATGCATTGGTAAGTATACAAAAAGTCTTTGTACTAAGAACATACCCTCGTTCCGTCGCCCCCTTAAAGACATCATAAGCTTGTTCGACACGTCCGTCGGCGCAAAGGGTACGAATCAGATAGCTGTAAGACATGGCGGTAGGAGCAAAGCCAATTTCTGACCTTGACCGGTATAACTCGAGGGCTTCATCTACAAACCCGGCTTTGCAAAAGAAGCATAAAGCTGCATTCATCGTTTTCTTATTAGGCAAAACTCCACGCACCATCATCTCCGTCAGGATATCATAGACACTCCCAAGATTGTTTTCTTTCAAAAGCTTAGAGATCAAAGCGTTATACCTGAAAACTTCCATTTCACAACCCTCTAAAGGACTAATCTGCTGCAGTAAACCCTCAATGTTGTTCAAGAACCCAGCTCCAATAAGAGCTCTAAGCCAAATGCTATAAGCACGGTCCATAGGAACTGTTCCCACCACTTTGATATCGTCTAGCAATTTAGTAGCTTCCTGAAATTTATTTTTGGAACATAGAGCATCGACCAAAATGCCTAAGCCAGCACCACATCCAGCAGGATCATTGGGGAGCAAGGTGCGGAGATAATCTTCAGCCTTATCAAGCTGGCCTTGTTTGCACAACTTCTTCACCATAATCGAATGCGTTACAGTGCATAGGAAGCCACGCGCGGAGATCTGGTCGAAGATGACATCAACGGTTTCAAAGCATTTCTCCTCGACAAGTGCGTTCAAGAGGACGTGATATCCAAAAGCATCCAAATCCAAACCTCGAAATCTCATGTGACCAAAGTGCTGAAGCGCGGTGTCGGTGCGGCCAGCGACGGCGTACCCAATGACGAGGGCATCGCAGAGACGGAGAGAGTGTCGGCAACCCTCGAAACCGTCGCTCCGGTCTAAGAAGTCGATCATAAGAGGGAAATGCTTGGCGCTGCGAAGGATCTTGAAGATGGCATGGAAAGTGGCGCGTGAGTGATGGAAACCAGGCTGACGAGCAGCCCAATCGAANAAATCTGTGAACATCACAAGATAAGAAACAGTAAGGTTTGTGATGTTCATTTTGGGTGTTTAGATATATTATTTTATGATAATTAAGGAATTCAGCAATTGGAATCTCTATTTTAGGCTTTAATTTGCATCTAAAGATTTAAAAATATTAAAACGATAAATATTACCGTAACTTTTGCCATTTACTAAGACACCGTAACACCTAAAAAGAGTATAGATTTCTTATTCCTTAAAAAAAAAAAACAAATTGTTCTTTTCACCATTCAGTGCAAAATTATTATATATATATATATTTTTTTTGTCAGATCAAAACTATTGTAAATGTACCAAATTACTATTAAAAGTGTGTAATGATTATAGTTGGGCCAATGGGCTTTGACAGACGAAGCCTACCTAACTTCATCAAAGAAGAGAGCATTTGAGAAGTGGTATTGTTAGTTGAAAGTTGGAAGTTTGAAACTGACGGCACACACACATTGGTAATTTGGTAGCTGCAATCTTTTGTAAACCAATCCCTTTTACACAAAACAGCATTCACTTCATTCAACTATAATGAAGGTTGTGACTTAATTATATTTATGCATGTGTTAGAATTTCATGTTACAAAAACGTGAAATACCATTATCGAGCACGGAGTACTTTACAGAAAATAGTCTCATTTCTTCTTGTTGTAACATTCGCATTCTGTTTTTTTTTTCATGGAACACAGAAACATTTGAGCTTTTAGGCTAGGACTTGTTCGTCGGCTATATATGGAACTCCGTTAATGTTAGTACTTAAGAATTTAAAGTTAAAATTCTTCATACAACTTTTGCACCTTCATTTCTTTTTCCATTAAAACTAAACTGAACCCTGGTAAGTTTTTTTAAAGCTTTACTAGATCTTATTCAAGTATTTAATACTTGAATAGGATACTTCACTATATTTATTCATTGAATAAGATAGTTCACTGCATCTTGTTCAAGTATTAAATATATAACAGGTTAAAAGAAAAGTTTCATAAATCTACTGACCCTCGCAAACATTATTCAGCTCTAATGTTTTAGTTGTTCAATCATTCAGCTAATAATTTAGCATTCTATTCATGACATATGTTCAATCGAAACTTTTTTGTCTATTGATTTTGAATTATCACTCTGCGTTTCATGTTAACCCTAAAAGACTTCTTCTTCTTTTTTTGTTCGGTGATGAAGACATGAAGTGTGTTATATGGTTGAGACGCATGTGAAATTTGAAACATGGGAAACTTGGTTTCAGCTTTCTTGGCATATGCACTTATTTGGATATACCTTAAGATGTAATTCCATCTCGGTAATGAACCCGAAACCCTAATCGAGCTAATTAAAACATAAAAGTAAACAAAAAGAGGAACTAAAATTAAATAAAAATATTGAAAATAAATGTGTAAAAAAGGAACGGTGGGAAGACATGAATCACGCGTCCAAGACACACCTACCCGAAGGGTTTAGAGAGGAAACAAAGAGACAAAGGAAAGAGATGTGAGTTTGGTTTGGTTTTGGGTTTTTGGGGGTTGGTAGGGTTTGAGGTCCATATGCCTCGATCTTCCTCTTCTTTTTATTATTTTCTTTATTACAAAATCTATCTTATTATTCCACTCCATCGAACCATGCACATATATATATATATATATATATATATATAAACATATGTATAAGCTCAGCGAAGTTGTTGGATTCAGTGCAAACACTTGTCAAAGGAGCAGTCCCGATCTGGTTCCATCTTATCTTCGCTATCTGTTCGACCTTGGCTTTGGAATTACCATCACATATATAATAATTTATTTTAAATAACATATAACTTATATATATATAGCTCTACGGACATAATAAAGACCAAATTCAAACTTTCGACTCCTTGGGAAGTAACGACTCGTAATATGCTGTACTTTGTTCTGTGTACAAGTTGTGAGAAATATACCGATCTTCAGATCAATTAATAACATTATAAGCATGTTTAATTAAATTAGTATAATATAAAATATGGCTACTTTAGTCTCACCTCATTACGAAACGTACGATATGCATATGATCCATACGATATACAACAGCCATGTATACATGGTTTTGCGCATCTGCAGATTCAACAAGCATGCCTAGCTATATCGAACTATCTGACGTCAATATGTATATTAGTATGTTCTATATAAACGTTAGATTTGATGCAAAAGAAAGAAACTCCGTATGCATACGAACATAATTAAAGACGTAAGCATACCTTCAATCAATTATTGTGTGAGTATGTGTATGTATGAGCTAAAGACAGTGTTAAAAACTACAAAAGAAACCCTCGAAACTAAAATTCTAAAGCTTCTATCGTCTTCCGGATCAACCACAAATCGATACCATGTAGTAGTTGATGATATATATATATATATATATATATATGATCATATAAGAATGATGCTTGAATGAAATGAAAGATAAGGGTTAGTAAAGTTATAGTATTAGTGTTTTGAGATCGAGGCCAAGGTCGAACAGACAACGAAACAAAGATGAGAACACATAAGATTGCTCACTTTGTCAAGCCTAGCATCGAATCCAATCACTCTTCATCATCTCCATCTTCCGATGTCCACAATTTACAATCTCGATAATATTCTTAAAAGTTGAAAAACAAGAAGAAGATGTTTTTTTTGTGAAGGAGGAACCCTAGCTACTTATAGAAGAAGATATACAATGGAGGAGGAGAATCCACGCAACCAACGATGAGTTAATATAAGGATTACGACAAAGTCTTGATAAAACATCTGGAGTAGAGAGACTCGCAAGTGTCAACCAATCACACGAACCATTTGGTTTGTTGACCCACGGGTGGTTCGTGTGCATGCCTTCCCTTCCATTTCGTGCGTGCGGCATATATATACAACCACACACATTTTATACATACACACTGTGCCGTACCTACCAACGCCTCTTGGAAAACAAAAACTGTATTATATTTGATCGTGATATGAAGAAGATTCGACACGACCCATGTGCGCAGTTATAACTAGATTTCCTATGCTTGAAAATCCATACTTGTCTAAATATTTTGGAATCACCAAATTATACGTTTCACCAAACAATATTGATAACTAACTTTTGACTGATATAACAAAAACTACTGAACATTATCATTGTTTTATGAAAGTTATAGACTTAGTGTATATATATATGTGCGTGCTTTGAAAATCTTATTCCTCTTTCAAAAAAAAAAAAAATATTATATCAAGTTTTTTTTTTTTGGTGTGTGGATATAGACTTTACTTATTTCGTTTAAAGAATCAGTGTACCATATTTTAGCTTTATTTGGAATGTTACTGTTGTGCCGTTAGTGATAGTACAATGATGAGCTTCAATTATTCTGAGATGAGTTAATTCATGTGGTTCGATAATCCTTTTTCTTCGGTATGTTGTCTGTATTTTGTTTTTTTTATATATGCGTCTGTTTGTTTTTTAATTCGTTCAAGTGTGTCTGTAACGGACACATATCTATAAGCCCAAAAAAAAAAAACGAGCACAAATCAGATCTAAAAATTACGAGAAATACATTTCCTAACTTCCTAGCTATATAAAAACTAAAAACCGAAGAAATTGATTATAGGTTCGGTAAGTATTATTAACTCATGTTTAGCAACAAAAAAGTATTAACTCATGCAGATTCAAATGAATTATTCAACAGTGTCTATTTATAAAATAATTTACTACATCTCATCCGAAATTTTCACCAAACCTTGTTGTTGAAGACTCGAGTTTTCCCCACCTACCAATTGCGCAAGCTTCCATAAATCATCCACGTCATATTAAAAGTCGGCCTATATTTTCATGGTACTTATTACTATTAAATCTAACTAAAATTCAAATTTATGTTTTTTTTTTTCCGAAAGAATTCAATTTATGTTGTGTTGTCAATGTTGAACATCTCGTGCCTCGTGGTATATAACCGGTTGAATTATCATCTCGGGTCAAATAAAATACCATGCATGCACTTATTATCTTTTCAGTAAAAAAACACTTAAAATGAAAAAGGCTAAGGCGCTATTCGTTTATGTGGTTGGATGCTACATCTGAATGCTGCATTAAACGCTGCATATGGATACTGCATTTAAATATTGTTCGTTTTTGATTTTAATTTTTACATCCATATATTGCATCTCAAAGCTATTATGTTCGTTTCTGATTTTGGAATAACATGCAGATGCAGCGTTTGAAATTAAATAATTAACACATTTAAATAATTTTTATGAATTTAAGTTTTTAAGTTAGATTTTGCGGTTTTGTAATTTTAGCGGAAAAACACAATTTTACGGTTTTGGTGGGAAAACGCGATTTTACGATTTTTGTGGAAAAACGCGATTTTGCGGTTTTGACGGGAAAACGTGATTTTACGGTTTTGGCGGGAAAACGCGATTTTGCGGTTTTGTCGGGAAAATAGGATTTTACGGTTTTTGCGGAAAAACGTGATTTTGCGGTTTTGTCGAGAAAAGAGGATTTTACGGTTTTGTCAGAAAAACGCGATTTTACGGTTTTGGCGAGAAAATGAGATTTTGCGGTCTTAACGGAAAACGTGATTTTACGGTTTTGTCGGGAAAACATGATTTTGCGGTTATGTCGGGAAAACATGATTTTACGATTTATATCATAAGGGATATTTTAGTTTTTGGTTTTTGAGATGCAAAATTTGCTTCCATACTCTACTTTTTCTAGCATCTCAAATATCCAGATTTTTTGGATTTTTTAGATTTTGCATCCAGATGCAGCATCCGGATACTACTTCTAAAGTGTTCAAATGAACAACATTTGCATCCAAATGCAGCATCTGAATGCAAAATCGAACATGTCCTAAATCGAAATCACATATAAAAACCCTTTTTCAAAAAAAAAAAA